>JAQPPZ010017025.1:1200000-1800000 GCA_028583015.1 Wollemia nobilis | reverse complement strand
TGTATGAACTATTTTTTGTCAAAATGAAGGCATCCATAAGTGATACAAGTCTAGACCAACAAGTTATAAAATAATAACTTGATTGTAGCCATTATGGTAGAAGAGCCTATACATAAGAAAAATATTGGGATCTTCATTCTTATGGATTTTATGGTTTGAGAAATCATTTGGAGCATGCATTTGGAAAAAGTTAAAATGTTTAGAGTTACATTCAAGGTAATTTTTGGTGGATAAAAAAAATTGAATGATGCCAAGTCACATGTTAATTTTTGGTGGGTAACACTTCATTTGATGATTTCTAATACCATTGTTGGCTCTTAGGACTTAGATTCATGTCCATATACTATTTGTATTGTTTTTGGTAGTAACGTATTATGTAGGTTATACTTCTTTTAAAAGTTGAACTTAATTTCTTTCTATATTTATATTCTTGAAGCATTTCAAATTTTTTAGTCCCTGAGGTATTTTACCTCTTTGTAGTTTATTTTTCATATTTATGGATGTTAACCTGCTATAATAATCTATTTGTTGATGTAACATCATCTCTGTAATATTTAACCTGTTTTATTTTGAATTAAGAGTTTTATTTTCTATGCCCTTTAGTTCCTTGTGTTTCTACTTATCATCTTGAATATTTTTGTTTGGAATATTTTCTAATTTTTTATTTACATGTTGCTTTAATTTGTTTTAGTTTATCTCCGAACCTATACACTAATTGAATGGTCCTAGGTTGGTGATGTTAAAATATTTATTCAAATATTACTTTTTTTCTAGAATCAAATCAACTACATATATTTTTATGATTAAAACATTATCCTTTTACTTTTTGAGATACAAACTTGGATCATATGTGATGTATTCATTCTTTATTTGATGTGTGATCAAAGTTTGAGTTCAATGTATTTATTCCTCATTCTCTTTCCTATCTCTCACTTCAAGTTCTTCTATAGATGGAGAAGAATTATGGAAATATTAACTCTTAGATTCTATAATATACTTATTTTGAATTTCTAAAACTTAATCATTTATCCTTTGGAGTTATCATCTATGATCTTGATGTTTGTAGTTGTATAACTTGATTTATTTTTACATTTGCATTATTTCAAAATTACTTAAACTAAGTTGGTTATACTTGTGCAATGAATACATTTTCTTATTTAATTTCTTTATTATTTTGTTCTTCTTCCTTAATTTGATATTTCTTGGATACATCACATTGATGTACCTTTCTCTAGTTTTGATTTGGATTTTCTAGAAGATGACCTATCATTTCATTGGTTCATCCCTTGTAAAGGGATTTCATTTTTAATGAAATATGCCCACATTCCATCATGACATATTTATTTTTTCCATAATGCTCACACATCTTTTAAATATTGCAAGTTATTTTTTAAAAATCATTTATCTAATTCTAATATATATGAAAATTATTTCTTTTTTGGAAGTATTTCGATGGTCTCATACTTCTTATGAATGGTTAATTCTCTCCTTGACTTGTAATTTACAATTGAACTTCTTCTTCTATTGTATGTGAGACCTCCACCTTTTGGAGTAGATTCACCAACTTCTGAAAGGTTGATGTTTGCTCAATAATATTTAATGGAGTCACAAAAATATTTTACTTTAATGGGAGTGATATAAAAATAATAGGAAACATTTCATATAATAATTTATTTCCTAATGCTCGTAATTATGCTTTCAATTTAGAAATTCTCGTCATTAATGATTATAGCTTTTCTCTGCTCTTCATCTTCAAACAATGTCGCTAACTTTGGAGGAGTAGAATTTAATTTTGATTCTTGGATTCAAATATTATATTTAATATATTCTATGCATCATTGTTTTTTCTTGTATCCCTAATGTATGCTTGGACCTCATCTGTTACTCCAAATAAGATGATTATTCTTAATTTTCTATATTTATTGTCATATTTTATTTTATCTTCCCATTCTACTATAGTATAGGTAATTATTACGTATACTACTTACCAAACTTTATCAAAATCAAGGTAAGTCATTAGTTTGGTCTTCCATGTAGCATAATTTTCTTCCCTCAAGAATTGAGAATCTAGTAAAAAGAACTTCTATGCTCCAATGTCCATAGTAAACTTTTTAAAAATATAAATTATATTTTTTTATTGTGTCATACTTGAAAATATATTTATGAGGAGTATATGTATGCCTACACTCCTATTTTAATTTATGGTTCAATTCTCAAATTAATTTTACTTATAAAATATCCATTTATTATATTGTATCAGGCTCTCGGTGCTTGCTTGAGTCTATAAATAACTTTCTTCAACCTATAAATATTTTGTTCTTGTCTTACAACTTTATAACCTAGTGGTTGTTCTGTAAATGCTTCTTCATTCAAGAAATCATTCAAAAAATCTAATTTAAGATCAAATTGATACATTAATCGCTTATATTGTGTTACCAATGCAAAAATAGTTCTTATGGTATCCAATATTGCAATGGAAGCATAGTTTTAATTATAATATATACCAAATTTTTGTGGATATTATTTAGCTACTAATCATGTGATGTATCTTTCAAGGGATCCATTAGTTTTATATATTGATTTATAGACCCACTTTTCTCCAATGACATCATTTTCTAGTGAGAATATACTAACTTCCATATTTTATTTATGGTTGTATGTCACACTTCATGCTCCATGCCTATTCAAATTGTCATGGTTCTACTTGATGTGATACAGTAAAGTAGAATTCACAATTGAATTAAGACTAGTAGTTCCTTCATAGATTTCATTGAGAGTTTTTATGTTCCTTGGAGGAGGACTTACACTTGATGGATGAATAGATGTAGAAGTTGAAATTAATAAAGTAGAGGTTGTTAGAATTCCTCACGTATAGATATGCAAAGTATTACAAGAACTTTGAAAATAAGAGTAGAACTGATTGATTATTCCATGAATCAACTTTATATAAATAACAAATTTGATCATTGAGAGCCGTTGCATTACAACTCATAAAATATGATGTAAACTATAACTAAGAGTTCACATAAATTATAAATGAGTGGAAACTCAAGTAATTCTATCCTAGTAGAACTTAAGATAATAATTACTTATTCTAATACCCCCTCCTTAAGTGATACTATGGGTGTATTATGCAAATGAGTCCCAACAACAGAGCCTAATGAGGTACTCATGTACAATGGTTTATTTTCTAAAGAGATGGTAAAAACCCTATGGGAAAAACCGTCTGCTAAAAAATATAAATGAAGAGGCATATCTTGGGTTTGCAAATATTGTCATCTTAATATGGAAAGAGGTGAGTCCCAAAAACATGACCTGATGAGGTACTCATTTATAATTTTAATGAAATATGATGAAAAAACCACATGGGAAAAACCATATGCTATGAAATAAAGAAGCATGTCTTCGAATGGTGAATATTGTCCTTAATAACAAAATAAAAAATATGAGTCCCAACAACATGACCTGATGAGGTACTCATTTACAATATATGAGAGATGGTAAAAAAAACCACATGGGAAAAAATAATTCTCCATAGAATACAATAATAAAAGGAGAGGTTAAAGACCTCTGTTTCAATGTAGTTGTAATACTCCAAGTTTCTCTCGCAACTGTATGTAATGCGAAGAAGGAAATGACTTGGTGAAGATGTTTGCAACATGATTTTTAGTTGTAATATAGTCTAAGTATATGTCCCCATTCTGAATATATTGCTGAATGAAGTGCATGTGTATCTCAATATGCTTGGTGCGATGATGCTCAAATTGATTTCATACAATATGTATTGTGCTCAGATTTTCACACAAAATACTAATAGTTTTGTCAGGTGAAAAACCAAATTCTCTTATAATCTAACAAATCCAAAGAGATTCCTGACTTGCTAAAATTGTTGCCCTGTTTTGTAGATGATAAGGTCACTACTTTTTTTTTTTGCATAACCAATCAATTGGCAAAGAACCAAGATAAAATACATAGATAGAAGTTGAACATCTATCTTATAGTGATCTTTCCCAATATGATTCCGTGTAGCCAATTATATCCATGGATTTTCCCTTATATAATAGCCCAAGGTGAGTAGTTCTTTGCAAGTAGTAGAGGATTCTTTTTGCTACTTGTCAGTGACTAAAATGAGGTTGATGAGAGAATCTGGATATTAAGGCAACAACAAATAAGATATCTGGATGAGTATGAGTAAGGTATAATAGGCTTCCTACAAGCTAATGGTATAGAGCTAGATCACAAAGAGGGGATGTGCAATAATTACTTAGATTGAATCCAGATTGAAAATATGTATGAGAAGGTTTGCAATCTATCATTTTAAACCTTTGAAGAAAATCTAGATTGTATTTTTTGTTGACACAATAATATTCTTGCATCTATTTTATTTATTTATATCCCAAGTAATGAGCTAGACCTAGATCATCCATATCAAATATTTTAGAGAGGAAGTCTTTTATAGTCTGAATGTGAATGAGGTCACTACCAGTGAGTAGTAGATCGTCAACATATACAACAAGTATGGTGATGTTTCATTCATCTCTCCAAATGTAGACTATGTTATCAGAATCACAATGCAAAAAACCTAAGGAAAGAAGGAAGGAGTTCATTTTTTCATACCAAACTCTAGGAGCTTGTTTGAGGCCATAGAGAGACTTATTTATCCTACAAACAAGAGAGGAGTCTTGACTGAAACTAGCAGGTTTTTTCATGAATATCTCACCCTTTAAGTCCCCATGTAAGAAAGCACTTTTTACATCCATTTTAAAGACAACCCACTTTTGGGAAGTGATCAGAGCAAGAACTAGTCTAACAGAATCCATTTTGGCAACTAGTGCAAAGGTTTTAGCATAATCAATTCTTTCAATTTGAGAGAAACCTTTTGCTACTAGGCGAGCCTTATGTTTGTCAATTTCTCCATTAGAACCATATTTTATTTTGTAAATACTTTTACAATGAACTAATTTTCTTCCTTTACGTAGGGGAACTAAATCCCAAGTTTTTTTTATTAATGAAGAGAATTCATTTTCCATGGAATCATCCTCTTCTTTAATATTAGTTGCTTATTTGAAGGATTGATGATCAGAGGAAATAGACTGACAGACAAGACCAATACCTATGGAGTTGGTTAATCTGTATGATGCAAGATGTTGGATGTAAGGAGTAGCTTCTTTAACAATGGTGCTGGCCCATTTTTGTATATTTGAATGAGTAGGAGTGGAAAGAATTTGAGTTGGAGTTATAGGTTCCTCATATTGATCATAAATATATAAATTAATATCTAAATTTGGTTCTTTATTATATTGAGGTTTTACTATAGGAAAAGGCTCAATAGAGGAAGATGATAGTTGAGGATCTTTATGAGGTAATGTTTCATCAAATTGGACATTCTTATGAAAATACATCATGATTTGTGGGATCAAGGAGTATGTATGCTTTCATTTCCTCACAATAACCAATAAAGATGAGCTTTTTACTTTTCTTATCTAGAGCCTTCCTTTTCTTCTTTGGGATGTGTGCGCAAGCTATACACCCAAATATCTTGAAGGAGACATCTGGTTTTGAGCCAGTCCATGCTTCTTCAGGCATTAAATGATCAAGATATTTATGATCTGTGCGGTTTTGAATATAGTTTTCACAGTTAATAGCTTCTACCCAATTTTTTTTTGGAAGATCTCTTCAATGGAGCATACAGTTTACCTTTTCCTTAAATATTCAGTTTTTCCTCTTTGCAATACCATTTTTCTATGGATTATGGGAGACAAAATAATGATGAATGATGCCATGACTTGATATAAATATTGAGAACACATTACTGCAGTATTCCCCTCATTATACATGCAAATTTGCTTGATGTTGCAAGAGGCCTGAATTTTCAACTAAGGCTTTGAATATTTTGAAGTGGGATAGAACATCACTTTTGTATTTTAGGAAGTAGACCCAATTTCTTCAGTAAAAGTCATCAATGAAGGTTAGAGCATATATTTATCCTTTGAAAGAAGGCTCTCGAAAAAACATAAAGTCATTCTGGATTAAATCTAGAGAGAATGAGGCTTTTAGAGAACCACTTGGCTGGAAAGGATCTTGATGTTGCTTTCCAAGAGCACATCCCAGACATACTCCATCAATAGAAGATACTTGAGGTAAACATGTTACTATTTCATGGGTGTTCAATTCCTTTATGTAGTTATAACTGAGATGACCAAACCTTTCATGCCAAATATTGCTTTCAATATATCCATGAGCCATAAAATAGGAGGCCCCTTCTGAATTTTTGAATCCTTTGAAGTGAAATAGGTGAGTTTTGTGATCAATATCTCCTTTGGATATAAGAGAGTTGTGGTCATGAAAGTCTCTTATCCCAACTCCTGTTGGAGAGAAGATAATAATTTTCCCTTTCTAGAAGTACAAATATGATAGACAAAGAGGATATTTGTTATAATGTTTGAAACATAGAGAACATTATTGATAGATCCACCATCAATGGATATGTCACCCTTTCCTTTGACTAGGATAAAGGAAGAGTCACCAACTTCTATGCTACATGTTGAACTTGAGGAGATAGAATATAATGACTCATCTCAAGAAGTCATGTGATGAGTTTCTCTAGAATATAGTACCTAGTAATTAGAAGTATTGGTGGTCTTCCCTTGAAAATTTAGGACTTTTCCTATCTACTTTTTATTGTCTATATTTTGATCCTTCATAGTTGCATCTAGTTGTTGTAATCTTTTCCAGCATTTATTTGCATAATGACCATTATTTTTGTAGTGAGTACAAGTTATGGGACTTATTTCTTTATTTTTGAATTTTTATTTAGTGGAGGTGGATGCTACTAAGGATTTAGAGGAAGAGGAAGAAATATCATACTTTGCAAGTTTTGTTTCTTCTCTAGTTATTCTCTCACAAAATTCTTCTAAGGAGGGCATTTTGAAATTTAGATTGCTTCTCTTCTAGTACGTGTGTGAGCCTTTTTTGACAAATGAGATTTAAAATTTTGGGTTTCCATGTGTGATATTTATGATGGATGAGAGGCTCAATTGTATTCATTTTACTAAATATAATTGAAGTGAACCAGAATCCCCCCTATTAACTTCAAGTGCTTTAGATATTACAATTGAGATATTAAGAATTGTACAGAAGCCTGATTCAATACCAATATTTTCAATTTACCCACCCTAACGAGAGGGAAACTATAAGTAAATGATTAGATTTGATATGTTGAATTAGGAAAATTCTTCAAAAAAAATCCTAGCCTTTATACCTATTCTTCTCAAATACCCGCCCTTACGAGAGGGAAAATATAAGTATTATGAGATGAATGATACATGGAACATAGGTTTTTGATGAAGTTCTTTCAACTATACTTGATATTAGAGTTTCCTTACAACCTGCCCTTACGAGAGGGAAACTATAAGTTGTTGAGAAGTCTAATATGTTGATATAGATGAGAAGAATATTTTGTACTTTTGTTGAAAGAAATAATAGAAGATAGTTTAAAAGGTATTTAGAAATTAATGGATATATTTAAGTAAGCAATAAAAAATATCATGAATGACAAAACTTTAGAATTTATAAATATATAAATGAATGTTGATTTATAAAAAAATAGTTATTAGAAACCTTAGGTATTTATTTAACAAAGCATTCATTAATTTAAAAATTTAAAAACTTTGGTCTACTTTCTTTTAAATTCATGTTGATTTTAAAGAAAGCATTAAAGTAAATTATATTATAGATTTAGGTTTTTTTTTTAAATTTAAAACATAGGTAAGAGAAAAAATTGAGGAATGAGAAAAAACCAAAAAAGGATTACATCCCCCCCTTATCTTTTAAAAAATGTGCCTAGGCATCTTTAAAAAAAATCCCCTAATTTTGTAGACACCAAAACAGCACCAATCCGATTATGTGACAACAAGCATCGATCGCATTGACACGCACAGCCCCTAGGGCAGCCCCCAGAGGTTAAACAGTGGTCCTAACCACTCCCAACAGTAGTTTGGAAGGTCAAGGGTCAATTTGGCACCTTTTGGCACTTTTCTCTCTACTCGTCCCACCCTGGGATGATTACAAACTGGTATTCGTCCCACCCAGGGACGAATAGCAGCATTCACCCTAGGGTGAGGCGAATAGCAGGTTTGACTGGCAAAAATTCAAACCTCGACAAGTCCGCCAGTTAACTACAACTTCAGGACATGCAATTGCGAGGAACGACTTCAAATCAAGGAGAGAGACTTCAGTCATGCATGTCTTTGATTTTGGAGGCCTCATGCAAGGAGACTCTAAATCAGGGAATAATATTTTCTCTCAAAATAGGACATGCAACTCAAGTGGCGCTCTCGCATGCGCATTCAAACAAAGAGACCCTAGGTCTATAAATTGGTGAGACTTCTCACCCAAAAAAAAGGAAGAGAGGGAGCATTTTGAGCAATGAAGTGCTGCCATTTTACATCCATACACACACCTTTTGATTTGTGCCTTTCACATCCTTGATCTCTCTTTTGGAGGGAGGTTATTGGGTGATTATTGGAAGCGCAAATCCGGAGCCCAAACCCGAACATTTGGCCACAATATCCCACAAAATTTTTTGAAAACACCCCATAAGAGGTTTTGGACCCATCCCAAGTGGATTGGTGCCAAAACAAAGTCCCAAACGGTGGGCGTCCTGCCCTCGGGCGCCCCCCAAGCTGTCGCAGTTCTAAACGCCCCACCCCGGAGTGATTAGAAATCTATGGTATATTTCCTTTATTTTATTTTTGCATCTTATTCTAGGTTATTTAAATAGGTTGTAGTTTAAATTTCACTTCATTCTGAGCATTTTTGACCATGTTTTTATCATTTCTCGCCTTTACTAACTTGCAGATGGCACCATCAAAATCTGGGTGATAGAGGCCAAATTGGAGAAATATGACCTTCTGGGTCTTCCCAAAATACCCCCATTTACCTAACCCCAACTTTGCAGGTCATTTGGAGCTTCCTGGATAGGACATTGAAGAGGGTGCTTTCTAACAATTTATTGCAGGTTTATTCGTCCCACCCCGGAGCGAATACAAATATGTGAGGAATTTCTTGATTGTTCCACTTGCAATGCCCTCCTGGTAACATATTCATGCTTATATTAAATTTTTAGGTCGTTCTGATGTTATTTGGTTATCGTTTTAATATTTTCATGCATACACTAACAGTAGGCCTTGGGAAACACATGTTCTATTCTATCTGCAGGTGCTACTGATCTTTTCTATTTCCTTGAACGTAGGTCTTCGACATCAGAGGAGTAGTAAGGAGTCAACACTCATATACACAAGTGGCGGTGACGTTTTGGTCCGCCCATCTTACATGTGGGCACGCGGAAGAAGGATTGCTATCCATGGATGTGACAAGAAACATATTTAACGCTCCTATCCCCTAAAATGGAAGGAGACGTATTGTAACATGACTTTAAAAGCATATCAATAAAGAGGGCCGTATTCCATATTGCTTTTATCTTGTGTCGATTCGTTTATGTTCTTTCCTTTCATGCATTTTTCAATATATAGGCTTTTAGCGTTAAGTTTGGTTTTACACGCATCGTACTTGGCATTTTCCTTTTTGTTTCCGTATCCTCATGCTTTCAGTGGCGATCATGGTGGGACCTCTGTCCCTTGATTTTAAGATTAACTTTCTGATCAGAATTTGCTTGTTTTTGCTTACAGGTACCAAGTTTTCAAACGTTGGACTACT
This sequence comes from Wollemia nobilis, assembly GCA_028583015.1. Classification (NCBI taxonomy): domain Eukaryota; kingdom Viridiplantae; phylum Streptophyta; class Pinopsida; order Araucariales; family Araucariaceae; genus Wollemia; species Wollemia nobilis. The sequence continues at coordinate 1,790,283 of JAQPPZ010017025.1, read as the reverse complement.
GTTCGTTTCAGTCTATGACGAGTACAGAGCTGGAATTCATCTTACCCAGGGATGAATAGGAATTCACCCCACCCTGTGACGAATACAGATCTATTATTCATCTCACCCCAGGATGAATAGCTCTCTATGCAATTTTAGGGCAGAAATTCAGAGACATCCGATTTGGGCAGAGAAGAGGTAGGGGTCCTAAACACCTTCTGTCAATTTTTGCTTTCTGTTCTCTGGTTATTTGCTTGCATAGGAGAGTTTGAATGCTTGTTTGCTTCATTTATGCAACTTAAAAAGAACCCCACACACCACGTGGTAATTTAAAACAACAAGGAGTTGGTCGTAAAACCCCAACCCTTGAGCAAGACCAACGGTGGATTTCATCACCACCTTGGCTTGAGATACTGCATACATAACCCCGATCGTGACTGTTGCTAGACGTAAATCCTGATGAAAGCTGACCAAGTGTAGCTGGGGTGATTCCCAGTGCATGAGGATAAGTCTTCTATGGTAGGTGTCATAAATAGAGTGATTCCCCTTCCGTACCGCCTATGTTCCACGTACCATCTGCTCTCACGTACCAATAGTTTCCCTCACGTAAGGGCGGGTATATAGAGAGGTTGGTATATCGGCCTGGCAATGGTATATCGAAGGGGTGACCATTTTTGGGAGTCATAAGAGCCATCATATTGCATTTAAATATTCTTTACAAAAGCTTTCAAAACAAAATCAAAACACACTAAAACCAGATTTAGGGCACACTTTTAATCTATAAACAAGATAACCATTGCTTTGATTGTGTGTTTCATTTTTGTTTAGTGTAGCATAAGAAATCCTAAAAGAAGATAAAAATGTACACATATTTAGGTAAGCATCACCATGGTGTACACCCGTAGCCGAGCCCAATCACGGGCAAGCACTGCAGAAAGTGTACAAAGGGGGACAAGTCACCTCCGATATAGTCCTGAGGACTTGGTCATCCCGCCTTGGTGGCTTGACACACAAGATAGTCCACATCATGCCATTACAGAATAGGACTATAGAGGCACCTCTTTGAGGGGCACCCCCACTCAGCATAGATCCTTTCAAGAGGAGAACCTACATGTGGCACTCAACATAGACAGGAGGCCTCCCTTAGATGCTCGTTATGAGTGGCCTAGTGATGAAGTGCTAGAGCAACATAGGGTCCATAAGGAGGGGCCACATGATTTCATCATCCCTCCTCTACCCCTTATTACTGTTAGAAACACTAGACCAAATCCAGAGTACAAGGCTCTCCAGATAGGGCAAGACAATTCTGCCCACACCTTTCATGCATATGGAAGGGAGTACGAGGAAGACCACTACGTTCCTCAAGAGTAGTACACAACGTGGGAGCGATGCACCTCCGCACCTACTATGTATCAGGATCACCCATTGAGGCCAGAGCCTCGGGTGAATGTCGCTAACCTCGATAGAGGAAAGCAACCCATAGGGGTCTCGGATCACCATGACTGAGATAGACATGTAGGAGAGGCATCTAGGCTTCCTAAACATGAGACAATGGATCAAATTGACTTGGCATTTGCCACACATGCCACCCACCAAGCACAAATCACGTGGCTCATGCAAGATCAACAATAGTTAGAGCATCTGTATCACCTTAACAAAGAGCGCATTCAACGTCAGACAACCGAATTGCTTCATAACAATGTGCCTGAGAAGGTCCCAACCCCTCACACGCATAAAGTAGAAGTGTATGAGAGGCGCAACCCCTTGGTGCGAGACAGGTCTCCGTGACCTTACCAAGTGCTACCTCCGAGGCCTCCTAGACCTGAGCGGGAGGCCACTCCTAGGAACAATGATGGGCACCCTCCACGGGCACCCACCCATGTTTATAGGTCTCAGCCAGGCACTCCTCAAGAAGCCTATGAGGAGTATGAACAAGAAGAAGAGCGGGCTGAAATGCCCTACCAAGGTAGAGGGGGTGTTATCCAGCCACCCCTCCATAGGCCTCAAGTTCCCCACAACCCACAATGGGAGCAAACCAAGGAGGAAGAGATCAAATCCTTCGATGCATATAAAGCATTGCTAGAGCACTTAGAGTCTATGGAGACCAAGACTTCTGGGCCCCAAAAGCCTACTTTATGCCAACTCCATAGTCATCCTATGCATCCATCAGTGTCGGCACCTCCATACCCTGAACACTTTAAACTGCCCTAGTTGGCACTCTTTAGAGGGGAGGAGGATGCCCAAGAGCACGTGACTAGATTCTTGAGCCAATGCTTTGGCATTCAGGATAACGATGCTTTGTTGCTAAGAACATTTATAACCACATTCGTAGGCCCTACCTCGGATTGGTTCACTCAATTGCCAAAACATAGCATCAGTAACTTGGATCAGCTAGTGGACGCGTTCCTCGAATGCTTCACCTTCAACACCAAGAAAAAGGCATCACTAAGTGACCTAGCTAGCCTCAGGAAGTATGAGGAAGAAACCATGGTGGCATATGGGAACCGATGGAGGACGTTGCTTTCAAAGCTGCCCTACCTCCCTCCCATGTCCGACCTGACCCAAATGTTCTCAAAGAGCTGTTTGAGATCGATCTCCATGCTATTGCAGCTGCAGCAATATGCCACTCTTGAGGAAGCTCTGGCGCAAGCCAGAATCATTGAGGAGATCAAGATATAGGATGGCGAGATTGCCAAGCCAAAGAAGAAAGAATGGTCTAAGAACACCAAAATAGGGACCATGCAACAGAAACCCACTGCGGTCAATCAGGTTGCTATAAATGTCCCTAAGCCTGCACAAGCAACACAACCTCAAAAGGCTAACTATCAGGTGGTGCCTCCTAAAAATTATGATAGAGAAAACTAGAGGCAGGAACAAAATCAGCAGCGTCACCCTAGGCGACAATTTACACCTTACACAGAGTCCAGGGACTCCCTGTTTGACCGCTTGTCAGTGGTGAACTTGATCAACCTGCCAGAGATTCAAACCATAGACCCCAATGCACCAAAGCCTAAGGGGTACAGGGAGGACTTGTACTGTAGGTTCCACAGATGGAAGGGACATGACCTTAATGCATGTTGGAAGTTCAAAGGCTTGGTGCAAGACCTAATCGACAACAAGACGTTGGCGGTGGACAACCCCGTAGCACCAAACAACCAATAGATGGGAGTCTTCAAGAGACCCCCTGCCTGCCCATGATGCATAGGAAAAACCCCTTCAAGTCAATGAGGTGCAACAAAATTGCCCCATGCAGGGGTATGTAGGGATGATAAGCATAGTGACTAGGAATAGGAGGTACCCAGAAGCTGCCCTGCGATGGCCACAAGAGAGGTTCCATCGACGTCACAACCTCAACAACACCCTACGCAACCTCCCCCACCTAGACCAGTGGCCATGATTCGGACTAGACTTACCCAAAGTCTAAGGACCACGTCGGCTAGGCTCTCCATATACGAGCTCATTCAACAATCAGCGCCCCATCGGGAGGCTCTAATGGAGATATTAAAAGCCATCGAGCTGCAGCCCCATGAAGCAAACTCTTTCAACAACTTTGTGGGACATGTAAAATAATGTACAGAACCAGTCATCACCTTTAGAGAAGATGAATTGAAATCGGTGATTGGTGATGTGGCGGATCCACCCCTGCACGTCATTGCATGGGTCAACGGGATTCCGTATAAGAGGGTGTTGGTGGACACTGGCTCATCCAGTAATATCATCACAACAACAGCATTGAAACATCTAAAGTTGTCGGCATCTCACATCGTGGCCTCCACCTATACTCTTCGAGCATTCAATGATGCGATATGCTCGATGGTTGGCACAATTGTCCTACCCATCCAAGTGGGACAAAAGACTATTCATACATTGTGCCACATCTTGGAAGGTGAGATGGCCTATAATATCTTGTTGGGCCGGCCTTGGATCAGGGACATGAAGTGTGTCCCTTCAATAGCTCATTAGTGCCTAAAGTATACATTTGAAGGATAGGTGCATGTAGTCCCGACAGACTTAGAGCCCTTCAAGTACTGCAATACGGTGCAACTAATGCCACAATCGACCCTTCCATCAACGCATTTGGATTTTTAGTTGAATCCATCTAAACAAGGTCCGATTCCATAGGCATCCCCATTGACAAGTCCATCAAATCCCCAATAGGGTCCATCTTCCTCATCTGGTCCTTCAACAACGATGCCACCTACGGTGGCCACACCAAAGGACAAGGGAAAGAAACCCCTAGAAGAGGAACCACCCCTAGTCTCAACCATCTCTACCGAAGAGATGCCTAGCCGAATGGAAGTCGAGATGCCTAGTTCACCCTACATGGAGTGGACTCCGGAAGAACTCCCATTCGCTCCCCCTCAACCACCAACGATCACCATTGAGATGGCCAACACGGGCCTGGGGGAGTATTTAGTGTGGAACATTGTAGCAACACCCACACTTGAGTCCATGCAGGACATGGGGAGACCTCGACTCCCCATCGGCTCTATGGTTCCTCTAGGCTACCCACCCAATCAGACAAACTTTGTTTATGGGGGCCTGGATAATGGCATTGAACCTTACATGCAAGAAGACGATGATGAAGAGCCCTTTGCTGAGGACGTCAACTATTTGTCCAACCCAGACTTCGCTTTGAGATATCTTGGCCAATGTAATTGGCATGGATATGGGTTGGGCCGGTATGAACAAGGAGTGCATGTTCTATGCCAACCGAGATATCAAATGTCGTATGACAAGTCAGGAGTAGGGTTCAACCACCCCTTGCCCCTTGACATCTTGGTAGAGAACATGCAAGGCCTAGGGATAGGCAACAAGGATGGGTTGGCATTAGATCCATATGCCAATCCTAACACAACATATACATTGGGGGATTATCTCCCATTGCTAACAACCAACCTTGTTGACCTTAACAACCCTTTCCCTTCGGTCAAAAAGGGAGAAAATTTGAGGACTCACCTACAAGAGGGATATGGACAAGACCAAGAAGGGTCTTCAGAAGATGAGTCGGAGTACGAGGTAGCACCTTGGGATCCTTTCGAGTCTGATAGCAATCATTCACAAGTGACTCCCATGGATGATTATCAGGAGAGCTTCCTTGACAATGTTCCCTTTGGATGCTCCAATTGAGCATATGCCACCTCAAGAGAATCAGGTCCCCCCGCAAAGAGCGGAACAACCTCGATGGGACCACATTAATTTTCTCGAGCAAGATGAGCCTCATATGTCACAAATAGCTGTTGGAGCCAACGAAGGCCTTTGGATCTCTAACAGTGATTATGAAGATGAAACTAAGATGGCTTATCTCAATCATATGCGATAACAACAATATCCCTTGGACATAGATGACATGTTTGAACAACTACACATAGGGCCCAGGCATAGGTGGCACTTAAACCAGGTACAGTTATAGCAATTACTGCACCCGCCACTCTAGGTATACAGGGAACATCTTCCGCCTGGAGACCCTATAGCACCATCAGTGCCTAGGGCAGATCCTATCCTCTTATCTGCACATAGGGCCGATCCATTCGTGCCAATACCTCTAGAGCCAGATCCGGAGCACAAAGATCACCTAGGATGTCCGAGTAACCACACCCATGGTAATGGAGACCAAAATCATTTCATCAACATGATCTCCATTGATTTAACCACCCCCATCCATAATCCAGCTGACCCAACATGGTCATTGCATCTAGACCTAGATGCTATAGACTGGGATCATGCTGACACACCGCCATCCCCATCAAAGTACTGGCCTTGCGGTGGGATGTTCCATTTCACCCCAGGACAGACTCAGGATGTCTTCCATGCTGAAGAGGAACCCGATGTTCCGAACGATGATCTAAATTCAGCAAATGATATCCACTTGATCCCAACTCCACACCAGTTGGAGGACGGGTCCCACATGTCGATCGAGGAGATGACTGACGTAGACATCGGCTCAGATCCAATGAATTTGCAAATCATCAAGCTAGGGGTAAGTCTATCCCCCAAAGAGCAAGCCGACTACATTGCCCTTCTCAAAGAGAAGAAGGAGGTTTTTGCATGGTCCTACAAAGACATGCCGAGACTAGACCCGCAGCTAGTCATGCATAATCTAACGCTTGATCCGACAGTCAAGCCAGTAAAGCAAAAACTATGTAAGATGCATCCAACAGTAGCCTTAATGGTCAAATATGAGCTACAAAAGTTGTTGGATGCATAGTTTGTCATCTGCATGGATTACCCACCATGGTTGTCTAACATGGTGCCCATCAAAAATCTCGATGGGAGGATTCGCATATGCACCGATTTTTGAGATCTAAACAAAGCGAGTCCTAAGGATGATTTCCCCTTGCCAAGCATTGACGCATTGGTAGATGCTACAGCGGGCCATGAAATGCTTTCCCTCATGGATGGTTTTTCGGGATACAATCAGATTCGTATCAATCCCGAGGACCAACTAAAAATGGCGTTCACAATGCCTTGGGGGACATTTTGTTATAAGGTCATGCCCTTTGGCCTTAAAAATGTTGGCGCCACCTACCAACGTGCCATGACGTACATCTTCCATGATCACATGCACAAAACTTTGGAAGATTACATGGATGATTTGTTGGCCAAATCTCTTTTGCGCCCAGATCATCTCGATGACTTAAGCAAGATCCTCGATCGCCTCATTGAACATAAAGTCAGACTAAACCCCAAGAAGTGCGTATTTGGCATCACATCTGGAAAGCTCTTGGGTTTCATAGTCTCAAAGAGAGGAATCGAGGTAGATCCACACAAAGTCAAGGCAATCCTTGAAATGCTTCCCCCAACTACCATCAAGCAGCTCAAAAGTCTACAGGGAAAGGTCACGTCGATCAAGCGCTTCATAGCGCAGCTATCTGACAAGTGCCGACCCATGAATAAATTATTGCACAAGGGGGTAGCATTTCACTGGGATGACGAGTGCCAGTCAGCCTTTGATGATATTAAACAATACTTGGCTTCACCACCAGTATTGGCACCACCTAGACCAGGAGTGTCATTCTACTTATACATCTCAGCTACTGAGGTGGCACTGGGCGCCATGCTGTCCCAAAAAATGAACTACACAAAGAACAGGCTACTTACTATCTTAGCCGCACCCTGGTTAGTTATGAACTTAACTATGCATACGTTGAGAAGCTCTACTTGGCAGTGGTGTTTGCTACCAAAAAGCTATGCCATTACATGCTGAGCAACAAGACGTATGTTGTGTCTAAGGAGAATCCATTGCGATACATGATGAGTCATACTTATCATAGTAGCCACACGACAAAATGGATCATGTTGTTGATGGAGTTTGACATAGAATTCATTGGACAAAAATCCATAAAAGGTCAAGTCATCACCGATCAACTAGCAGAGGCTCCTCTTGAAGACAATCAGCCTCTGACCATAGAATTACTAGATGATGGGGTCTTCCATGTTTCAGAATCACCAGATTCTAATGAGCCTGAGTCACAGGCCGACATGACCCTATTCTTCGATGGTTCAAAATGTGAGCAAGGAGGTGGCATGGGAATTGTATTCTTCACACCACAAGGGGCTCCAATGCCTCTATCATTTAAATTAGACTTCCCGTGCACCAAAAACAATGCAGAATACGAAGCCTTGCTCATAGGTCTTCAAACAACAATCACCATGAACATTAAATGTTTAAACATCTTTGGTGATTCGTTGTTAATTGTCAATCAAGTAAAGGGGGTATTCCAATGTAAATGCCCAGTTCTACAGGCCTACAAAGCCCTTGTGGACAAATTCCTGGCACAACTTGAATGGTATGACATCGAGGCACTCCCTCGATCATCGAATCATTTTGCGGATACTATGGCCTCCTTGGGGTCACTAATCCCGCAAGACCCTTCTGGTGAGATGACAACCATTCAGGTCAAAACATTATCGCAATCCATGATGGAGCATGCAAGCTCTGACCTAACGCCAGGGATCCACCCGATCCAGATTGAACCATCTCAGGATAGGTTCTCTCGAATCCATGATTGTCTGACTCGAGCCAACTAGGGGTCCTTGTTCTCCCCGACCCCTCTTAATAGCAACACAACGCTATTTTTACAAGTTCTTTCCCGCTCAGCTTTTTGCTAGGGATGAACTTCAAGAGGGATTGGCCATTCATACCATCGAGGTTTCTGATCAGCAGGATTGGTACACACCCATAAGGGATTACCTCAAGCTAGGTAACCTCCCACTTGGATTGACACAAGCCATGAAAATATCATTTAAATAGAAAGCGGCAAAACATGTCTTGTTAGGAGACATTTTGTATCGTCGGAGCTATGAAGGAATCCTCCTCCGTTGCTTGGACCAGCAAGAGTCCGCTTGGGCGATCACCCAAGCCCATGATGGTACATGCGGTGGCCACTTCAATGGTATGGCCATCGCAAAGCGCATTCTCCGCATGGGCTATTATTGGCCATCTTTAGAGCGAGATTGTTGCGCGTATGTAAAGAAGTGCGTGAAGTGTCAACACCATGCTAATTTGACACACGTACCTTCTCAGGCCTTGCAACCGATCCAATCAGCTTGGCCATTTTTGTAGTGGGGCTTTGATCTAATCGGAAAGATCTCCCCTACGTCGTCAGGTCATCACACGTTCATCATAACGGCCACAGAGTACTTCACCAAGTGGGTGGAAGCAATTCCGCTAACCTCTACGACTGGGACCCCGCATTGCGGAGTTTATTTTGCATAACATCATATGTCATTTTGGTATTCCATCCAAGATCATCTCGGATAATGGGACGTCATTCAAGAATAAATATGTGCGTGCTTTGACAACAAAGTACAAAATTCAGCATAGTTTTTCAACACCCTATTATCCACAGGCAAATGGGCAAGCAGAAGCGTCAAACAAAATGCTAGTCGCCATCCTCAAAAAGACCATCGTAGATAGTCATAAGGATTGGCACATTCAAATCCCGCTTGCCCTATGGGCTTATCGCACTAGCATTCGGATGCCCACTGGGGCAACTCCATTTTCGTTGGTGTATGGCTCCGAGGCAGTCATGCCTCTCGAGTTGGAAATCCCTTCACTACGCATTTCAATGCAAGAGTTCATCGATGATGACACTATGCGACAGGCCCGATTAGACCAACTGACGTTGCTCGATGAACGATGCGTCAATGCTCTCGAGCATTTGCGTATCTATCAAGAGCGACTTAAGAAAGCATACAACATGAAGGTTCACCTAAGGGACTTTTAGGTTGGTGACTTGGTCTTAAAAGAGAACCAACAGAATTCTAATTTGTCGTCCCATCTAAGGGACAAGTTCATGGAAAACTGGTTAGGTCCTTATGTGATTGATAGTAAAATAGGACCTGGAACATACCGACTCGCCTCTCTTGAAGGAATCAAGGAACTAGAACCCTTGAACATCAGTCATTTGAGGCCATTCCACATCTAGAGAGCCATAGTCCAACCAAAAGCTCCAAGGATTCCCCAATCGCTTGGTCAACCCCAAAGCTCCAAGGAAAGCCGTAATTAAACCTTGGTCAAAAAAGCTCCAAGGATTTTCCAAATCACTTGGTCAACCCAAAATGCCCCAAAGGTATCTATAAACCCTTTGGTCAAACCAAAAGCTCCAAGGATTCTCATGATCGCTTGGTCAAACCAAAATGCCCCAAAGGTGTCCATAAACCCTTTGGTCAAACCAAAAGCTCCAAGGATTCCCACAATCGCTTGGTCAATACCTAAAATGCCCCAAAGGTCTCCATAAACCCTTTGGTCAAACCAAAAGCTCCAAGGATTCCCACAATCGCTTGGTCAACCCCAAAAATGCCCCAAAGGTATCCATAAACCCTTTGGTCAAAACCAAAAGCTTCAAGGGTTACCCTAACCGCTTGGTCAAAATAAAAATTCAAAAACAAACAAAAAACAATAAAATCATCAAAAATAAACAAAAAAATTGCATCTCCATTCCATGCATACTCGTAACAATCAAAATACAAAAATATAAGTTGCATTAGGCATCACATCCATACATTGCATATTTGCTGGTCATACATGTCACAAGCACCATAGACTGTAATTACTCGGCAATTCCATCATTTTCCACATCAAATCCATTTTATATAAACACATACATCTAGAATAACACCATCCCCATTTTTAGCATAGTCATTTGTCTCCTAATGTATATAGGGTTTTCGTCATTCAGCTGTCTTTAAATTTCTAGCCAAAAACTGTACAAAGTTAAATAGATTTTACAAGGGAAAGTTTTACTTGGATCACGCCTCGTTATGTAACATCCCTACACAAGTTAAAACACATAAAATAATTCCTAAGTTGTGTGAATGTAAGAGGAAAACTACAAAGCAGTCTAGGGTACCATAGGTGAAAGATTAGCCTGTTCATCCCCCTGTGCGAATGGTTCAAGAGTGCTAAGAATTGACAAAAGGACAAGCTCTTCCCCATCAATTCCCCCTAATAAATAGTGGTTTTCACCACTAGCAAAAAAATCCCAATCACCATTGGTCCCTAAGGTTGTAAGGATTCGTACTACACATCCCTGACAAGGATGGGTAGTCATCCCCAAGGCCTAAAAGGATCAATGACCATTCAAAAAAAAAATCCCCACAAGCCATCATCACAATCACCTTTGGTCTCCAAAGTCGTAAGGATTCATACTACATGTCCCTGAACAGGATGGGTAGTCATCCCCAAGGCCTAAAAGATCAATGCCCTTACTTCATCGTATCCCTAATCCCCTTTGGTTCCCAAAGTCGTAAGGATTCGTACTACATGTCCCTGAATAGGATGGGTAGTCATCCCCAAGGCCAAAAGGATCAATGTCATTCACAAGCCACAAACCTACAAGCTCAACCTTACGAAGCTCAAAATCCAAAATCAAATAACAGTGGTTATCACCACTATTCAAAATCCTTGCTCAAAAAGAAAAACAAAAGAGAAAAATAAATAATGATTTTCATCACTATGTATACGAGCAAGTATCCTAAACCATTGAGCAAATAAAAATCCTGAACTTGAATCCCTAGAATTCTCAGCATTCGAACAACCATCTAGGTGATCCTCATTACGGGTTTGGTGGACAGCCTACCTGGCAATGGCGGTATCCTAAATGCATGATGATATGTCTATCACATTAGCTTTGCGTGTGAGCAGACCAATGTTTGCATGTGGATGAGCTAGCTTATGGTACCTTAGATTGTCCCATGGATTAATCTTACTAAATACAACAATGGAGTTAGTGGAGCTAATTAGGTGATCCTCGGTACAGGTTTGGTTGATAGCCTATCTGGCACTGGCGGTATCCTGACAAATACCACATAAACGAACTCAATTGCACACACAGGGATGTGAAATAACTTGGTCAAACTCAAGTCTGATTTATACCTTGTTCAAAAGTCTTGCAAGATAAATGTATAGTCTTGGCTAGTTAGTTAAAATATCTGAATCTCAGAAAAGCTTAACTACATTTTCAAACAACTGGTACATTTCATTACATCCATCCCCATCAAAAAATACAAACAAATACAAAAACAAAGTTCTCACATGCAAAGTCATTCCACAAAGTCATCCCATAAGTACGAAAGCCAGTAAGTCTTGTACAGTCTATGGTGCCATCGACCAAGTTATCAACAAATCATTTCATTCATTCCATATGCATACATCATATAATTAGAAACATCGCATTCATAATACCACATGCATACATCATCATAAATAACTATGCATAAATAGAAAAACAAACCATGACAAGTGTATAAACACAAAGAAAATCATCTGTATATATATCATCAAAAAAATGCCCATAGGCTACAATGAACCGGTCCTCTGACCTCGCAACAAAAGCCAAAAGCTCAAAAACCCCCAAGCCTAGGGCGTCGGCCACCATGATCACGCAGGATCGGTGCGACGGGAACTACCCCCCATGGTGTGGGTCCTATGGGACCTCTCAGGGTGACTGCTGCTCGCCCCCGCATCATGCCCACTAGCCCCCCCTCATCCAATCACCTACGATGAGACGATGCTGACTACTCAGTATCACTGCCCCTCGTCCGACGTGAAGACCCACCTCTAGAGGGCTCAGGTACCCGCCCCTCGAGGTGGATGATCTCTCCCTCTAGATCCATCTGGTGTCGACACCACTCCACCTCCCACCGATGGTACATCGCTACTACATCATCACACTGTGCCAACACCTTCTCCCTCTCTACCAGCTACGTCCGTAGAAGATCCCTCTCCTGTGCAGCATCGGTATCCCCCTCCTACCGGTGGTACGTAGCCCATGCATTCTCCCGCTCCGCTAGCTGAGTCCACAAGAGATCCCTCTCCTGCAGAGCCTCCCCCAGCTCCTCATCCCACCTCCGAAGTAGCCCCACCAATCATGCATTCTCAGCATGCAACCCTGCCTCCATGTCCTCCAAAATTGCCTGAGGCATAGGCAAATCCGGGATAGTAGCCTGCTCTGGCTCCCACTACTCCAGGACGTCCTGCACCTTCGGCTGGTCCGAAACCCCAAAACCCCCCCCAAAATCATCCACCTCTACCATGTTCACATCCTCCAGTGGAACCCCCCAGCCCTCGCCTAATGCCTCTGCATCATCCCCCTACTCTGCCACCTTTGTGCCCCTAGAGGCCCCTCGCCTCGCCATCACCGCAAAGTCCACCACTGGTCATACTCAATGGTAACCCCGATGTCATCCATGTCTGGGACATCAATCATTGTATCTACATCCTCACCCAGTGGTGCAATGACTGGCCAAGCTAGAGTCCTCTCGTCCCCCCGATGTCGATAGACCATGGGCTCACCAGGAAACCCCTGGCGCACCCCAAACTATCGTGTCACCCAGCCATATGGGAAGAACTCCTACTCAGTCCCGTGTCGCCCAATCAGCCACCGCCCCCTACGTACCCATCGAAGCCACTCTCCAGCCTCAGGCCAGGCTGGACAGTCCTGGTAGGGGTGCCAAAACACCTCCCCTAGAGCAAGCCAAGCGAAGGCATCGACATAGTGCCCTACGACACCTGCCCACCGTCGACTCTATCCCTGCTCCTCAGACCTCCACCATAATGCCCCGTATCCGATCTCTCGGTCTACCATCTCCACCCATGTCATCCATGGCAACCCAACCGGCCTCTCCACCGCTATGTGCTGCCAAGCCCAGCACTACAACAAGTAACTACAACCAATCCCCTTCCACCTCCGATAGTGGACCTCGTACAACTCATCATAGAGCTGTGCCAATAGAGTCTGTCCCCATCTCATGATCATCGGTGCCTCCGTCGGACACTCCACCAACCGAAACACCACCTCTAGCAGGTTCCATGGGAACCTCGCACCCAAAGAGTCGGGTAGCAACATGTTGGAAATGAGGCCCATCAGTACTGCGTGCCTCACTCCCAACACACCCCTCTCTAGCCACCATCGAACCAATATGCCACCAATATGGCAGTCGCCCTCTGCCCTCTCCACTGGGCTGTCCACACCCATCTCCTCTCCATGCCCAAAGCAGCGTGTCAGCACTACTGTCTGCTGATCCCATGATGTCGTCCTGATCGGCAGTCCGTCTATCGAAATCCGTAGAATCCGATAGACATCCTCCAAGGTCACTGTCATCTCCCCTGTTGGGAGATGGAAGGTATTAGTCCGAGGATCCCACAAGTTGATCAGGGCCATCAGATAGGCCCGATCCCCGACCATCGGCTCCAGCTGAGTCACCTACTTGAGCCCAAGGGCATCAAGCCACTCCCAGTCAGTCAAAGTCAGCGCCTCCCATGCACTTCAGTAAAAATCGTGGGCACACGGTACCGACTCTTCACAACCTGCAAAAGAAAACAACACAAAAACATTAAACACATGAAAAATTGTACAACAATAACATGAATATCCAGCAATGCATAATACAAAATGTACAATTAAAAAAAAACAAAAAAATCAAAAAAATCATTTGTCAGTTCTAGGGTTTTTAACTCTAAACTGATAAATTAAAAACAAAAATACAAAAAAAATCAAAAAAAAATCATTTGTCAGTCCTAGGGTTTTTAACTCTAAACTGATAAATTAAAAACAAACAAAAAATCAAAAAAATTATTTGTCAGTCCTAGGGTTTTTAACTCTAAAGGTCACTGATAAATTAAAAACACAAAAACACAAACCACAAAAAATAACTAGGGTTAAAGCTACGTTTTTATGCTCAGTTTTACCCTACGTTTCTAACCTAAGTTTTGATTTTTGTTAAACTAGGGTTAAGCAAAGTTTTTAAGTTACGTTTTAAACTAAGTTTTTAAGCTAAGTTTTAAACTACCTTTTGATCTTTGTTTAACTAGGGTTAACCTAAGTTTTAAGCTTAAGTGTTTGATTTTGATTAGACTAGGGTTTCTTTTAGTTTATCACAAATGTCAAATCCACTGGTTTTAATATTGAACACAAAACACAAAGACAAAAACAACTAACTTGCGGTTTTACAAACTGTAACAAACAAACAATAAAGAGGAAGAACACTCATCGGTCTCGCTTCGGCTCCATCTCCGTGATGATCCGATCCATGAACTCATGGTGGCGAGAAAAATTTGGCAGCGCTTCGCTTCGTAGGATTGACCTCCTCCTCCTCAGAGCTCCAAATCGCCAGGAAAAACAAATGCAAATGAGCCCAAAACCCAGTTTTGGCCCTTAAATAGGCTTTTTGAGCCTGTAATCATTCCTCCCTGGGATGAGCACTCTGGTTAGCACTCGTCCCACCCTGGGATGATTACTAAATAGGTATTCATCCCACCCAGGGACGATTACAGAGCAAAAATTTCAAAAACATCAAAAACTGCACAAAATGCACCAAAAACAAGCAATAAAACTGTCCAATGAGAGTGCTTTTGCACTTGACATTCCGGACATGCAAAATAGACGTCGGGGTCACAAATCCTCACTATCCTATTCCCTAAGAAGGCTACCATAGCCGGACCACTCCACGGGAGGACGAATTTTTGAGAATTTCATCCCCAAACGGCGTCACAAAAAGGGTCAAAACCCAACCAAAAATAGCAATAACATTGCCGAAAGAAGGCGCTTTTGTGCCTATCCTTCTTGGCATACAAAATAGACGTCGGGGTCACAAATCCTCACTATCCTATTCCCTAAGAAGGCTACCATAGCCGGACCGCTCCACGGGAGGACGGATTTTCGAGAATTTCATCCCCAAACGGCGTCACAAAAAGGGTCAAAACCCAACCAAAAATAGCAATAACATTGCCGAACGAAGGCGCCTTTGCGCCTGACATTCTTGGCATCCAAAATAGACGTTGGAGTCACAAATTGTCACTATCCTACTCCCTAAGAAGGCTACCATAGCCGGACCGCTCCACGAGAGGACGGATTTTTGACAATTTCAGCTCCAAGAAGCATCACCAAAAGGGTTAAAACCCACCAAAAATAGGTCATAATGTTCGAAAACTGCTTAAGCATTCAATGGTAAACAACTGAAGGCACCCTTACCTAAGTCATCTTGGGTCAAGCGACTCGTCGCTTTTCTCATGTCGGTCATTCCCTCATCGATTCGTCGCTTGAGGGGGTAGTCACACTTAGTCACCAATCAACAAAAATATACCCAATCAAGGAAATGGCATGCATTCAAAGGATCATTGACAAAGACAATCACGCTCCTGCTTGGGGTAGCAAACAAGCAACAATCACAAGCTGATCAAACACTTGGCATTCATGAATCATGAACTCAAGGTTCCCACAGACAAAAGGTTGCGCCCTTTGCCTATTCATGATCGATCAATGTCCAAGGTCAAGTAACACCTCACCAAAAAAGGTTAACACTTGAATTAAGCTCCTTAGCTCGTCAGAAGCAAGGATTCAAGAATGCATGCCCTTTCCATACTTGGGGCATCAAGAGTTGGTTAGGTTACTGAGAAACCCTAATCATTAGTGCTTTAGGTATCTATTTTTGCTCAGCGTTGTGCCTTGCACAATGCTTCCCAAAAAGGGGCATCTATAGACACCAAAATAGCACCAATCCGATTATGTGACAACAAGCATCGATCGCATTGACACACACAGCCCCCAGGGCAGCCCCTAGAGGTTAAACAGTGGTCCTAACCACTCCCAACAGTAGTTTGGAAGGTCAAGGGTCAATTTGGCACCTTTTGGCACTTTGCTCTCTACTCGTCCCACCCTGGGACGATTACAAACTGGTATTCATCCCACCCAGGGACGAATAGCAGCATTCGCCCCAGGGTGAGGCGAATAGCAGGTTTGACTGGAAAAAAGTCAAACCTCGACAAGTCCACCAGTTAACTGCAGCTCCAGGCCATGCAATTGTGAGGAACGACTTCAAATCAAGGAGAGAGACTTTAGTCATGCATGTCTTTGATTTTGGAGGCCTCATGCAAGGAGACTCTAAATCAGGGAATAATATTTTCTCTCAAAATAGGACATGCAACTCAAGTGGCGCTCTCGCATGCGCATTCAAACAGAGAGACCCTAGGTCTATAAATTGGTGAGACTTCTCACCCAATAAAAAGAGAAGAGAGGGAGCATTTTGAGCAATGAAGTGCTGCCATTTTACATCCATACACACACCTTTTGATTTGTGCCTTTCACATCCTTGATCTCTCTTTTGGAGGGAGGTTATTGGGTGATTATTGGAAGCACAAATCCGGAGCCCAAACCCAAACATTTGGCCACAATATCCCACCAAATTTGTTGACAACACCCCATAAGAGGTTTTGGACCCATCCCAAGTGGATTGGTGCCAAAACAAAGTCCCAAACGGTGGGCGTCCTGCCCCTAGGCGCCCCCCAAGCTGTCGTAGTTCTAAACGCCCCACCCCGGAGTGATTAGAAATCTGTGGTATATTTCCTTTATTTTCTTTTTGCATCTTATTCTAGGTCATTTAAATAGGTTGTAGTTTAAATTTCACTTCATTCTGAGCATTTTTGACCATGTTTTTATCATTTCCCGCCTTTACTAACTTGCAGATGGCACCATCAAAATCTGGGTGATAGAGGCCAAATTGGAGAAATCTGACCTTCTGGGTCTTCCCAAAATACCCCCTTTTACCTAATCCCAACTTTGCAGGTCATTTGGAGCTTCCTGGATAGGACATTGAAGAGGGTGCTTTCTAACAATTTATTGCAGGTTTATTCGTCCCACCCCGGAGCGAATACAAATCTGTGAGGAATTTCCTGACTGTTCCACTTGCAATGCCCTCCTGGTAACATATTCATGCTTATGTTAATTTTTTAGGTCGTTCTGATGTTATTTGGTTATCGTTTTAATATTTTCATGCATACACTAACAGTAGGCCTTGGGAAACACATGTTCTATTCTATCTGCAGGTGCTACTGATATTTTCTGTTTCCTTGAACGTAGGTCTTCGACATCAGAGGAGCAGTAAGGAGTCAACACTCATATACACAAGCGGTGGCGACATTTTGGTCCGCCCATCTTACATGTGGGCACGCGGAAGAAGGATTGCTATCCATGGATGTGACAAGAAACATATTTAACGCTCCTATCCCCTAAAAGGGAAGGAGACGTATTGTAACACGACTTTAAAAGCATATCAATAAAGAGGGCCATATTCCATATTGCTTTTATCTTGTGTCGATTCGTTTATGTTCTTTCCTTTCATGCATTTTTCAATATATAGGCTTTTAGCGTTAAGTTTGGTTTTACACGCATCGTACTTGGCATTTTCCTTTTTGTTTCCGTATCCTCGTGCTTTCAATTTTTTTTTTATTAATATTTGTATAGAGCGACTCCGTTGAGATAGATCAGAGGACCTACAAACATAGAGAGAGATTGTTTACAATGTAGTCCTCTGAGAGGACTCTACAAACTCTTAGTAGTTTGTAACACTCTATTGAATTGAAGAAGCAAACAAAAAAATAAAGGAATTTTTAATGACAATAACACTGCTATTAATGCTACCTTTGGGACTTGAGACAAGAATATGCAATAAGGAGCACCTACGTTCAATGATGTGAACAGGATGATTGACGCTCCAATTTTAGATGTAGAAAGTGAGCTTTTTTAGTCTGAGGCAACTAGAAAAAACTGCAAAAATCTTATGTTTATTTTTTATCAGCGCTTGTTGTAGACTAACAAGTTAGATATAAAAATGAACAGATATGATATATCATAAACTCTATACCTTCAATGTAAAATTTCAATGTAATTTTTTTTTTAAATATATAGTTTAAAACTTTACAAAAAATAAAATAGGGTGGGGTCATGCAGATAGCATGTTCCTTTCGTTTGAGGCAACCAAAAAACTACTACGAAAAACTTATGTTTTATTTCGATCAATTTTTGCTATTGACACACAAGTTAGATAGGAAAACAAGCAGAAATATATATCATAAACTGTCTACTTTCAATATAAAATGTCAAAAAAATTAGAGTAAAACTTTACAAAAAATGAAAGGTGAGATATCACTAGGATAGAAAATGGTGGGGGACAGCGCAAAGTCTTCTTGAAAGAAGACAACAATGAGAGCAACACACTAGGTGCTTGAAATTGCAAGTGAACTAGGGTGGAACCCAAAGGAGAGCCAGGTGCTATAAAATGTGAATGTTGATTCAAAGAGAGCAACAAAAGGAACTTTGAAACTTCGAAGGAGTAGAGAGGATTTTATAGCATCTATGGTAGAAGGTATTTGCTATGTCGAGGAGAGGAGGAAACACATGGATGGATACATCAAGCTAAACAAAGGTTAAATAACTAGAATAACAACATTAATGTTGAGCTTCAACGAAAATCTAAAGATATTTATGAAAGCGACCTCAATAGCAATATACGTGAGCCATAAGAATAGTTTCTCTAAGATTGAAAGATAGCATATATAAAAAGAATTAATGCATCTACAAATCGAGAGAAACATGAAGAAAAAATTATTTTTAAAATTTCAGAAAATGGGATTCTCGAAAATGGTGATTTTGAACATCCATGAAATAAAAAAAAAATTATCCTGTAATTTTAGAGAGCGGGAGGGCAACATCTACTATGAAATTAAAATGCGAATGAAGCAAGCTACAAAAATAAATTTTCCTTTGATATGATATGGGCTACAAGCACATATTTTGAGAACGGTGCTAGGCATGCAAAATGGAGGTAGCCCTATATCATAAGAAGAAAGGAACTAAGAAGTAGCACCATAAAAAATGAGATTAAGAACTATGGAAACAAGCATAGCTGAGAAGAAAAAAAGTTAAAAATATGGTAAATAATATTTTTCCAACAAAAAAAATATGTTGAGAAAAAAATGCCTATGGATAAATACTGACTATTGCACAAGTTTCAAGCAATTTTAGTCAAAAGAAACTTATCCAAAGCAAAGAACCATATATTAAAAATTGCATATGGATAAAAACTGACTACTGCACAAGTTTTAAGCAAGTTAGTCAAAAAAACTTATCCAAAGCAAATGAACCAGATCTTCTAAATACTTGAACACATGCAAAATCTATCCTTGCTCTGGTACCATGTTAGAATTCCTCACATATAGACATGCAAAGCATTACAAGAACTATGAAAATAAGAGTAGAACTGATTGATTATTCCATTGATCAACTTTGTATAAATAACAAAGTTGATCATTGAGAGTCGTTGGATTACAACAACTCATCAAATATGATGTAAACTATAACTTAGAGTTCACCTGACTCATGAAGGAGTGGAAACTCAAGTAATTCTATCCTAGTAGAACTTAAGATAATAACTACTTATTCTAACAGAGGCATTAGAACTTGAGCTACAAGTTGGATTTATAGAATAAGGTGAAGTATACTATTTTATGTCCATAATTTAATTTTTTTTCTTTCTGCACGTTTATGTTCCATTACCATGTTAGAATAAGTGAATATTATCTTAAGTTCACTAGGATACACACTTGAGTTTCCACTCCACCATGTGTCAAGAGAACTCTAAGTTGTGTCCTCATCAGGTTTGATGAGTTTTTGTAAATCTAATGGCTCTCAATGATCAACTCTACTATTTATACAGAGTTGATCCTAGAGATAAATCAATCAATTCCACTCTTCTCTTCATATTTTGTGTAATACTTTGCATATCTATTATTGTGAAATTATAACATGGTACCAAAGCAGGATAGATTTTGCTAGTATTCTCTCTTGAAGGTTCTAGGATCTGATTCTTTACTTTGGATATTTTTTTTGACTATCTAAACTGCAAAAGTTTGCTTTTAGTCTCCTTTTATCCATTGTATATTTTTTTTCCTCTCTTTCAGCATTTTTTTTTATGTTGAATACTATGATTGCTTGAAATTTTTTAAAAAAATAGCTATTTCCTTTCTCTAGCACGGTTTACCCTATGTGTAGGCGTTTCCCTCGCCATTCAAATTTAAGGAGAATAGCATTTTTTTCTTTATATTTTTCTCTCACGCATTCTTATAGGAAATCGTATTCTAAATCCTAGTTTTTTTTTGGCTTTTAAAAGAACGGATAACTCAGGTTTTATTTTACAAAGAGTACAATTTATATTTATTAGTGAGTTATTTTAAATTTACCTCACTTATACTCTAGTTCTTTATTCTCTCAATGATTGCTAATCTAAAATATTGAGAGAAATACTCAACGGCGCCGTTCTTCCATTGAAAACTACAGTCAAGGACTCCCGACGAACTGGAGATTGGCCTAATTTAAGGCCTCTAGGCTCCGATGCTCTAAAAATGTTGTTGCACTCCATCGCCTACAACTAGATTTTCTAGTCGTTGGGACTGGCTCTCACCTTGGCACCGTTCCCTTACTCCCGTTCCATATTCCAGTGCACTCCAATTTCGCACACGATGCTCTTTTATTGAAAGCTTATATATTTCATCCTTTCTAAAAGTTTTACATATTTCAAGTATCTAGTGATATTACTTTTAGAAAATTTCTCTTCTCATTTTTTACCTCGAAGTGTTGCAGGATTTCTACTTTCGGAGCGCTCGTTGAGGCTCCTCTCAGTTTGAATCAGTGCAAAGAGCTCTAAATACATTCAAAGGAGATTTATATTGTTCTCAAAATTATATTGATTGCTTTCTCATAATTATATTGCTCTCAAAATAACGAATACAATTTTTTTATATATAGCTGCCTCCTTCTATATACTGCAGATTATTATAACATCAAAGGAATGTTTTTTCCTTTAGTTTATTTTTTATTTTTGCAGTGATCGTAAAGGAGCCCCACTGATAGATTCTGGAACTCTTGGTGTGCTTCGCTCGATAACTCTTGACTTTGCTGGTGTGCTTCACTCGGTACCTCTTGGTGTGGTTCGCTTCTCAGAGGGTCTGACGATACGAGGCACCTGCGGAACCTTTCGAGACATTGTCGAATAGTTTCACCTATTTATTTTTCTATTTTGGAAAGGATCTGTATTTTTTTTCCATATTTATTTTGGGTGCAAATCATTTCACTGACGCTCCTTTGTCTACGTTTATTCTGGCTGCCCTCCTTTTGGGTCACCCATAGACGGAGACATTTTTTGTAAAAATAAATAAAATTATCATTTGGGGGGGCTCTACCGTGCAGCATTTTCGCACTCTTTATGCAGGGGGTGTTTACTTTGCCATATTTCCTTTGATTATTTCCTCCCACTATATATTAACGTAGATTAGAAATCTAGTGTTCATTTCTTTTCTAAAGTTAATTTCAAATTAAATAATTGTTTGTTTTTTACATTATATACAAATAATTGTTTCATTTAATATATTTAAAGCATTTTCATTTAAAGTACTTTATTTTTTAGTTACATTTTAAAATAATTTTATTTTTTCAAAGTAAATATTTTCTTTGGCTTTTATACTCAATATAGAAAATATTTTTTAGATCTCATATCTCAATAATTGTTTAAGTTTTGTTTTTATTAATATATATTTTAAAATAAAAACACTATTGCATCTTCCTTTCCTTATTCTAAATATCTTTTGTCTACGTTCCATGTATCAAGATCCTAAAAACTTATAGTCTCCCTCACGTAAGGGCGGGTTTTTTGGAAAACTTGGTATAACGGCCTGACAAATATTTTCTTATCAAAAAGTTTACCTTGGACATCTCTCACCTTATAGTCTCCCTCACGTAAGGGCGGGTTGTTGAGATCACTATTTTCAAACTTTTTTCCCCTTTGCATTTCAAACCAAAACTTCTTATGCTCACAATACTTATAGTTTCCCTCAAGTAAGGGCGGGTATTGTGATCCATTCAAGATTTGGAAATCTAAAGCAAACAATAATAGGCCTCTTTATACTTATAGTTTCCCTCAAGTAAGGGCATGTATAATTGAGTTACCTATTTTTTGAACAAGCTTCATTTCCCGCTTTATCTCCCATTTTTGCAATTTTAAGGGGGGAATTTTAAATATCTTAAAAACCTCAAAAATGAATTCAATTGAGCCTCTCACCCCTCATAATTTTCACACTTGGAAACCTAAAATTCTAAATCTCATCTCTCAAAAAGGTCTTACTCACTTATTAGAAGAAAATCAACCATAATTTGATAAAGAATATGAAATATTTGTTCATAAAGGGAAAATGCACGAAACTATGGGTATTATTAGCACCAATGTTCATGAAAGCTTGTGGTTTCATATTACATATTGCAAAACTCCTCATAAAATTTGGGAGAAATTAAAAACCCTATTTGGAAAAGTAGATCAGATGAGATCAATGCAACTAGAAGCTGAATTAACTTCTTTATCTCCTAAATATTTTAGTAGTATTATTGATTTCCTCACTAAGTTCAAAGAAATCCTCACCCAATATAAAGGTAGTGGGAAAACTAAGTCAGAAGAAGAATGTATTTATCTAATCCTTTCAAAACTAAATGGTATTTTTCAAATATTTGCAACCACCTTCATATCTACTAAAGATGCTCTTGGTGCAACCTTTAAAATACCCTCTTTAGAAGAATTTTGTGATAGATTAACTAGGGAGGAGACCAAACTTGCTAGATATGAAAACTCTTCTTCAAAAGCCTTAGTAGCCTCCACATCCTCCAAAGAAAAATTCAAAAAGAAGGAAAAGACTCCCATTACTTGTACCCACTATAAAAATAATGGTCACTCTGCTAACAAATGTTGGAAAATATTACAACAACTAGAGGCAACCATAAAAGATCAAAAGATAGAAAATAATAAGCAAATAGGAAAAGCCCTTAATGTTCAAGGAAAAACCTCCAAATATTCCTCTAATTATTGGGTCCTAGATTTTGGAGCAACTCATCACATGTCTACTTCAGAAAAGTCTTTTTCTTCTATCTCCTCTAGCTCTACTCATAGCATAGAAGTAGGAGACTCTTCCTTCATTCCTGTCAAAGGGAAAGGGAATATAACCATTGATGGTGGCTCTATAAACAATGTTCTCTATGTTCCAGACATTGCCACCAATCTCCTATCCATTTATCAAATTTGTACTTTTGGAAATAAGAAGATTGTTCTCTTCTCCCCAACAGGAGTTGAGATAAGATATTTTCAATCCCCTCATTCGCTTATAGCAAAAGGGGATATTGATCATATTTCTCATCTTTTTTACTTCAAAGGCTTTCAAAATCCAGAAGGAGCCTCCTGTTTTGTGGCTCATAGTAATCTTGAAAGTCAAAAATGGCATGAAAGGTTTGGTCATATTAATTATATCTACCTAAATGACTTATACACCCATAATATGGTTAAAGGATTACCCCAAGTCTCTTCTTCTGATGGGGTTTGTCCTGGATGTGCCCTTGGAAAGTAGCATCAAGATCCTTTTCACCCAAGTAGTTCTCTTAAAACCTCATCTCCTCTAGAATTAATCCATAGTGACTTAATGACCTTTCCTAAAACATCCTTTAAAGGAGCAAAGTATGCTCTTACCTTTATTGATGATTTTTCTAGAAGGTCTTGGGTCTACTTCCTCAAATATAAAAGTGATGTGTTATCCCACTTTAAAATCTTTAAAGCCTTAGTTGAAAATCAGGCTTCTTGCAAAGTCAAGAAGATTCGTACTGATAATGGGGGGAATATTGTAGTAAAGAATTCTCCATATTTCTTTCTAATAATGGTATAATTCATCAACATTCTGTCTCCCATAATCCTCAACAAAATGGCATTGCAGAAAGGAAAAATCGAACATTAAAAGAGATGGCTAATTGTATGCTCCATTCAAGAGATCTTCCAAAAAATTTTTGGGTAGAGGCTATTAACTATGCAAATTATATTCAAAATTGCACACCTCATAAAGCCCTTGACCAAATAACCCCTAAAGAAGCATGGACTGGCTTAAAACCAGATGTTTCCAATTTTAAGATTTTTGGATGTTTAGCTTGGGCTCACATTCCAAAGAAGAAAATGAAGGCTCTTGATAAGAAAAGTAGACAACTCATATTTGTTGGTTATTGTGAAGAATTGAAAGCTTACAAACTTCTTGATCCCTCAACTCATGAGGTATTCTTTCATAGGAATGTCCAATTTGATGAAACATTCCCTCAAAAATAACCTCCTAAGGATTCTTCCTCCATTGAGCCTTCTCCTATAGTGGAACCTCAATATCATGAAGAACCAACCCTTGAAGTTAATTTGATTATTGATAATCAAGATGAAGATCCTGTAACTCCTTCTCAATGTATTTCAACTCCTTCAACTCCCTCTTCTATTCCAAAATGGGCCCACACTATTGTTAAAGAAGCTACTCCCTACATTCAAAATCTTCCCTCAAATAGATCAGCCAACCCCACAGGTTCTAGTCTTGTATGTCAATCCATTTCCTCTGATCCTCAAACCTTCAAAGAAGCCTCAGGTATAAAATAATGGGAAGATGCCATGGATAACGAATTTTCTTCCTTAATAAAAAATGATACTTGGGATTTAGTTCCCTTACCCAAGGGAAGGAAATTAGTTAGATGTAAATGGATCTTCAAAATAAAATATGGACCAAATGGGGAAATAGATAAACACAAAGCTCGTCTTGTAGCCAAAGGTTTTTCTCAAATAGAGGGTATTGATTATACAGAAACCTTTGCTCCTATTGCTAAAATGGATTCTGTTAGATTAGTTCTTGCTCTGGCCGCTTTCCATAAATGGCCAGTCTACCAAATGGATGTAAAAAGTGCCTTCTTACATGGAAATTTAAAAGAAGAAATATTCATGGAACAACCTGTTGGTTTTACTCAAGAATCCTCTCTTGTTTGTCGCCTTAAAAAATCTCTATATGGCCTCAAACAAGCCCCTAGAGCTTGGTATGAAAATATGGACTCCTTCCTTCTTTCAGCAGGATTTTTTCATTGTGAGTCTGATAATACAGTTTACATTTGGAAAAGTAAAGGAAATATCACCATTCTTGTTCTTTATGTTGATGACCTCCTTCTCACTGGTAGTAACCTCACTCACATTCAAAATATAAAAGCCTCCCTCTCTAAGAAATTTAAAATGGCTGATCTAGGACTAGCTCATTTTTTCCTTGGGATTCAAATAAAACAAAATAAAGTAGGAATCACCTTATGTCAACAAAAGTACACTCATGATATCCTTAAGAAGTTTCAAATGACAGATTGTAAACCTTCTCCTACCCCCTTTCAATCTGGCATTCATCTCAGTTCTTCCTGCTCATCCCCTCCTTGTGATGCTACTCTATATCGTCAACTTGTAGGCAGTCTTTTATACCTCACTCATACTCACCCAGATATCTCATATGTTGTTGGTCTCATATCCAGGTTTTCTCATAACCCTCATTTCAATCATTGGCAAGCAACTAAAAGAATTCTTTGTTATTTATAGGGTACTACAAAATTTGGGCTCACCTATAGAGGAGACTCCATGGATATCAGTGGCTATATAGATTCAGATTGGGCAGGATCAGTAGAAGACAAATGTTCTACCTCTGGATATGTTTTTTGCCTTGGCTCTTCACTAGTAGCCTGGTTATGCAAGAAACAACAGACAGTAGCATTATCTTCTATAGAGGCAGAATACAAAGCAACAGTTATAGCCAATCAGGAAGCCCTATGGCTTCATCAAATTCTCAAAGAATTTAGGTTTTTCCAAGAAGTGCCTATAACTCTATGGTGTGACAATCAAAGCACAATTCATATTGCACGCAATCCAGTTGAGCATCAGCGCACCAAACATATTGAGATCCACATGCACTTCATCAGGCAACATATTCAGAATGGAGATATACTTTTGGAATATATTCCAATAGAGAATCAGCTTGTAGACATCTTCACCAAGTCATTTCCTTCTCCACGATACCTTCAGTTGCGAGAGAAACTTGGAGTGTTAAAACTGCATTGACAAAGAGGTCTTCCACCTCTCTTTATATTGTACATGAGTACCTAATCAAGCCTTCTTGTTGGGACTCATATTTTACTTGTTAAAGAGGACAATATTCACCATCCGAAGACAAGCCTCTTTCATACTTCTTTGCTTTTGTATGGTGGCTTTTCCCACTGGGTTTTTACCATCATTTCAAAACAAAGAAGTGATAGTTGGTTTTTCCCCACAGGGGTTTTTTCCACCAACTATCTATGTTGTACATGAGTACCTAATGAGGCCTCATTTTCGGGACTCATTTATACAATCTCCCCTAGTATCACTTAAGGGGGGTGTTAGAATAAGTGAATATTCTCTTAAGTTCACTAGGATACACACTTGAGTTTCCACTCCTCCATGTGTCAGAGAACTCTAAGTTGTGTCCTCATCAGGTTTGATGAGTTGTTGTAAATCTAACGGCTCTCAATGATCAACTCTACTATTTATACAGAGTTGATCCTAGAGATAAATCAATCAGTTCCACTCTTCTCTTCATATTTTGTGTAATACTTTGCATATCTATTATTGTGAAATTCTAACATGTTGTGCTTTATTTTCAATAAAATTACGTCATAAATAACTAGTAAGCTTTATATAATTATATTATACATCTTGTAACTATTTGTCATGTCACTATAGCCAACAAAGATGTATTCTTTAATTTTATCATGAATATTTTCTCTTTTATCTTTGGATATATGAGAATAAGTAATGCAACCAAATTGTAGACACCAAAACAACACCAATCCGATTATGTGACAACAAGCGCTGATCTCATTGACACACACAGCCCCTAGGGTAGCCCCCAAAGGTTAAACAGTGGTCCTAACCACTTCCAAAAGTAGTGTTAGAGGTTAGAGGTCAATTTGGCACCTTTTTGGCACCTTGCTCTCTGCTCGTCCCACCCAGGGACGAATAGCAACATTCGCCCCAGGGTGAGGTGAATAGCAAGTTTGACTGACAAAAATTCAAACCTCAACAATTCCGCTGGTTAACTGAGACTTTAGGCCATGCAATTGTGAGGAATAGATTTTATTAAAGAAGAGAGACTTCAGTCATGCATGTCTTTATTTTAGAGACCTCATGCAAGGATATTCTAAATCATGGAATTAGCTTTTCTCTAAAAATAGGACAGTTAACTCAAGTTGCACCCTCGCATGCACAATTCAAATAGAGAGACCCTAAGGTCTATAAATTGGTGAGTTTTCTCACCCAAAAAACATACATAGGAGTATTTGAGCAATGAAGTGCTGCCAATTTACATACGTACTTACGATTTGTGCCTTCACATCCTTAATCTCTCATTCAAAAGGGAGGTTATTGGGTGATTATTGGAAGCACGAATCCGGACCCAAAACCCAATTTTTGGCCACAAAAATCCACAAAATTTGTCGACAACACCCCATAAGAATTTTTGGACCCATCCCAAGTGGATTGGTGCCGAAACAGTGTCCCAAATGGTGGGCGTCCTACCCCCGGGCGCTCCCCAAACTATCACAGTCCTATTTGCCCCACCCTGAGACGATTAGAAATATGTGATATATTTCTATATTTTTTCTTTTGCATGTTATTCTAGATATGTTAAATAGGTTATAGTTTAAATTTCATTTCATTCTAAGCAATTTTGACCAGGTTTTTGTCATTTCTTGCCTTTAATAACTTGCAGATGCCATCATAAAAATCTAGGTACTAGAGGCCAAATTGGAGAAATATGACCATCTGGGTCTTCCCAAAACACCCCCAATTAGCTAACACCAACTTTGTAGGTCATTTGGAGCTTCCTAAGCAGGACATTGGAGAGGGTGCTTTCTGATAAATTGTTGTAGGCTTTTTCGTCCCACCCTGGAGCGAATACAAATCTGTGAGGAATTTCTAGACTGTTCTTTTTGCAGTGGTATTCTGATAACATATTTATTCTTTTGTAAAAATTTTAGGTCAATCCGAGGTCATTTGATAATCGTTTTAATATTTTCATGCATACACTGATAGTAGGCCTTGGGAAATACATGCTTTATTCTATTTGCAGGTGCTACTAATATTTTCTATTTATTTGAACAAAGGTTTTAAAAATTAGAAGAGCAGGAAGGAGTGAAAAATCATACACATAAGTGGTAGTGATGTTTTGGTCCACCCATCTTACATGTGGACACGCGAAAGAAGGATTGCTATCATGGATGTGACAAGAAACCTATTTGACGCTCCTATCCCCTAAAAAGGAAGGAGACGTATTGTAACACGAATTTGAAAGCACATAAATAAAAAGGATCTTATTCCATATTGCTTTTATCTTGTTTTTATTCACTCATGTTCTTTCATTTTTGTGCATTTTCAATACATAGGCTT
This sequence comes from Wollemia nobilis, assembly GCA_028583015.1. Classification (NCBI taxonomy): domain Eukaryota; kingdom Viridiplantae; phylum Streptophyta; class Pinopsida; order Araucariales; family Araucariaceae; genus Wollemia; species Wollemia nobilis. The sequence continues at coordinate 1,761,690 of JAQPPZ010017025.1, read as the reverse complement.
TTAGCATTAAGTTTGGTTCTAGACTCATCGTATTCAGCATATTCCTTTTTGTTTTTGTATCCTTGTGATTTCAGTGGCAATCACAGTGGGACATATTTCCCTTGATTTTTAAGATTAAATTTTTGATTAATTTTTTTTGTTTTTTTTCTTACAGGTACCAAGTTTCCCAATGCTGGACAGTTTCAAAGCCAAAATTTAGAGACATCCGATTTGGGCAGAGAAGAGGTAGAGGTCTTAAACACTTTCTATAAAAAATTTTCTTTTTGTTCTCTAGTTATTTTATTGCATAGGAGAGTTTGAATGCTTTTTTGATTCATTTATGCAACTTAAAAATAACCCCACACACCACGTGGTAAGTTAAAACAACAAGGAGTTGGTCATAAAACACCAACCCTTGAGCAAGACCAACGATGGATTTCATCACCACATTGGCTTGAGATATTGCATACATTGCCAAGATCATGACTATTGCTAGACATAAATCCTAATGAAAGATGACCAAGTGTAGCTGGGGTGATTCCCAGTGCATGAGGATAAGTCTTCTATGGTAGGTGTCATAAACAGAGTGATCCCCCTTCCTACCGCCTATGTTCCATGTACCATCTACTCTCACGTACCAATAGTTTCCCTCACGTAAGGGCGGGTATATAGAGAGGTTGGTATATCGGTTTGGAAACGGTATATCGAAGGGGCAACCATTTTTTGGGAGTCATAAGAACCGTCATTTTTGCATTTAAACATTCTTTCATAAACTTTCAAAAACAAACATAAAAAACACACTAAACCAAGTTTAGGGCACACTTTTAAATTGTTAAACGAGATAATCATTGTTTGTGTGTGTGATACTATCTATTTAGTGTAACATCAAAAATCCTAAAAAATATAACAATCTACTCGTCTTTAGGAGCACATCACCATGGTGTTCACTCGTATCTGAGCCCAATCATAGGCAAGCACTGCAGAAAGTGCACCAAGGGGGGAAAGTCACCTCCGATATAGTCCTAAGGACTTAATAATCCTACCTTGGTGGCCTGACACACAAGATAGTCCACATCATGCCATAACAGAACAAAACTATAGAGGCACCTCTTTGAGGGGCACCCCTACTCAGCATAGGTCCTTTCAAGAAGAGAACCTACATGTAGCACTCGACATAGACAGGAGACCTCCCTTAGATGCTCGTTATGAGTGGCCTAGTGATGAAGTGTAAGAATAATAGAGGGTCTAGAAGGAGGTGGACATGATTTCTTCATCCCTCCTCTACCCCAGATTGTTGTTAGAAACACTAGACAAACTCTAGAGTATCAAGATTTTTAGACAGGGCAAGACAATTTTTCCCGCACCTTACATGCATATGAAAGATAGAACGAGGAAGATTACCACGTTCCTCAAGAGTAATTCATAGTGTGAGATTAATGTACCTTCGCACCTGCCATGTATCAAGATCACCCATTGAGGCTATAACCTTGGGTTAATGCAGCTAACCTCGATAGGGGAAAGCAACCCATAGAGATCTCGGATCACCACGGCTGAGATAGATATGTAGGAGAGGCATCTAGGATTCCTAAACAAGAGACGATGGAACAAAATGACTTGGCATTTGCTAGAAATGCTGCCCACAAAGTGCAAATCATGTAGCTTAGGCAAGATCGAGAATAGTTAGAGCATCTTTGTTGGTTTAATAAAGAGCGCATTCAGCGTCAGACAACCAAATTTCTTCATAACAATGTGTCTGCGAAGGTCCCAATCCTTTGTGCGCATAAAGTAGAAGTGTATAAGAGGCATAACCGCTTGGTACGAGACAGGTCCACGTGACCTTATCAGGTATTGCCTCCGAGACATCCTAGACCTGAGCGGGAGGCCACTCCCCGAAACAATGATGGGCACCCTCCGCGGGCACCTACCCATGTGTATAGGTCTCGGCCAGGCACTCCTCAAGAAGCCTATGAGGAGTATGAAAAAGAATAAGAGTGGGCTAAAACTCTCTACCAAGGTAGAGGGGGTGCTATCCAACTACCTCTCAATAGGCCTCAGGTTCCCCGCAACCCACAACAGGAGTAAACTAATGAGGAAGAAATTAAATCCTCTGAAGCATACAAAGCACTGCTAGAGCACTTAGAGTCTATGAAGATCAAGACTTTTGGGCCCCAAAAGCCCACTTTACGCCAACTCCATAGTCATCCTATGCATCTGTCAGTGTTGGAACCTCCATACCCAAAACACTTTAAGTTGCCCCATTTGGCACTCTTTAGAGGGGAGGAGGATGCCCAAGAGCATGTGACTAGATTCCTGAGCCAGTGCTTTGGTATTCAAGACAATGATGCTTTGTTACTCAAAACATTTATAACCACATTCACAGGCCCTTCCTCGGATTGGTTCACCCAATTACCGAAACATAGCATCAGTAACTTGGATCAGTTAGTGGACGCGTTCCTTGAATTATTCACCTTCAACACTAAGAAAAAGGCATCATTAAGTGATCTAGCTAGACTCAGGCAGTATGAGGAAGAGACCATGGTGGCATATGAGAATTGATGGAGGATGTTGCTTTCAAAGCTGCCTTAGCTCCCTCCCATGTCAGATCTGACCCAAATGTTCTCAAAAATCTATTTGAGATTGATCTTTGTGCTATTGTAGCTACAACAATATACCAAGTTAGAGGAAGCTCTGGCGCAAGCCAGAGTCATTGAGGAGATTAAGATATAGGATAGTGAGGTTGCCAAACCTAAGAAGAAAGAATGGACAAAGAACACTAAAATAGAGACCATGCAATCGAAGCCCACTGTGGTTAATCAGGTTGCCATCAATGTCCTTAAGCCTACACAAGCAACACAACCTCAAAAGGCTAACTATCAGGCAGTGTCTCCTCACAACTATGAGAGAGAAAACCAAAGGCAGGAGCAAAATCAGCAGCGTCACCCTAGACGATAATTTACTCCTTACATAGAGTCCAGGGACTCTCTGTTTGACCGCTTATCAGCGGTGAACTTGATCAACCTTCCAGAGATTCAAACTATAGATCCCAATGCATTGAAGCCTAAGGGGTACCAAGAGGACTTGTACTATAGGTTTCATAGGCGTAAGGGACATGATCTTAACACATGTTGGAAGTTCAAAGGTTTGGTACAAGATCTCATTGACAATAAGACATTGGCAGTGGACAACCCCATAGCGCTAAACAACCAACATATGGGAGTATTCAGAGAACCCTTGCCTGCCCACGAGGCATAGGCAAAACCTCTTCAAGTTAATGAGGTGCAACAAAATTGCCCTATGTAGGGATATGTAGGGATGATAAGCATAGTGATTAGGAACAAGAAGTACCTAGGAGCTGTGCCCGTGGCAGCCACAAGAGAGGTTCCATCGACATCACAAACTCAACAACACCCTACGCAACTACCCCCACCTAGAACAGTGGCCATAATTTGAACTAGAATTACCCAAATTCTAAGGACCACATCAGCTACACTCTCCATATACAAGCTAATTCAACAATCAGTACCCCATCGGTAGTCTCTAATGGAGATTTTAAGGGCCATAGAGCTGCAACCCCACGAAGCAAACTCTTTCAATAATTTTGTGGGGCATGTAAAACAATGTACAGAACCAGTCATCACCTTTAGAGAAGATGAATTCAAAACAATGACTGGTGATATGGCAGATCCACCCTTGCACATTATTGCATGAGTCAACGAGATTCTGTATAAGAGGGTGTTGGTGGACACTGGATCATCCAGTAATATCATGACTATAGTGGCACTAAAACATTTGAAGTTGCCAACATCTCACATCGTGGCCTCCACTTATACACTGCGAGTATTCAACGATGCAATCTGCTTGACAGTTGGCACAATTATCCTACCTATCCAAGTGGGACAAAAGACTATTCATACATTGTTCCACATCGTGGAAGGTGAGATGGCTTATAATATCTTGTTGGGCCAGCCTTGGATTAGGGACATGAAGTGTGTCCCTTCAATCGCTCATCAGTGCCTAAAGTATACATTTGAAGGACAGGTGCATGTAGTCCCGGCGGACTTGGAGCCCTTCAAATACTGCAATACAATGTAATTCATGCCTCAATCGACCCTTACATCAACACATTTGGATTTTTAGTTGAATCCATCTCAATAGGGTCCGATTCTGTAGGCATCTCCAATGATTAATTCATCGAGTACTCAACCGAGTCCATATTCATCCAATAGTTTATCAACAACGACGCCACCTATGATGGCTACATCCAAGGACAAGGGAAAGAAACCCCTAGAAGAGGAACCACATCTAGTCTCAACCATCTCGACAGAAGAGATGCCTAGCAGAATGGAAGTCGAGACACCTAGTTCACCCCACATGGAGTGGACTCAGGAAGGACTCCCATTTGCTCCCCCTAAAATGCCAACGGTCAATGTTGAAATGGCCAGCATGGTCCTGGGGGAGTATCTAGTGAGGAACATTATAACAACACCCACACTTGAGTCCATGTAGGACATGGGGAGGCCTCGAATTCCCATCAGCTCAGTGGTTCCTTTAGGCTACCCACCCAATCAGACAAACTTTGTTTATGGGGACCTGGATAATTGCGTTGAAACTTGTCTGCAAGAAGATGAAGATGAAGAGCCCTTTGTGGAAGACGTCAACTATATATCCAACCCTAATTTTGCTTTAAGATATTTAGGCCAATGCAATTGGCATAGATATGGGTTGGGTAGGTATGAGCAAGGAGTGTGTGTTCTTTGCCAACCGAGATATCAAATGTCATATGACAAGTCAGGAGTAGGGTTAAACCACCCCTTGCCCCTAGACTTATTGGTGAAAAACACGCAAGGCCTAGGGATAGGCAACAAGTATGGGTTGGCATCAGATCCATATGTCAATCCTAACACAAACTATACATTAGGAGACTATCTCCCATTGCTAACAACCAACCTTGTTGACCATAACATCCCTTTCCCTTCGGTTGAATATGGAGAAAATTCAAGGACTCACCCACAAGTGGGATATGGATAAGATCAAGAAGGGTCTTCAGAGGATGAGTCAGAGTACGAGGTAGCCCCTTGGGATCCTTTCGAGTCTGATAGCAATCATTAACAAGTATATCCCATGAATGATGATCAAGAAAGCTTCCTGACAATGTTCCCATTGGATGCTCCATTTGAGCATATGCCACCTCAAGAGAATCAGGTCCCCCCACAGAGAGAGGAACAACCTCGATGGGACCACATTAATTTGCTCAAACAAGATGAGCCTCATATGTCACCAGTCGTTATTGCAGCAAATGAAGGCCTTTGGATCTCTGATAGTGATTACAAAGATGAAATCGAGATGGCCTATCTCAACCACATGCAAAAAATGCAACAACAATATCCCTTGGACATAGATGACATGTTTGAACACCTGCACATAGGTCCAAGGAATAGGTGGCACATAAACCAAGCACAGTTATAGCAATTACTACACCCTCCACTCTTGGTACACAGAGAGCATCTTTCTCCTGGAGACCCTATCAAACCATCAGTGCCTAGGGTAGACCCTGTCTGCGTATCTATGCATAGGGCTGATCCATTTGTGCCAGTGCCCATAGAGCCAGATCTAGAGCACAAATATCATTTAGGATGTCCAAGTTACAACACCCACAATAATGGGGATCACAATCATTTCATCAACATGATCTCCATTGATCTAACCGCCCCCATCCATGATCCATCCAACTCGACATGGTCATTGTATCTAGATTTAGATGCTATCGACTGGGATCATGCTGACACACTACCATCCCCATCAGAGTACTAGCCTTGCGATGGGATGTTCCATTTTACCCCAGGATAGACTCAGGATGTCTTCCACGTCGAAGAGGAACCTGATGTTCCAAACGATGATCTAAACTCGAAAAATGATATCCACTTGATCCCAACTCCACACTAGTTGGAGGATGGATCCCACATGTCAGTTGAGGAGACAACTGACATAGACATCGGCTCAGATCTAGTGAATTTGCAAATTATCAAGTTGGGGATAAGTTTATCCCCCAAAGAGAAAGCCGACTACATTGCCCTTCTCAAAGAGAAGAAGGAGGTTTTTGCATGGTCATACAAGGACATGTCGGGACTAGACCCACAACTAGTCATGCATAATCTGACGCTTTATCCGATAGTCAAGCCAATAAAGCAAAAACTATGTAAGATGCACCCAACAGTGGCCTTAATGGTAAAAGAAGAGCTGCAAAAGTTGTTGGATGCACAATTTGTCATCTACGTGGATTATCCACCATGGTTGTCTAACATGGTTCCTATCAAGAAGCCCAATGGGAGGATTCACATATGCACTGATTTTTGAGACCTAAACAAAGCTAGTCCTAAGGATGATTTTACCTTGTCGAGCATCGATGCATTGGTAGATTCTATAGCAGGCCATGAAATACTCTCCCTCATGGATGGTTTCTCGGGATACAATCAAATTTGTATTAATCCTGAGGACCAACTAAAAAAACATTCACAACGCCTTGGGGGACATTTTGTTATAAGGTCATGCCTTTTGGCCTTAAAAATGTTGGTGCCACCTACCAGCGTGCCATGATGTATATCTTCCATGATTACATGCATAAAACTTTGGAGGATTACATGGATGATTTGTTGGCCAAATCTCTTTTGCGCCTAGATCATCTCAATGACTTAAGCAAGATCCTCTATCGCCTCATGGAGCATAAGGTTAGACTAAACCCCAAGGAGTGCGTCTTTGGCATCACATCTAGAAATATCTTAGGTTACATAGTATCTAAATGAGGAATCGAGGTAGACCCACACAAAGTCAAGGAAATCCTTGAAATGCTTCCCCCAACTACCATCAAGCATCTGAAGAGTCTACAGGGAAAGGTCACGTCGATCAAGCACTTCATAGCATAGTTATCTAACAAGTGCTGACCCATGAATAAATTATTGCATAAGAGGGTCACATTTCACTGGGATGACGAGTTCCAGTCAACCTTTGATGACATTAAACAATACTTGGATTCACCGCAAGTATTGGAACCACCTAGACCAAGAGTGCCATTCTATTTATACATCTCAGCTACTAAGGTTGCACTGGGCACCATGCTGTCCCAAAAAAATAAACTTCACAAATAACAGGCTACGTACTATCTTAGCCGCACCCTAGTTAGTTATGAACTTAACTATGCATACACTGAAAATCTTTGCTTGGCAGTGGTGTTTGCTACCAAAAAGCTATGCCACTACATGCCCAAAAATAAAATGTATATTGTGTCTAAGGAGAATCCATTGTGATACATGATGAGTTGTACTTATCATAGTAGTCGCACGACAAAATGGATCATGTTGTTGATGGAGTTTGACATAGAATTCATTGGATAGAAATCCATAAAATGTCAAGTCATCGTCGATCAACTTGTAGAGGCTCCTATTGAAGACGATCAGCCTCTGACCATAGAACTACCAGACGATGGGGTTTTTCATGTTTTAGAATCACTAGATTCTGATGAGCCTAAGTCACAGGCTAAGATGATCCTATTCTTCGATGGTTCTAAATGTGAGCAAGGAGGTGGCACAAGAATTGTATTCTTCACTCCACAAGGGGCTCCAATGTCTCTGTCATTTAAATTAGACTTCCCATGCACCAATAATTATGTAGAATATGAATCCTTGCTCATAGGTCTTCAAAAAACAATCACCATGAAAATTAAATGTTTAAACATCTTTGGTGATTCGTTGTTGATTTTCAATCAAGTAAATGGGATATTCCAATGTAAATGTCTAGTTTTGTAGGCCTACAAAGCCCTTGTGGATAAATTCCTAGCAAAAATTGAATGGTATGACATCGAGGCACTCCATTGATCATCGAATCATTTTGCAGATGCTATGGCCTCCCTGGGGTCACTAATCCCATAAAGACCCTTCTGGTGAAATGACAACCATTCAGGTTAAAACATTATCACAATCCATGATGGAGCGTGCAAGATCTGACTTAACGCCAAGAATCCTCTTGATCTAGATTGAACCATCTCAGGATAGGTTCTCTCAAATCCATGATTGTCTAACTCAAGCCAACTGGGGGTCCTTGTTCTCCCCGACTCCTCTTAATAACAACACAACACTATATTTACAAGTTCTTTCCTACTTAGATTTTGCTAGGGAAGCACTTCAAGAGGGATTGGTCGTTCATACTATTGATGTTTATGATCAGCATGATTGGTACACACCCATAAGGGATTACCTCAAGCTAGGTAACCTCCCACTTGGATTGACACAAGCCACAAAAAGATCATTTAAATAGAAAGCAAAAAAACATGTCTTGTTAGGAGACATTTTGTATCGTCAAAGCTATGAAGGAATCCTCCTCCGTTGCTTGGACCAGCAGGAGTCCGCTTGGGTGATCACCCAAGCACATGATGGTACATGTGGTGGCCACTTCAACGGTATGGCCATCGTAAAGCGCATTCTTTGCATGGGCTATTATTGGCCATCTTTAGAGTGAGATTGTTGTGCATATGTAAAGAAGTGCATGAAGTGTCAACACCATGCTAATTTGACACATGTACCTTCTCAGGCCTTGCAGTTGATCCAATCAACTTGGCCTTTTTCATAGTGGGGCTTTGATCTCATTGGCAAGATCTCCCTTGTGTCATCCAATTGTTACACGTTCATCATAACATCCATAGAGTACTTCACCAAGTGAGTGGAAGCAATTCTGCTAACCTCTACGACTGGAACCCGCATTGCGGAGTTTATTTTGCATAACATCATATGTCATTTTGGTATTCTATCCAAGATCCTATCGGATAGTGGGACACCATTCAAGAACAAATATGTGCGTGCTTTGACCATAAAGTACAAAATTTAGCACAGTTTTTCAACATCCTATTATCCACAGGCAAATGGGCAAGTAGATGCGTCAAAAAAAATGCTAGTCACCATCCTTAAAAAGATAGTCGTAGACAATCATAAGGATTGGCACATTCAGATCCCGCTTGCCCTATGGGCTTATCGCACTAGCATTCGGACGCCCATTGGGGCAACTCCATTTTCACTGGTCTATGGCTCCGAGGCAGTCATGCCTCTTGAGTTGGAATTCCCTTCCCTAAACATTTCAATGCAAGATTTCATCGATGATGACACTGTGTGGCAGGCCCGGTTAGACCAACTGACGTTGCTCGATGAATGACACATCAATTCTCTAGAGCATTTTTGTATCTACCAAGAGTGACTTAAGAAATCATACAATATGAAGGTCCACTTAAGGGAATTTTAGGTTGGTGACTTGGTCTTGAAAGAGAACCAACCAAATTCTAATTTGCCATCCCATCTAAGGGACAAGTTCATGGAAAACTGGTTAGGTCCTTATGTCATTGACAGTAGAATAGGACCTGGAACATACCGACTTGCCTCTATTGAAGGAATAAAGGAAACATAACCCTTGAACATTAGTCATTTGAGGCCATTCCACATCTAGAGAGTCATAGTCTAGCCAAAAGCTCCAAGGATTCTCACAATCTCTTGGTCAACCCAAAATGCCCCAAAGGTATCTATCCACCCTTTGGTCAACCCAAAAGCTCCAAGGATTCTCACAATATCTTGGTCAACCCAAAATGCCCCAAAGGTATCTATAAACCATTTGGTCAACCCAAAAGCTCCAAGCGTTCCCATAACTGCTTGGTCAAAATAGATATTCAAAAAAAAAAATAATAATAAAATCATCCAAAATGACAAAAAAATTGCATTCCAATTCCATGCATACTCATAAAAATAAAAAATACAAAAACATAGGTTGCATTAGATATCACATCCATACATTGCATATTTGCTAGGTCATACCAGTCAACACCACCATAGATTGTCATTACTTGGCAATTCCATCATTTTCCACATCAAATCCATTTTCATAAATGCATACATCTAGCATAACACCATCGCCATTTTTTTTACCATTAGTCAGTTGTCTCTTAATGTATATAGGGTTTTTGTCATTAAGCTATCTTTAAATTTCTAGTCAAAATTGTACATAGTTAAAAATAATTTACACAGGAAATTTTTTCTTCGATCACACCTTGTTACGTAGCATCCCAACACAAATTAAAACACATAAAATAATTCCTAAGTTGTATGAACACAAGAGAAACCTACAAAGCAGTCTATGGTACCATAGGTGAAAGATTACCCTATTCATCCTCCTATGCGAATGGTTCCAGAATGCTGAGAATTAAAAAAAGGACGAGCTTTTCCCTATCCATTCCCCATAATAAATAGTGGTCTTCACCACTACCCAAATCCCAGTCACCGTTGGTCCTTAAAGTTGTAAGGATTCATACTACACGTCCTTGCCAAGGATGGGTAGTCATCCCCAAGACCTAAAAGGATCAATGCCATTCAGAAACAAAATTCCAACAAACCATCATCACAACCATCTCCACTCACCTTTGGTCTTAAATTTGTAAGGATTCGTACTACATGTTCCTGAACAGGATGGGTAGTCATCCCCAAGGCTTAAAAGATCAGTGCCCTTACTTCATAATCTCCATCATCCCCTTGGTTCACAAAGTCATAAGGATTTGTACTACATGTCCCTGCCAAGGATCGGTAGTCATCCCCAAGGCCTAAAAGGATAAAGGCCATTCATAAGCCACAAAATTACAATCTCAACCTTACAAAGCTCAAAATACAAAATTAAATAACAGTGGTTACCAGCACTATTCAAAATCATTGCCAAAAAAGAAAAACAAGAAGAAAAATAAACAATGATTTTTATCACTATGTATATGAGCAACTATCCAAAACCATTGAGCAAATAACAAGCCTGAACTTGAATCCCTGGAATTCTCAGCATTCAAAAACCATCTAGGTGATCCTCATTATGGGTTTTGTGGACAATCTACTTGGCAATGGCGGTATCCTAAATGCATGACGATATGTCTGTCACATTAGCTTTGCATGTGCGCAAACCAATGTTTGCATGTGGATGAGCTAGCTTATGGTACTTTTGATTGTCCTATGGATTAATCTTACTGAATAAAACAACAGAGTTAGTGGAGATAATTAGGTGATCCAAGGTACATGTTTGGTTTATAGCCTATCTGGCACTAGCGATATCCTGAAAAATACCACATAAATGAACTCAATTGCACACACAGGGATGTGAAATAACTTAGTTTAAATTCAAATCGGATTTATACCTTGTTCAAAATTCTTGCAAGATAAATGTATAGTCTTGGCTAGTTAGTTAAAATATTTGAATCTCAGAAAATCTTAACTACATTTTAAAAATAGATGGTACATTTCATTCCATACATCACCATAAAAAAATATGCAAAATACAAAAACAAAGTTTTCACATGCAAAGTCATTCCACAAAGTCATCCCATTAGTACAACAAGTTAGTCAAATCTTGCACAGTCTATGGTGCATTGACAAGTTATCAACAACTCATGTCATTCATTCCATTGGCATACATCATACAAATTAGAAACATCGCATTCATAATAGCATATGCATACATCAATGTAAATACATGTACATAAAAACAAACCATGAAAAGTGCATAAAACACCAAAAAAGAGTCATCTGTATATATATCATCAAAAATGCCCACAGGCTACAATGAACTGGTCCTCTGACCTTGCAACAAAAAGCCAAAAACTTAAAAACCCCCAAGCCTAGGGTGTCGACCACCATGATCATGTAGGATTGGTGTGACGGGAACTACCCCCTACGGTGTGGGTCCTATGGGACCTCTCAGGGCGACTGCTACTTGCCACTACATCACACCCACTAGTGCCCCCCTCATCTTGCTGCATTCAACGAGATGAAGATGACTGCTTAGTATCACTGTCTCTCATTAAAAGCGAAGAGCCACCTCTAGGGGGCTCAGGTATCCTCCCACCAAGATGGATAATCTCTCCCTCCATATCCATATAATGTTGATGCCAATATGCCTCCTACTGATGCCACTCTGCCTCCCACTAATGCCACTCTGCCTCCCACCAATGGTAGTAGGCTACTACGTCGTCACGTTGTGCTAGCTACACCCACAGGAGATCCCTCTCTCATGTAGCATCGATATCCCCCTCTTGCCAATGGGACGTGGCCCATGCATTCTCTCACTTTGCTAGCTGAGTCCACAAGAGATTCCTCTCCTACAACACATCCACTAGTTCCTCATCTCGTCTCTATATTAGGTCCTCCAATCATGCTATCTCAGTGCCATGCCTTGCCTTTGCATCCTCTGAACCTGCCTGAGGCCTTGACAAATATGGGATAGTAGCCTGCTTGGGCTCCCATTGCTCTGAGACATCCTGTGTCTTCGACTGATCTGACACCCCAAACTCCCCTCCAACATCCTCAACCTCCACCATGTTTGCATCATCACGTGGAACACCCCAACCCTCATCTGGTGCCTCTACACCCTCATCCCCTACTGCTACCACTTTTGCACTGCCTAGAGGTCCTTTGCCTCGTCATTGTCATAGAGTCCATCACTGCTCATACTCGGAAGTAACCCCGATGTCATCCACATATTGGACATCAATAGTCGTATCTAAATCCTTGCCAAGTGGTGCAACGACTGGTCAGTCTAGAGTCCTCTCATCCCCTCAATGCTGATATACCACGGGCTCACCAAGCATCCCCTGGCACACCCTGAACTATCATGTAACCCGACCATATGGAAAAAAATCTTGCTCAGTCCCATGCTACCCAATCAGCCATTGCCCCCTCTGTACCCACTGGAGCTACTCTCCAGCCTCAGGACAGGATAGATAGTCCTGGTAGGGGCACCAGAACACCTCCCCTAAAGTAAGTTGAGCGAAGGCATCGACATAGTGCCCTACTGCACCTACCCATCGTTGAATCTGACCCTGCTCCTTTGACCTCTACCATAGTACCCCGTATCTAATCTCTCGGTCTGTCATCTCCACCCACGTCGTCTAGGGCAGCCCCACCAGCCTCTCCACTGCTATGTGCTACCAAGCCCAACACTGCAATAAGAAGTTGCAACTAATCCCCTTCTGCTTTTGGTAGAGGACCTCGTATAGCTCATCATAGAGCTATGCTAGCAGAGTCTATCCCCATCTCATAATCATCAGGGCATCTGTCAAACACTCCACTAACTGGAACACCACCTCTAGCAGGTTCCATGGGAACCTTGCACCCGAAGATTCAAGGAGAAGCATGTTGGAAATGAGGCTCATGAGTAATGTGTGTCTCACTACCAACACACCACTATCTAGCCACCATCGAACCAGTATGCCACCAATCTGGCAGTCGCTCTTCGCCCTCTCCACTGGGCTATCCACACCCAACTCCTCCCCATGCCCAAAACAACATATCAGTACTGCTATCCTCCGATCTCATGGTGTCGTTCGGATCAGCAATCCGTCTATTAGAATTTGAAGAATTCGATAGACATCCTCCAAGGTCATCATCATCTCCCCTGTTAGGAGATGAAAGGTGTTGGTCCGAGGATCGCATAGATTGATTAGGGTCATCAGATAGTCCCGATCCTCGACCATTGGCTCTAGATGCATCACCTGCTTGAGCCCAAGGGCATCAAGCCAGTCCCAGTTAGCCAAAGTCAGCACCGCACACACTTCAATAAAAATAGTGGGGACCCGATACCTGCTCTTCACAACCTGCAAAAAAAAAAACATAAAAACATTAAAATAATGAAAAAACTGTACAACACTAACACTGAATATACAACAATGCAACAAAATGTACAGCACAAAAACAAAATAGTAATAAAAAAATGCAAAATTAATTTGTTAGATCTGGGGTTTTTAACTCTAACTGACTAATTAACAACAAAAACAATTACAAAACAAAAAAATCATTTGTCAGTTTTAGGGTTTTAAATTTAACTGATAAATTAAAAAACAACATTCAAAAATGTAATTTTTCAGATCTAGGGTTTTTAATTCTAATTGATAAATTAACAACGAAAAAAAAAATACAAAAACACAAAAACAATAGATAACTAGGGTTCAAGCTACGCTTTTCGCTTAGTTTTACCCTATGTTTTTAACCTAAGTTTTGATCTTGGTTCAATTTAGGTTCAACGAAGTTTTTAAGTTATGTTCTAAACTAAGTTTCTAGCTCATTTTTCAACTAAAATTTTGATCTATGTTTAACTAGGGTTAAATTAAGTTTTCAGCTAAGTGTTCATAAAATAGGGTTTCATTTTTTACAATTGGAAAAACCAGAAAAACAAAAAACACAAGAAATAAGCACTTGTGGTTTTCAAATTGCAACACAAAATAATAAAGAGGACAGGCACTCACTAGTATCACTTCGGCTTTGTTGCTTGATCCGATGTGTGAACTCATGGTCACAAGAACAGTTTGGAAGTGCTTCGCTTCACGGAATTGACCTCCCCCTCCTCATAGCTCCAAATCGCTAAGAAAAACAAATGCAAATGAGCCTAAAATGTAGTTTTGGCATTTAAATAGGCTTTTTGATCCTGTACTCATTCCCTCATGGGATGATCACTATAGTTAGCACTCGTCCCACTCTGGGATGAATACTAAACATGAATTCGTCCCACCCCGGGACGAATATAGAGCAAAAATTTCAAAAAAAGCAAAAAAATGCACAAAAACAAGGCCTAAAAGTGTCCGATAAGAGTGCTTTTACACTTAACATTCTGGGCATGCAAAACAAATGTCGGGGTCACAAATCCTCACTATCATATTCCCTAAGAAGGCTACCATAGCTGGACCGCTCCACAGGAAGATGGATTTTTGAGAATTTCATCCCCAAACGACGTCACTAAAATGGGTCAAAACCCATCAAAAAATAGCAATAACATTGCCGAACGAAGGCGCTTTTGTGGCTGACATTATTGGCATCAAAAACTGACGTTGGCATTACAAATTATCACTATCCTACTCCATAATAAGGGTACCATAGCCGGATCGCTCCACGAGAGGACAAATTCTTGACAATTTCAGCTCTGAAATGCATCACAAAAGGGTTAAAACCCACCAAAAATAGGTCAAAATGTTCGAAAACTACTTTCGCATTCAACTAAAAAACAACGACACCCTTACCTAAGTCATCTTGGGTCAAGCGACTCGTAATTTTTCTCATGTCGGTCATTCCCTCATTGATTCGTCGCTTGAGGAGGTAGTCACACTTAGTCTCCAATCAACAATAATATACCCAATCATGGAAATGACACGCATTCAAAGGATCATTGACAAAAACAATCATGCCCCTGCTTGGGGCAGCAAACAAGCAATTATCATAAGTTGATCAAACACTTGGCATTCATGAATCATGAACTCAAGGTTCCCATAGACAAAAGGTTGCGCCCTTTGCCTATTCATGACTGATCAATGTCCAAGTTCAAGTAACACCTCACTGAACAAGGTTAACACTTGAATTAAGTTCCTTAGCTCGTCAGAAGCAAGGATTCAAGAATGCGTGCCTTTTCCATACTTGGGGCATCAAGAGTTGGTTAGGTTACTGAGAAACCTTAATCATTAGTGCTTTGGTTATTTATTTTTGCTCGGTGCTACGCCTTGCATAGTGCTTCCCAAAAATGGGCATCTATAGACACCAAAAAAACACCAATCCTATTATGTGACAACAAGAACTAATTGCATTAACACACATAGCCCCTAGGTCAACCCCCAGAGGATAAATAGTGGTCCTAACCACTTCCAAAAGTAGTGTTAGAGGTCAGAGGTCAATTTGAAACATTTTTGGCACCTTAATCTCTACTCGTCCCACCCAGGGATGAATACAAAATGACATTCATCCTACCCAAGGACGAATAGCAGCATTCGCCCTAGGGTGAGGTGAATAGCAAGTTTGATTGACAAAAAGTCAAACCTCGGCAACTCTGTCAGTTAACTAAGACTTCAGGCCATGCAATTGTGAGGAATAACTTTTATTCAGGAAGAGAGAGTTCAGTCATGCATGTATTTATTTTAGAGACCTCATGCAAGGAGATTCTAAATCAAGGAATTAGCTTTTCTCTAAAAATAAGACAGTTAACTCGAGTGGCACCCTCGCATGCGCAATTCAAATAGAGATACCCTAAGGTCTATAAATTGGTGAGTTTTCTCACCCAAAAAATATACAGAGAAGGAGCATTTTAGGAATGAAGTGTTGCCAATTTACATACCTACTTACGATTTGTGCCTTCACATCCTTAATCTCTCATTCGAAAGGGAGGTTATTGGGTGATTATTGGAAGCACGAATCTCGACCCAAAACCTGATTTTTGGCCACAACAATCCACAAAAATTTTCGACAACACCCCATAAGAATTTTTGGACCCATCCCAAGTGGATTGGTGCCAAAACAGTGTCCCAAATGGTGGGTGTCCTACCCCCGGGCGCTCCCCAAACTGTCATAGTCCTATTCGCCTCACCTCGGGATGATTAGAAATCTATGATATATTTCTCTAGTTTTTCTTTTGCATTTTATTCTAGATATGTTAAATAGGTTATAGTTTAAATTTCATTTCATTCTGAGCAATTTTGACCAAGTTTTTGTCATTTCCCACCTTTACTATCTTGCAGATTCCATCATCAATATTTGGGTTCTAGAGGTCAAATTGGAGAAATTTGACCATCTGGGTCTTTCCAAAACACCCCCAATTAGCTAACCCCAACTTTTTAGGTCATTTGGAGATTCCTAGGCAGGACATTGAAGAGGGTGCTTTCTGATAAATTGTTGCAGGCTTATTCGTCCCACCCTAGAGTGAATACAAATATGTGAGGAATTTCTAGACTATTATTTTTGCAGTGGTCTTCTGATAACATATTTATGCTTCTATCAAAATTTTAGGTCAATCCGAGGTCATTTGATAATCATTTTAATATTTTCATGCATACACTGACAGTAGGCCTTGGGAAATACATGCTTTATTCTATCTGCAGGTGCTACTAATATTTTCTATTTCTTCAAACATAGGTTTTCAACATCAGAAGAGCAGGAAGGAGTGAACAATCATACACACAAGTGGTAGAGACGTTTTGGTCCGCCCATCTTACATGTGGGCATGCGGAAGAAGGATTGCTATCATGGATGTGACAAAAAACCTATTTGACGCTCCTATCCCCTAAAAAGGAAGGTAACGTATTGTAACACGACTTTGAAATCACATCAATAAAAAGGACCTTATTCCATATTGCTTTTATCTTGTGTCATTTCGCTCATGTTCTTTTCTTTTTATGCATTTTTCAATACATAGGCTTTTAGCGTTAAGTTTGGTTCTAGACTCATTGTATTCAACATATTCCTTTTTGTTTCTGTATCCTCGTGCTTTCACAAATACCTTAGGATGAGCCACCCTTTGATATCTTCCACTCCATACCTCATAGGGAGTCATATTCTTTATACTTTTTGTCAGGCATATATCTAGTAAGTAAATAGATGAGGCTATCGATTTAGGCTAAAAAGTATAATACAATTAGGCTTGAGCTTACCTTTTTCCATCATCATGATTGTATGGTTCTTATGTTCAACCACCCCATTTTATTGGGGAGTATATCTTGAAGGCATACCTTCAAAAACTATACTTTTTGAAAAAATATTAAATTTTATTAGACATAATTTCTCCCCTTCTATCTTTACATAGAGTCTTAAAGAGGTAAATATTAGCTTTAAATTCCTAAAGGATATAAGAGCTTTTGGTTTTTATTTGATAAAATATACTTATGCTCTTCTACTATAGTCATCAACAAAAATAATAAAACAGTTGCTTAAGTTGAGTGACAAGGTCTATGTTGGATCACATATATTACCATGAACTAATTCAAGTGGTGCATTTTTCTTCCATGATTTTTCTACTTGAAAAGAATCTTGATGTTGCTTATAAAAACTACAACCCTCACAAAATTGATTAATTCATTCAATAAATGATAATCCTTATACTATTTGCTTCTTATATAGTAGTCTTAACCCTTGAAAGTTTAGATTCTCATACCTTATATACCATAACGAAGATTCATAATTTAATATAGCTTCCATAGCTTTAGTTTTCCCACATGAATATTTAAGAGGAAAAATCTATAACACATGTAATAGCTAACACATGCATTTTTTAAAAAATAGTACAATATCACTTTTCAATAAATTATAATATACTCAATAAATTATGGAATAATCTAGGCATTTAAAAAATATCATGAATAAACTTTATCTAACCTTGTTTTATCTTATCTATAATGGTAACCTTTTCCATTGCTTAAATTTTATTATCAATTCCAAGTTGTATTTAATATTTGATAAATTCATCAATCATTACAAAGATGTTTTTGTTTCCTATCATATGACTACTACAACTAACATCCAAAAGTCATCACTGAATATGTCTTTTGTAATATCACAAGCATAAAATAAAGTACTTTTTTCTACTTTTCCTCTAGAAAAATTATCACATTACTTATGTTGTTTTAACAATCATGTTTATAATGACCAAGCTTTGTGCAATAATAATATTGAACTTGTGACACCCAGGTGTTGTAGGTGAGTTGGAGAGGAGAGGGCATTCCTCCAAGGAAGGTCCTAGGTTCGAATCTCCACCCTACCAAAAAGATGAATTGGGTACCCAAAATCCAATTGATAATGTTAGTGCGGGCAGGGTTGGGTGCGACTCCCGGGTGACTTTGACGGTATAGAACCCCCTGTTCGTGGTCTCTCAGACCAAGGCGGCCCCGCAAGGGGTTTTTCGCTTATATATATATATATATATATATATATATATATATATATATATATATATATATATATATATTGAACTTGTGATTTGTCAAGGTTTTGATTACCTCTTTTGTTGTTGCTACAACATTTTTTTGTATAGTTGGTGTTGTTTCCTCTTCCTCATCCACTAATATATTATTTTCTTGCACATTTTTTACTCTATTTTTTCTATCCCTTATAATATGATTCTTTATATCATTTTCTCTTATTCTTTGAAATATTATACTTTGTTTAAAAAAATTGGTCAACATTTTTTTTAGTGGATCTGTTCATTCTCTACTCATGAGTTAAAAGAGCTCTCGTAATCTAAGGATATAACTAAGTTGTATCCTTATATTCTTCAATAGCAATCACAATGGGATCAAAACATGGAGGAAGGCTTCTAAAAATATATCTAATTTGATTTGTGAATCCCATCACCCGAGGAAAAGTTTATTTCATAGATTCACAATCTTTTGTGAAAAAAGCTCAAAATCTCTTCTAAGTATGATATGCAAAATTTATAGTCTTTGAGGTTTGATTATTTTTATCTTTTTTTTTTGTTGATATGCATTTTGCAATAGATCTCATGCTTATTTTTTTTTTTTTGTTACTGTAATTCTTCAAAAAATTGACTTGCATACTGCTTGTTAAATAAAAAAGATGTTTTTAAAGTCCTTTATATTTTGCTTTAGTTGATCTCATTGTGCTTGAGTTTATTTGACAAGATCTTGTGCATATGTAGTTTTGCATAACTATTCTAAATTAAATCCCACAAATCTTTAGAAATAATTAGTGTCTTCATATTAATGCTTTAAAAATCATGACTATCTCCCTTTTACATAAAAATCTATGACTAAAACTTAAATGGTTGCTTCTAGTAGCCATATTAAATGGTTGTTGTTGCTACATTTTGCTCTCTTCACAATTCTAGTTATGAACTTCAATAAAACACAATCTCTAACAAAATAAATGTACTCGGGTTTAGATCAAGCAAACTTTTACTAAAAATACACAAACATCTCTTAAAACAAAACTTGTTCTAATACAAAATATTATTTTATACAAAAAGGAAAAAAAAAAATTCAAACTAAATCTTAAGGAAAAAAAACACAAATGGTTATACCAAAACACATAATTTTATTTATTAATTTATTACATTATAAATGTAATATAAAAACAACTTATTTATAAAATTAGCAAACAACACAAAGAATCATTGAAACAATAAAATATTTTTTATTTAAGAATATTATGATTTTAATATTCTTTTTGGTGAGTATAACAGGCCGAACGGAAATAACCGCACGGGAATTTAGCATTCTGCTATTAATAAAAAAAATCATTAGCTACATTTTGCTTTTTCCTATTCATGATTATTGTGTTGAATAGTGTCATGCTGAAACCTTTATGATTGGTGAGGCCAGCTTTTTCATTCGGAACACAAAAAAAAGATAGGAAAAACTTGTATATGCTTCGGCATTTTATGAATGGTGGTTTCTTTTGTACTAACGTTAACGAGAGTCCACGAACTCCTATTCTTTTTGTCCACCACAAAAAGTCGAATTCTGTCCAAAGCAAGCTGAAGGTTGTCCAAGTTCATATTAGCGAAGCAGAACCTAAACCATCCACCCTCATCACAGTGGCACGAAGACCCCGGAGAAACATTCACCCCGATGTCTTTTAATATGCTTTTCCATGGTTTCATTTCTCCTAGCTTGCCTGGCAATTCCAGCAAATGCCTCATGTCCACCCAACAGAACAACCCCGCGTTGCTGTCCAAACATGATATGCCTGCTTCTCTCAATCCTCTCACAAATACACTATGCCTATCTTGCAACCTCTTTCGATTCATCTTAACATAATCTCTTACAAATTCCCTGTCACATAGCATGGTACCAAGCAAATGTTGGGTCTGCGAAGACACCGAAAAGAAACTCGACATCCTTCGAGCGGCGGGAATGTAAGCCAGGGAGTGCCAGTAGATTGGGGTGGCTTCGAAAATTGATTTGACCAACGTAAGTTGATCCCCTAATGATACTCATTTAGTGCAGCAAATACTAAGCTTACTCTCTATTTTGTTGTATAACCAAATCCAATCCTAGTACCTATAGTCATTAGGTCTTAGATGAAATTCTAAATATTTTATTTCTTTATCAAAGTCTACTTGCTTGAAACAGGAAATTTTCATTACTCCTTCTATTTGCCATAGCTAAAATATATTGAAGGTTATTTTTATTTTTTGTATTTTCATTTGTATAACCATACAATATAGGTCCAACACTTCTTTATACTTTTAAGGTTTCCTTCACTACCCCGTTTCCCAAAAGTAAGACATCATTTACAAAGGGTAAATAAGTTACCTTTAAAGAGTTACCAATTTTGATACCCTTGATCATTTCTCATCTTTTTTTCCCCTAATTATTCTACTCAAGGCTTCTACTATCAAAATAAAAGAAGAGAAGAAAAAGGATACCATTAAAGTAGACCTCTAGAAGACTTGAAAAACTAGAAGTTGAACCATTGATAAGCACAACAAAATATGTTGAATTGATACTTCCCAATAACCAATTCACAAAAGGAATACTACATCTAGTTTGAATTAGGTTTAACATGATATACAACAAATTTGTTTTATAAAAATATTTTGCTATATCTAATTTTATTACCATTTCTTCTTTCTTCCTTGTCGTTATTGTATGTAGTCCTTCTTGGGCTACCCTTGTTGCATGAATCTACATTTTACTTAAGAACTAAAATTGTTCTTCTAAAAAATTATCTAAGAAGATCCCTTTGATTCTATTATCTATAGTCTTTGAGATGATTTTGTAGAGGTTATTACATAAAGATATAGGTCTATAACACAAGTATCGAAAACTATAATACAAGTACTTATTTTTATGGTATTTTGGGTATTTTTCACATTGGTTATGTTCGCTTTGGTATATAAGGTCTCCATATTTATTTTTGGTTATATTATGTTTATTTCATTGATTAAAATCTATTGAGAGCATGATCTATGGTACTCAACACTTCTTATTTTGTAAAGCTATGCTATTATTAGTGAAAATTATTGGTGACAAGCTCATTATACAAAAAGGAGAATACATTACACACAAAACATCTAGAAGCAAATCTTCATAGATCAGATAGAATATATTGATAGACTACAAGAGAAAACAAGATATTAAGATTTAAAATTAGACTATTTGATAAGATTAGTCCTCAAGAAGATGAATTCATAAAACCAATCCCACCAATTTGTTTAAGAAGAAAAATTCAATGATGTGAGATGGATCAATTATCCATATTTTCTTGTGGTACATATTTTTTATTGAGGTATACTAATGTATATTATCGTATTGTAGTTCAATATACACTTAGAACTCGATGATGATAATGTATCAATTGATAATGGTCATTTTCATGGTAATCATAGATATGACGATGAATTTGGATGTTTTACATAGCATATCAAATGTATTGGTTCAAAGCTATTGCAAAGAATGTGATATAAAGTAAAACAATTAAGCAAATAGAGGTAATGGATTATAAACCCCATATAATTAAATATGAGGAAAAATATATATTATTATTGAAAATGTTAGTGAATTTAGTATTGTATGAACTATTTTTGTCAAAATGAAGGCATACATAAGTGATACAAGTCTAGACCAACAAGTTCTAAAATAAGAACTTGATTTTAGCCATTATGGTAGAAGAGCCTATACACAAGAAAGATATTGGGATCTTCATACTTATGGATTTTATGGTTTGAGAAATCATTTGGAGAATGCATTTGGAAAAAGATAAAATGATTAGAATTATATTGGTTGATAAAAAAAAGTTGAATGATGCCAAGTCGCACGTTAATTTTGGGTGGGTAACAGTTCATTTGATGCTTTCTAATACCATTGTTGACTCTTAGGACTTATATTCATGTCCATATACTACTTGGGTTATTTATAGTAGTAAATTGTTATGTAGGTTATACTTGTTGTAAAATTTGAACTCAATTTCATTCTAGATTTACATTCTTTAAGCATTTAAAAGTTTTTAGTCCCTGAGGCATTTTACCTCTTTGTAGTTTATTTTTCATATTTATGGATGTTAACCTGCTATAAGAATTTATTTGTTGATGTAACATCATCTTTGTAATATTTAACTAGTTTTATTTTGACTTAAGAATTTCATTTTCTATGCCCTTTAGTTCCTTGTGTTTCTACTTATCATCTTGAATCTTTTGGTTTGGTTTATTTTCTAATTTTTTCTTTGCTTGTTGCTTTAATTTGTTTTGTTTTACCTCCAAACCTATACACTAGTTGAATGGTCCTAGGTTGGTGATGTTAAAATATTCCTTCAAATCTTACTTTTTGTTTTAGAAATATTCTTTCAGAAATTTCTATGATGATCAAATCATTTACATATATTTTTATGATTAAAACATCCTCCTTTTGCTTTTTGAGATACAAAATTGGATCATATATGATGTATTCATATTTTATTTGATGTGTGATTAAATTTTGAGTCAAATTTATTGATTTCTCATTCTATTTCCTATCTCTCACTTCAAGTTCTTCTATAGATGGAGAAGAACTATGGAAATATTAACTCTTAGATTCAAGAATATAATTATTTTGAATTTATAAAACTTAATCATTGCTCCTTTAGAGTTATCATCTATGCTCTTGATGTTTTTATTTGTATAAATTGATTTTTTTTTATATTTGCATTGCTTCAAAATTATTTAAACTAACTTGGTTATGCTTGTGCAATGAATAAATTTTCTTATTTAATTTCTTGATTCTTTTTTTCTTCTTCCTTAACTTGATATTTCTTGGATACAAAACATTGATGTACCTTTCTCTAGTTTTGATTTTGATTTTCTAGAAGATGGTCTATCATGTCACTTGTTCATCCCTTGTGAAGGGGTTTCATTTTTAATGGAATATGCCCACATTCCTTCATGACATATTTATTTATTCTATAATGCTCACACATATTTTGCACATTGAAATTTCTTCTTTAAGAATAATTTGTCTAATTCTAATATATATGAAAATTATTTCTTTTTGGAAGCATTTTGATGGTCTCATGCCTCTTATGAATGGTTGATTCTCTATTTGACTTGTAAATTACAATTGAACTTCTTCTTCTATTGTATGTGAGACCTCCACATTTTAGAGTAGGTTCACCAACTTCTCAAAGGTTATGTTTTCTCAGTAATATTTAATGTAGTCACAAAAATATTTTACTTTAATAAGAGTGTTCTAAAAATAATAGGAAACATTTCATCTAATACTTGATTTCCTAATTCTCGTAATGATGCTTTCAATTCAGCAATTCTCCTCATTAACGATTCTAGCTTTTCTCCATGCTTTATATTCAAATAATGGCGCTAAATTTGGAGGAATAGAATTTAATTTTGATTCATGGATTCAAATATTATCTTTAATGTCTTCCATGCATCATTGGTTTTGCGTGTATCCCTAATGTATGCTTGGACCTCACATGTTACTCCAAATAAGATGATTATTCTTATTTTTCTATATTTGTTATCAAATTTTATTTGATCTTCCCCTGATACAGTAGTATAGGTAATGCTAAAATCTACTACTTACCAAATTTTCTCAAACTCAAGGTAATTTATTAGTTTGTTCTTCCATGTAGCATAATTTTCTTCCCTCAACAATTGGGAATCTAGTAAAAAGAACTTCTATGCTCCAATGTCCATAGTAAACTTTTAAAAAATATAAATTATCTTTTTTTATTGTGTCATCATTGAAAATATATTTATGAGCATTATATGGATTCCTATACTCCTATTTAAATTGATGCTTCAGTTATTAAATTAATTTTACTAAGTATAAAATATCCATTTATTATATTGTACCAGGCTCTCAATGCTTCCTTAAGTGTATAAAATAACTTTATTCAACCTTTAAATATTTTATTCTTGTATTGGAACTTTATAACATAGTGGTTGTTCTATAAATACTTATTCATTTAATAAATCATTCAAAAACTCTGATTTAAGATAAAATTGATACGTTAATCACTTATATTGTGTTACCAATGCCAAAACAGTTCTTACGGTATCCAATTTGCAATGGGAGCATAGTTTTTATTGTAATATATACCTAGTTGTTGTAGAAATTCTTTATCTACTAATCATGTGATGTATCTTTCAAGGGATCCATTAGTTTTATATATTGCTTTATAGATCCACTTTTCTCCAATAACATCATTTTCTAGTGAGAATATACTAACTCCTATGTTTCATTTATGGCTTTATGTCATACTTCATGCTCCATGCATCTTTAAATTATCTTGGTTCTACTTGATATGAGATAATAAAGTAGAATTCACAATTTAATTAAGACTAGTAGTTCCTTCATAGATTTCATTGAGATTTTTTACGTACCTTGAGGAGAACTTACACTTGATGGAGGAATAGATGTAGAAGTTGAACTTAATAAATGAGAGGTATTAGAACTTGAGCTACATGTTGAATTTATAGAATAATCTGAAGCATATTATTTTGTATCCATAATTTACGTATTTTTTTGTTGCACATTTATATTCCATTACCATGCTTTATTTTCAACAAAAGTTACATCATAAATAACTAGCAAGCTTTATATCATCTTGTTTTTTTGGTATTAAATTAAAGAGAGGGTTTTGAAAGGGTCCCCACAACCTTATACATATAGCCAAACTCTCAACCATAATAACAATCTCCAAAATATTATACCTATTAGGAATAACCGAGAGAGTTAAATTCCTAATAACCATAATGATTTCGGAGAGAATTTAGAAAAGCACAATGCTTTGAAGGTAAAACAAACTCTTTACAAAGGGCAAAATGAGATTGAAAACCCCTTCCAATGAGATCCAAAGGGATGTCTGACTCCTCCTTACAAAAAAAAAGCATCAATAGCCTATTTCATAGCAAGGAAGACTACATCATTCGGGACATCATTTTTCCACACCAAAAAAGTAGCATAGTGGACACCATGGTTGGCTAGCATATCAGCCAATGCATTCCCCTCATGAAACACATGGTGAATGTTCACCTGTTCAGAAGCGTACAACAATATCCTAGCTTAGGCAATAATATTGAGAATGTTCCAGCTAGGTGTACACTCGCCTTCGATATCCATATTCTGAGATCCAGCATCTGCTAACAATTTCACCCCCATATAAGTCGCGTGAGCCTCCATGAAGTGTGAAGATTGGGAATCAAGGGGTTTAAAAAATACCATGAGGATATCGCCATTATCATTTTTTACAATACCACCTGCTCCAGTATTCTAGGGTTACACTTTGAGGCCCCATCAAAGTTGAGTTTCAGCCAATTGGGAGGTGAATGGGCCCACTTAGATTATACATCTTGTAACTATTTCTCTTGTCACTATAGCCAACAAAGATGTATTCTTTACTTTTATCATGACATTTTTATCTTTTATCTTTAGATATATGAGCATAAGTAATGCAACCAAATACCTTAAGATGAGCCACCCTTTGATATCTTCCACTCCATACCTCATAGGGAGTCATATTATTTATACTTTTTTTTAGGCATATATCTAGCAAGTAAATAGATGAGGCTATCGATTTAGCCTAAAAAATATAATACAATTAGGCTTGAGCTTACCTTTTTTCATATCCATGATTGTATGGTTCTTATGTTCAACCATCCCATTTTTTTGGGGAGTATATCTTTAAGTTAGTTACCTTCAAACACCATACTTTTTGAAAAAATCTTAAATTTCATTAGACATAATTTCTCTCCTTCTATCTTTACATAGAGTCTTCAAGAGGTAAACATTAGCTTTAAATTCCTATAGGATATAAGAAATTTTGGTTTTTGTTTGATGAAATACACCTATGCTCTTCTACTATAGTCATCAGCAAAAATAATATGATAGTTTCTTATGTTGAGTGACAAAGGTCTATGTTGGACCGCATATATTACCATGAACTAATTCAAGTAGTGCATTTTTCCTCCATGATTTTCCTACTTGAAAATAATCTTGATGTTGCTTATAAAAACTACAACCCTCACAAAATTAATTAATTCATTCAATAAATGATAATCCTTATACTATTTGCTTCTAATATAGAAGTCTTAACCCTTGAAATTTTAGATTCACATACCTTATATACCATAATGAAGATTCATAATTTAAAATAGCTTTCATAGCTTTAGTTTTCCCACATGAATATGTAAGAGGAAAAATTTATTTTATAGAATGCTAACTTTTGCTACAATCTAATTCCTATCATGTTTGTAATAAATAACACGTATTATTTACAAAATAGTATAATATCATTTTTCAATAAATTATCATATACTCAAAAAATTATGGAATAATCTATGCATTTAAAAAGTATCATGAATACAATTTATCTAACCTTGTTTTATCTTATCTACAAAGGTGCCCTTGTCCATTGCTTAAATTTTATTGTCAACTCCAAGTTGTATTTAAGATTTGATAAATTCATCAATCATTACAAAGATGTTTTTGTTTCCTATCATATGGCTGCTACAACTACCATCCAAAAGTCATCACTGAATATATCTTTTGTAATATTACAAGCATAAAATAAAATACTTTGTTCTTCTTTTCCTCTAGAAAAATTATCATATTACTTATGTTGTTTTAGCAATCATGTTTATAATGACCAAGTTTTGTGCAATAATAACATTGAACTTGTGATTTTTCAAGGTTTTGATTATCTCTTTTGTTGTTGCTACTACCTCTTTTTGTATAGTTGGTGTTGTTTCCTCTTCCTCATCCACTAATATATTCTTTTCTTGCACATCCTCTTCCTTTATTTTTTCTATCCCTTATAATATGATTCTTTATATCCTTTTCCCTTATTCTTTGAAATATTATACTTTGTTTATAAAATTGGTCAACATTTTTTTAGTGGATCTATTCATTCTCTACTCTTGAGTTAGAAGATCTCCCATAATCTCAATTAGTAATAACTAAGTTGTATCCTTAGATTCTTCAATAGCAATCACAATGGGATCAAAACATGGAGGAAGGCTTCTAAAAAAAAAATCTACAATTTTTTTATCCGATAATTTTTTCATAAGATCTAATTTGATTTGTGAATCCCATCACCTAAGTAAAAAATTATTTCATAGATTCATAATATTTCATGAAAAAAACTCAAAATCTCTTCTATGTTTTATATGCAAAATTTATAGTATTTGAGGTTTGATTATTTTTATCTTTTTTGTTCGTTGATATGCA
This sequence comes from Wollemia nobilis, assembly GCA_028583015.1. Classification (NCBI taxonomy): domain Eukaryota; kingdom Viridiplantae; phylum Streptophyta; class Pinopsida; order Araucariales; family Araucariaceae; genus Wollemia; species Wollemia nobilis. The sequence goes on along the minus strand of JAQPPZ010017025.1, from coordinate 1,733,726 downwards.
TTTTGCAATAGATCCCATGCTTATTTTCATTTTGTTGTTACAGTAATTCTTCAAAAAATTGACTTGTGTATTGCTTATTAAATAAAAAAATGTTTTTAAAGTCCTTTATTTGGCTTTAGTTGATCTCATTGTACTTGATTCTATTTGACAAGTCTTGTGCATCTGTAGTTTTGCATAACCATTCTAAATTAAATCCCATAAATCTTTAGAAATAATTAGTGTCTTTTCATCTTAATGCTTCAAAAATCACGACTATCTCCTTTAACTTTGAAATCTAAGACTAATTACTGCTGCTAGTAGTCATCTTAAATGGTTGTTGTTGCTGCTACATTTTTCTCTCTTCACAATTCTGTTTATCAAATTTAACAAAATACAATCTCTAACAAAATAAATATGCTCAGGTTTAGATCAAACAAACTTTTACTAAAAATACACAAACATCTCTTATAAAAAAACTTGTTCTTATACCAAATGTATAAAAAAAAAACAAATTCTATTGCTCCTGCGGTAAGGACGATTCTATTGCTTTCCAATTTAGCTTTTCTTCCTCCCACTTCTTCCATAAACGACGCAATCCCCTGCATTCAATATTTAACATGTTCAATAATTTTGCTGCAGGTCAAAGCATCTAACAAAGGTTCGACTACAAATACTATATCCACTACTTAAAATCATGAATGTCAAAGCAGATATTAAATTGCTTCTTATAATTTCTACCTCTCTGAATGTAGGCAGGCCATAGTAATCTTGGTAGTTTGCAATTTCCATAAACTTTGATAGGCCCTCGGGCACGCAAATGGACGCAATGTCTATGCCTTGTAGGAAAATGCATTTTTCCCGTCTACTGTGCAATGTAATTGTCCGCCAGTTGCGGGTCGCATGCATTTTCCTACAAGGCATAGACATTGACCAGGTTCGTTGAGCATGCATTTACATTGACCCTGACCTCAAAAGTCAAGGTATTCACTAAGCTTTTTAACGTGTGTTTTCAACTGGTCTCGCAGTATTGTAGGGCCTGAAATGATGTCCTTCATAATCTCTTCACCATGGAAATTGTTAAAACGTTTACAATTAAATATTAATGTCAGCTGTATTCGAAAATTATAATATATATATAACCAAACTAAGTTGTCTAGTGGCTATATCATTAAAACAAATTACTATAAATATGAAGATTCAATATCTCTGGTCAATCTATTTATTTAAGTTATTTAAAATTGTAAAAAAAAAATAGAATAAGGAAACATCATAAAGTGTATATACACATTTATATTATGGGATTTTAAAATTGTTTGGGGTATTTCATTTATAATATTTAACAACTTATTTTTCTTAAGCTGATTTGAAGAATGAAAATAAACCTATCAATTGTTTATATAATTTTTTTCCCTTCTTATTTTTACTCCTATAAATGATTCCTATTTTGTCTATTATTTGTTTCTTCATGGAAACCTACCTTGAAAGCTATTTTATGATTATTATTTAAATAAAGTGTTTTCCTTGTCCCACACTTACCTATGATTTTCAAAAATAGATTTAATATGTATTTGTACCTAAATCACTAGAATTTCCTTATCTTCAAAACAATTGGTATTTTTAGCTATCCATAAGCCTCATTCCACTATCAAAGGAACACACCTATACTCTTTTAATCTTAATTCTTTGAACTATTGTTGTATGTTGTCTAAAATATTCTTAGCATGTGGTTGTCTTTTCCCTCGAGTTAAAGGCCAAACTGAATTCCACACTTCTCTTGTAAAAGGGAAATGAACCAGAAAATGGTCCATTGTTTCTTCTTCCTTTCTACACATGACACATTGAATTGGTCCTTGCCAAGACCTCCTCTAAAGAACTTCCCATATTAAAGCTTTTTTTAGCTAGAGCTAACCAAACAAAGATTCTAGTTTTAAGAGGAGCATTTACCTTCCATATTCTACTTCACCACCAAAGATTTTCCTCATTGTTGTTATCAAAGGTTACCGTATACCCTTCTCCAACTATGTATTACCCACTTGTTAGATTCTTGGATCATATTAGATGGTCTCTTTGCTGATTTTATCTTGTATTTACTCTTTCTAGTTTCTTTATATAGTTCTTATGCTATGAGCCATCCTTTTTTCCATAAATTAGTATACTTAATTGATACCACTTATGGAAATACCATATTTACTTATTTATGTAGACGATATATCATGTTTTTAGGATGTTGGCAGTCCCCTTTGCTTCCTAACAAAGGATATTTGCCTATCCTTACTTCCATTCTATTTTCTATTTTCCAAGCCAAGAAATTCCCAACTAATAAAAAATCTCTCACTAGTACTTTTCAAATAATTGACTTTTCAAACTAATCTATTTTGTAGTCTAATCCAATCTATAAAAAATAAAGTACCTAAATGTGTATAGTAGGAAAATTGTACACCCATGCAATAAAAATAAGTGAAAGATAGCAATTGCAATGTAACAAAAATGATACAATAGTATGTAAATATGGTGCCATTTTATTAATGATATATGAAAGCAATTAAAATGAGATCTCATTTAAAAGGATTTGCTACCGATTCGATACAATTAATAACAAAAATAAATTGGATGCTCTTCAGAAGATCTTCCTTACTAACGCAGTGTAAAGATGGTTTTTTTGTGACTGTTAATTTGAGAAGTTTCTTTGTAGTTATTGTGAAACTAAAAGATATCAGTAGCATATGAAGAGCTCAACAAGATTAGGCCCATATTAAATGAAGTAAATACTAAAATAGAGCTGAATAAAATGCATGAAAAAATATAAACTATTGTAAAAAAAGCAAAAAAATCTTAATCTATTGTAATAAAAATAAATAAAAAAATAGATCTTTGCTAGAGGTCATCTCGGGGTAGGATGAACTTACCTGTGGGTCATCATGATTTCAGATGGTTGTTGTATTAGGACTACATTTCTTGTGACCAAGTCGAGGTGACTTCTAAGTTTTATCTAGGGTTGTTGATGGATTAGTGCACTCATGGGAGCAGCTTAGCAAAATTGATAAGTCACTAAAGTTAAAGTATTTGATTTGCATAGAAGATGGAAGCACAACCTTCAATTATTGTAGTAACCTAGTAGTATGATTTTCAATGGTAGAAGAACTTGTAGATCAAAAATATCAAAACACTTTGTTGCATAAAATTTAAGGACAAAGGACCTTTGCACAAGAAAACCAGAGGTTCAAATTTAGAGGACGAGTTTCAATATATAGATTTATTGAAATAAATATAATAATGACATAAACCCTTTGCATGAAAAAGCAAAGTGGTAGTTCACATTAAAAAAATGAATGTTTATCTTTAGAATTTTATGCAATTGATTAATTCTTATGTTTTTGCTATTTTGTTTCATGTAAGGTGCTAAATCGCGATGCAAAATCAAGTGCAAGGTTAACTAGTACTTTTGGCTACCATCTATCCTACTTTATTTTTAAATTATTGCTTTCATTTCAATCATATTGAGGTGATATGACCCTGATCTATAGGTTGTATCAGGGTGATACAACCCTAGTTATAAAAGAAAATATCCCTACTTAAGTGGTAAAAACTACTATTTTGGCCTTGAGGCTACCCAAGGCGGGTCATATGGTCTAAAGGATTCCATTTAGGTAGTCTCCTCAATATGACATATTTTATGTCTATAGATACTCCTTTTTTGGATGCATTGTGTGAAAGCACAACATAGAGCAAAAATAGATGACCTAAAGTCAAATTGATGGTTGATATATCTAATATTTCAATCAATGTAAGATAATCTACTCATAAAAAGAGCATACATTTTTGAATTATTGCTTCCAGCTTATTGAAAAATTGGTCTTGGTTTCTCTTAAGCTTACAAGTAGGCTCAGGGAACTTACAACTCTAGGCTTTGGAGAATACAAAGTAATTTTTTGTAAAATCCATGAAGGTATACCTGAAAGCACGAGGATACGAAAACAAAAAGGAATATGCCACAAGAAAAGAACAAGAAAGAACATATGCAAATTGACACAAGATGAAAGCAATAGGAAATATGGTAATCTCTTTATTGATACGCTTTATAAATTGTGTTACAATACGTCTCCTTCCTTTTTAGGGGATAGGAGAGTCAAATGTGTTTCTCGTCACAACATCCATGGCTAACAATCCTTCTTCCGCGTGCCCACATGTAAGATGGGCGGACCAAAACGTCGCCGCCACTGTTGGTATGTGATTCTTTGCTCTTTCCTGCTCCTCTACTATCGGAAACCTGCATTCAAAGAAACAGAAAATATTAGTAATACGTGCATGTAATGAAACATGTATTTCCCAAAGCCTACTATCAGTGTATGCATGAAAATAATAAAACGACTATCAAATGACCTCTGATTGACCTAAAATTTTGATAGAAGCATAAAAATATCATCAGAAGACCATTGCAAAAAGAATAGTCTAGAAATTCCTCACATATTTGTATTCGCTCCAGGGTGGGACGAATAGGACTATGACAATTTGTCAGAAAGCACCCTATTCAATGTCCTACTTAGGAAGCTCCAAAAGACCTGCAAAGTTGGGGTTAGCTAATTGGGGGTGTTTTGGGAAGACCCAGATGGTCATATTTCTCCAATTTTTCCTCTAGCACCCAGATTTTGAAGATGGCATCTGCAAGTTAGTGAAAGCAGGAAATAACAATAACCTGGTCAAAACTACTCAGAATGAAATGAAATTTGAATTGTAACCTATTTAACCTATCTAGAATCAAATGCAAAAGAAAAACCAAAGAAATCTATCACAGATTTCTAATCATCCCGGGGTGGGGCGAATAGCACTGTGATAGTTTGGGGAGCGCCCGGGGGTAGGACGCCCACCGTTTGGGGCACTGTTTTGGCACCAATCCACTTGGGATGGGTCCAAAACTGGTTATGGGGTGTTGTCGACAAATTTGGTGGATAGTTGTGGCCAAAAATTGGGTTTTGGGTCCGGATTCGCGCTTCCAATAGTCACCCAATAACCTCCCTTTCGAATGAGAGATTAAGGATGTAAAAGCACAAATCGTAGGTAGGTAAATTGGCAGCACTTCGTTGCTCAAATGCTCCTTCTCTGTATATCTTTTGGGTGGGAAAACTCCCCAATTTATAGACCTTAGGGTCTCCTTGTTTGAATTGCGCATGCGAGGGCGCCACTTGAGTTAACTGTCCTATTTTTAGAGAAAAGCTAACTCCCTGATTAAAAAGCTTCTTGCATGAGGTTTCTAAAATAAAGACACTCATCATTGAAGTCTCTCTTCTTGAATAAAAGCTATTCCTCACAATTGCATGGCCTGAAGCCTCAGTTAATCGGTGGAGTTACCGAGGTTTGACTTTTTGCAGTCAAACTTGCTATTCGCCTCACCCTAGGGCGAATGTTGCTATTCGTCCCTGGGTGGGACGAATGCCAGTTTGTATTCGTCCCGGGGTGGGACGAGTAGAGAGCAAGGTGCCAAAAAGGTGCCAAATTGACCTCTGACCTCTAAAACTACTTTTGGAAGTGGTTAGGACCACTGTTTAACCTCTGGGGGCTGCCCTAGGGGCTTTTTGTGTCAATGCGATCAGCGCTTGTTGTCACGTAATCGGATTGGTGCTATTTTGGTGTCTACAGATGCCCCTTTTTGGGAAGCATTATGCAAGGCGTAGCGTAAGCAAAAATAGATAACCAAAGCACTAATGATTAGGGTTTCTCAGTAACCTAACCAACTCTTGATGCCCCAAGTATGGAAAGGGCACGCATTCTTGAATCCTTGCTTCTAACGAGCTAAGGAACTTAAATCAAGTGTTAACCTTGTTCGGTGAGGTGTTACTTGAGCTTGGACATTGATCAGTCATGAATAGGCAAAGGGCGCAACCTTTTGTCTGTGGGAACCTTGAGTTCATGATTCATGAATGCCAAGTGTTTGATCAGCTTGTGATAATTGCTTGTTTGCTGCCCCAAGCAAGGGCGCGATTGTCTTTGTCAATGATCCTTTGAATGCGTGTCATTTCCATGATTGGGTATATTGTTGTTGATTGGCGACTAAGTGTGACTACCCCCTCAAGCGACGAATCGATGAGGGAATGACCGACATGAGAAAAGCGACGAGTCGCTTGACCCAAGATGACTTAGGTAAGGGTGCCTTCAGTTGTTTACCATTGAATGCGAAAGTAGTTTTTGAACATTCTGACCTATTTTTGGTGGGTTTTAACCCTTTTTGTGACGCATTTTGGAGCTGAAATTGACAAAAATCCGTCCTCCCGTGGAGCGGTCCGGCTATGGTAGCCTTCTTAGGGAGTAGGATAGTGATAATTTGTAACCCCAATGTCTATTTTGGATGCCAAGAATGTCAGGCACAAAAGCGCCTTCGTTCGGCAATGTTATTGCTATTTTTGGATGGGTTTTGACCCATTTTGGTGACGCCGTTTGGGGATGAAATTCTCAAAAATCCGTCTTCCCGTGGAGCGGTCCGGCTATAGTAGCCTTCTTAGGGAGTAGGATAGTGAGGATTTGTGACCCCGACATCGGTTTTGCATGCCCGAAATGTCCAGTGCAAAAGCATTCTGATCGGACACTTTTAGGGCTTGTTTTGGTGCATTTTTGTGCATTTTTTTGCTATTTTTGAAATTTTTGCTCTGTATTCGTCCTTGGGTGGGATGAATTCCTATTTAGTATTCATCCCAGGGTGGGACGAGTGCTAACCAGAGTGCTCGTCCTAGGGTGGAACGAGTACAGGCTCAAAAAGCCTATTTAAAGGCCAAAACTGAGTTTTGGGCTCATTTGCATTTGTTTTTCTTGGTGATTTGGAGCTCTGAGGAGGAGGAGGTCAATTCTATGAAGCGAAGCACTACCAAAATTTTCCTGCGACCATGAGTGCTCATACCGGATCGAGCGGTGGAGCCGAAGCGATACCAGTGAGTACTTGTCCTCTTTATTACTTTTTGTTGCAATTGGAAAATCGCATTTTGCTTATTTCTTATGTTTTTTTGTTTTGTTTTTGTTGTTGTTTATGGTTTAAAAATGAAAACCCTAGTCTATGAACACTTAACTGAAAACTTAATTTAACCCTAGTTAAACACAGATCAAAATTTTAGTTGAAAACTAAACTTAGAAAGTTAGTTTAGAATATAACTTAAAAACTGCGTTGAACCTGAATGAAACCAAAATCTAAATTGTAGGTTAAAAAACGTAGGGTACAACTAAGCGGAAAGCGTAGCGTGAACCCTAGTTGACTGTTGTTTTTTTTTTTTTGTATATCAGTTAGAGTTAAAAACCCTAGATCTGACAAATTATTGTGTTTTTGTTGTTAATTAATCAGTTAGAGTTTAAAAACCCTAGGTCTGACAAATTAATTTTTTAAATTTTGTTTTGTTTTTGAATTTATCAGTTAGGATTAGAAACCCTAGGACTGACAAATTAATTTTTTTGAATTTTTGTTTGTTTTTGAATTTATCAGTTAGGATTAGAAACCCTAGGACTGAAAAATTAATTTTATTGAATTTTTGTTTTGTTTTTGAATTTATCAGTTAGGATTAGAAACCCTAGGACTGACAAATTAATTTTGTTGAATTTTTGTTTTGTTTTTGGTTGTACAGTTTTAATGCATTATTGTATATACATGTTAGGATTGTACAGTTTTTCATTGTTTTTAATGTTTTTGTGTTGTTTTCTTTTGCAGGTTGTGAAGAGCCGATATCGGGTGCCTACTATTTTTACTGAAGCACGTGCGGCACTGACCTTGGCTGACTGGGACTGGCTTGACGCCCTTGGGCTCAAGCAAGTGACTCGACTGGAGCCGATGGTCGGGGATCGGGCCTATCTGATGGCCTTGATCAATCTATGGGATCCTCGGACTAATACCTTCCATCTCCCAATAGGGGAGATAACGGTGACCTTGGAGGATGTTTATCGGATTCTTCGGATTCCAATAGATGGACTGCCGATCCGGACGACGCCATGGGATCGGAGGACAGCGGTACTGATACGCTATTTCGGGCATGGAGAGGAGTTGGGTGTGGAGAGCCCCATGGAGAGGGTAGAGAGCGATTGCCAGATTGGTGGCATACTGGTGCGATGGTGGCTAGAGAGGGGTGTGTTGGGAACGAGGCACGCATTACTCATGAGCCTCATTTCCAACATGCTGCTCCCTGACTCTTCTGGCATGAGGTTCCCATGGAACCTGCTAGAGGTGGTGTTCAGGTTGGTGGAGTGTCCGACAGATGCTCCAATGATTATGAGATGGGGATAGACTCTACTGGCATAGCTCTATGATGAGTTGTACGAGGTCCACTATCGAAAGTGAAAGGGGATCAGTTGTAGCTACTTGTTGCAGTGTTGGGCTTGGCAGCACATAGTAGTGGAGAGGCCGACGGGGCTGCCCTGGATGACATGGGCAGAGATGGCAGACCGAGAGATTGGATATGGGGTACTATGGCGGAGGTCGGAGGAGCAGGGATAGAGTCGGCGATGGGCAAGTGTCGTAGGGCACTATGCCGATGCCTTTGCTCGGCTTACTCTTGGAGAGGTGTTCTGCGCCCCTATCGGGACTGTCCAGCCTGGCCTGAGGCTGGAGAGTGGCTCTGATGGGTATGAAGGGGGTGGTGGCTGATTGGGAGGCATGGGATGGAGCAGGAGTTCTTCCCATACGGCTGGGTGACTTGACAGTTCAGAGTGTGCCAAGGGATGCCTGGTGAGCCCGTGGTCTATCGACATCGGGGGGATGAGAGGACTTTGGACCGGCCAGTCATTGCACCACTTGGCGAGGATTCAGATACGGTGATTGACATCCTAGATGTGGATGACGTCGGGGTTACTACTGAGTATGAGTAGTGGTGGACTCTATGACGATGGCGAGGCGAGGGGCCTCTAGGGGGTGCAACAGCAATAACAGATGAGGGAGATGAGGGTTGGGGTGCTCCACGTGATGATGCAGACATGGTCGAGGTTGAGGATGTTGGAGGGGATTTTGGGGTACCGGATCAGCCGGAGATGCAGGACGTCTCGGAGCAGTGGGAGCTAGAGCAGGCTGTTGTCCCGGATTCACCTATGCCTCAGGCAGGTTCGGAGGATGTGGAGGTGAGACACAGTGCTGAGATAGCACGATTGGAGGACTTGCTATGGAGATGAGATGGGGAGCTGGGAGAGGCTTTGCGGGAGAGAGATCTCCTACGGACTCAGTTGGCAGAGCGAGAGAATGCATGGGCTGCATCTCATCGGTAGGAGGGGGATATCGATGCTGCATAGGAGAGGGATCTCCTACGGGTGCAGCTAGCATAGCGCGATGATGTAGTAGCTTACTACCATCGATGGGAGGTAGAGTGGGGTCGACGGGAGGCAGAATGGGGCGACGAGTGATTGGTGGTGGCATGCTAGATATGGAGGGAGAGATAATCCGCCTTGGGGGGCGGATACCTGAGCCCCCTGGAGGTGGCTCATCGCATCGAATGAGAGACAACAGTACTGAGCAGTCAACATCATCCCATCGTAGGCGGCTAGATGAGGGAGGCGCTAGTGGGCGTGATGCAGGGGCGAGCAGCAGTCGCCCTGAGAGGTCCCATAGGACCCACACTATAGGGGGTAGTTCCCATCGCACCGATCCTGCGTGATCATGGTGGCCGACGCCCTAGGCTTGGGGGTTTTTGAGTTTTTGGATTTTTGTTGCGGGGTCAGAGGACCGGTTCATTGTAGCCTACGGGCATTTTTGTTATGATATATATATACAGATGACTCTTTTTTGTGTTTATGCACTTTTCATGGTTTGTTTTTATGTACATGTTTTTACATTGATGTATGCATATGCTATTATGAATGCGATGTTTCTAATTTGTATGATGTATGCATATGGAATGAATGAAATGAGTTGTTGATGATGTGTCGATGCACCATAGACTACACAAGATTTGACTGACTTGTTGTACTAATGGGATGACTTTGCATGTGATAATTGTGTGTTTTTGTATTTTGCATATTTTCTGATGGTGATGTACGGAATGAAATGTGACAGTTTGTTTTAAAATGTAGTTTAAGCTTTTCTGAGATTCAGATATTTTAACTAACTAGCCAAGACTGTACATTTATCTCACAAGACTTTTGAACAAGGTATAAATCCGACTTGAATTTAACCAAGTTATTTCACATCCCTGTGTGTGCAATTGAGTTCGTTTATGTGGTATTTGTCAGGATACCGCCAGTGCTAGATAGGCTATCAACCAAACCTCGTATTGAGGATCACCTAATTAGCTCCACTAACTCCGTTGTTGTGATTTAGCAAGATTAATCCATGGGACAATCTAAGGTACCATAAGCTAGCTCATCCACATGCAAACATTGGTCTATGCACATGCAAAGCTAATGTGATAGACATATCGTCATGCGGTTAGGATACCACCATTGCCAGGTAGGCTATCAACCAAACCCGTAATGAGGATCACCTAGATGGTTTTTCGAATGCTGAGAATTCCAGGGATTCAAGTTCAGGCTATGTGTTTGCTCAATGGTTTGGGATACTTGCTCGTCTATATAGTGATGAAAATCATTGTTTATTTTTCTCTTTGTTTTTCTTTTTGAGCAAGGATTTTGAATAGTGGTGATAACCATTGTTATTTGATTTTGTATTTTGAGCTTTGTAAGGTTGAGCTTGTGAATGGCCTTGATCCTGTTGGCCTTGGGGATGACTACCCATCCTGTTCAGGGACGTGTAGTATGAATCCTTATGACTTTGGGAACCAAGGGGATGATGGAGATTATGAAGTAAGGGCATTGATCTTTTAGGCCTTGGGGATGACTACCCATCCTGGTCAGGGACGTGTAGTACGAATCCTTACAACTTTGAGACCAAAGGTGAGTGGAGATGGTTGTGATGATGGTTTGTTGGAATTTTGTTTTTGAATGGCGTTGATCCTTTTAGGTCTTGGGGATGACTACCCATCCTTGGCAGGGACGTGTAGTACGAATCCTTACAACTTTGGGGACCAACTATGATTGGGATTTGTGGGAGTGGTGAAAACCACTATTTATTATGTGGAATGGATAGGGAAGAGCTCATCCTTTTGTCAATTCTCAACATTCTGGAACCATTCGCACAGGGGGATGAATAGGCTAATCTTTCACCTATGGTACCCTAGACTGCTTTGTAGGTTTCTCTTGCGTTCACACAACTTAGGAATTATTTTATGTGTTTTAATTTGTGTTGGGATGCTACGTAACAAGGTGTGATCCAAGTAAAACTTTCCCATGTAAAATCTGTTTAACTATGTACAGTTTTTGGCTAGAAATTTAAAGATAGCTGAATGACGAAAACCCTATATACATTTAGGAGACAACTGACTATGCTAAAAGAAAATGGTGATGGTGTTATTCTAGATGTATGCGTTTATGAAAATGGATTTGATGTGGAAAATGATGGAATTTGCCAAGTAATGATAGTCTATGGTGCTTTTGACTTGTATGACCTAGTAAATATGCAATGTATGGATGCGATGCCTAATGCAACCTATATTTTTGTATTTTGATTTTTATGAGTATGCATGGAATTAAAATGCAATATTTTTGTTATTTTTTATTTTTATGAGTATGCATGGAATTGAAATGCAATATTTTTGTGATTTTTGATGATTTTATTGTTTTTGTTTGTTTTTGAATATTTATTTTGACCAAGCAGTTATGGTAACGCTTGGAGCTTTTGGTGTTGACCAAAGGGTTTATGGATACCTTTGGAGCATTTTGGGGTGACCAAGCGATTATGAGAATCCTTGGAGCTTTTGGCTTGACCAAAGGGTTTATAGATACCTTTGGAGCATTTTTGGGTTGACCAAGCGATTATGAGAATCCTTGGAGCTTTTGGTTGGACTATGGCTCTCTAGATGTGGAATGGCCTCAAATGACTGATGTTCAAGGGTTCTGTTTCCTTGATTCCTTCAAGAGAGGCAAGCCGGTATGTTCCAGGTCCTATTCTACTATCAATGACATAAGGACCTAACCAGTTTGCCATGAACTTGTCCCTGAGATGGGATGACAAATTAGAATTCTGTTGGTTCTCTTTTAAGACCAAGTCACCAACCTAAAATTCCCTTAGGTGGACCTTCATGTTGTATGCTTTCTTAAGTCACTCTTGATAGATACGCAAATGCTCGAGAGCATTAACGCATCGTTCATCGAGCAACGTCAGTTGGTCTAACCGGGCCTGTTGTGCAGTGTCATCATCGATGAACTCTTGCATTGAAATGCGTAGGGAAGGGATTTCCAACTCAAGAGGCATGACTGCCTCGGAGCCATACACTAGTAAAAATGGAGTTGCCCTAGTGGGCATCCGGATGCTAGTGTGATAAGCCCATAGGGCAAGCGAGATCTGAATGTGCCAATCCTTATGATTGTCTGTGACTATATTTTTGAGGATGGCGACTAGCATTTTGTTTGACGCCTCTGCTTGCCCATTTGCCTGTGGATAATAAGGTGTTGAAAAACTATGCTAAATTTTGTACTTTGTGGTCAAAGCACGCACATATTTGTTCTTGAATGATGTCCCATTATCTGATAGGATCTTGGATGGAATACCAAAATGACATATGATGTTATGCAAAATAAACTCTGCAATGCGGGATCCAGTCATAGAGGTTAGCGAAATTGCTTCCACCCACTTGGTAAAATACTCTGTGGCCATTATGATGAACGTGTGATGACCAGACGATGTAGGGGAGATCTTTTCGATTAGGTCAAAGCCCCACTATAAAAAATGCCAAGCCGATTGGATCGGCTGCAAGGCCTGAGAAGGTACGTGTGTCAAATTAGCATGGTGTTGACACTTCATGCACTTCTTCACATATGCACAACAATCTCGCTCTAAAGATGGCCAATAATAACCCATGCGAAGAATGCACTTTGCGATGGCCATACCGCTGAAGTGGCCACCACATGTACCATCGTGTGCTTGGGTGATCGCCCAAGCGGACTCTTGCTGGTCCAAGCAATGGAGGAGGATTCCTTCATAGCTTCGACGATACAAAATGTCTCCTAACAAGACATGCTTTGCCGCTTTCTATTTGAATGATCTTTTCATGGCTTGTGTCAATCCAAGTGGGAGGTTACCTAGCTTGAGGTAATCCCTAATGGGTGTGTACCAATCCTGCTGATCAGAAACCTCGATAGTATGAATGACCAATCCCTCTTGAAGTCCATCCCTAGCAAAAGCTGAGCAGGAAAGAACTTGTAAAAATAGCGTTGTGTTGCTATTAAGAGGGGTCGTGGAGAACAAGGACCCCCAGTTGGCTCGAGTCAGACAATCATGGATTCGAGAGAACTTATCCTGAGATGGTTCAATCTGGATCAGGTGGATTCCTAGTGTCATGTCAAAGCTTGCACGCTCCATCACAGATTGCGATAATGTTTTAACCTGAATGGTTGTCATTTCACCAGAAGGGTCTTGCGGGATTAATGACCCCAAGGAGGCCATAGTATCCACAAAATGATTTGATGATCGAGGGAGTGCCTCGATGTCATACCATTCAAGTTGTGCTAGGAATTTGTCCACGAGGGCTTTGTAGGCCTACAGAACTGGACATTTACATTGGAATATCCCCTTTACTTGATTGACAATCAACAACGAATCACCAAAGATGTTTAAACGTTTAATGTTCATGGTGATTGCTGTCTGAAGACCTATGAGCAAGGCTTCGTATTCTGCATTGTTGTTGGTGCACAGGAAGTCTAATTTAAATGACAGAGGCATTGGAGCCCCTTGTGGAGTGAAGAATACAATTCCTGCACCACCTCCTTGCTCACATTTAGAACCATCAAAGAATAGGGTCATGTCAGCCTGTGACTCAGGCTCATCAGAATCTGGCGATTCTGAAACATGAAAAACCCCATCATCCGGTAATTCTATGGTCAGAGGCTGATCATCTTCAAGAGGAGCCTCTACTAGTTGATCGGTGATGACTTGACCTTTTATGGATTTTTGTCCAATGAACTCTATGTCAAACTCCGTCAACAACATGATCCATTTCGTCGTGCGGCTACTATGATAAGTACGACTCATCATGTATCGCAATGGATTCTCCTTAGACACAACATACGTCGTATGACCGAGCATGTAGTGGCATAGCTTTTTGGTAGCAAACACCACTGCCAAGCAGAGCTTCTCAACGTATGCATAGTTAAGTTCATAACTGACCAGGGTGCGGCTAAGATAGTATGTAGCCTATTCTTTGTGAAGTTCATTTTTCTGGGACAGCATGGCACCCAGTGCCACCTCAGTAGCTGAGATGTATAAATAGAATGACACTCCTGGTCTAGGTGGTGCCAATACTAGCGGTGAAGCCAAGTACTATTTAATGTCATCAAAGGCTGACTGGCACTCGTCATCCCAATGAAATGTGACCCCCTTATGCAATAATTTATTCATGGGTCGGCACTTGTCAGATAACTACGCTATGAAGCGCTTGATCGACGCGACCTTTCCCTGTAGACTCTTGAGCTGCTTGATGGTAGTTGGGGGAGGCATTTCAAGGATTGCCTTGACTTTGTGTGGGTCTACCTCGATTCCTCGTTTAGAGACTATGTAACCCAAGAGCTTTCTAGATGTGATGCCAAAGATGCACTTCTTGGGGTTTAGTCTGACCTTATGCTCCATGAGGCGATCGAGGATCTTGCTTAAGTCATCGAGATGATCTGGGCACAAAAGAGATTTGGCCAACAAATCATCCATGTAATCCTCCAAAGTTTTGTGCATGTAATCATGGAAGATGTACGTCATGGCACGTTGGTAGGTGGCACCAACATTTTTAAGGCCAAAAGGCATGACCTTATAGCAAAATGTCCCCCAAGGCATTGTGAATGCCATTTTTAGTTGGTCCTCAGGATTGATACGAATTTGATTGTATCCCGAGAAACCATCCATGAGGGAAAGCATTTCGTGGCCCACTGTAGCGTCTACCAATGCATCGATGCTCGACAAGGGAAAATCATCCTTAGGACTCGCTTTATTTAGATCTCAAAAATCGGTGCATATGCGAATCCTCCCATCGGGCTTCTTGATGGGAACCATGTTAGACAACCATGGTGGATAATCCACGCAGATGACAAACTATGCATCCAACAACTTTTGTAACTCATCTTTGACCATTAAGGCCACTGTTGGGTGCATCTTACGTAGTTTTTGCTTTACTGGCTTGATTGTCGGATCAAGCATTAAATTATGCATGACTAGCTGCGGGTCTAGTCCCGGCATGTCCTTGTATGACCATGCAAAAACCTCCTTCTTCTCTTTGAGAAGGGCAATGTAGTCGGCTTGCTCTTCGGGGGATAAACTTACCCCCAACTTGATGATTTGCAAATTCATTGGATCTGAGCCGATGTCTACGTCAGTCGTCTCCTCGACCGACATGTGGGATCCGTCCTCCAACTGGTGTGGAGTTGGGATCAAATGGATATCGTTTGCTGAATTTAGATCATCGTTCGGAACATCAGGTTCCTCTTCAGCATGGAAGACATCCTGAGTCTGTCCAGGGGTGAAATGGAACATTCCTCCACAAGGCCAGTACTCTGATGGGGATGGTGGTGTGTCAACGCGATCCCAGTCGATAGCATCTAGATCTAGATACAATGACCATGTCGGGTCATCTGGATCATGGATGGGTGCGGTTAGGTCAATGGAGATCATGTTGATGAAATGATTGTGGTCTCCATTACCATGGGTGTTATAACTCGGACATCCTAGACAATATGTGTGCTCCGGATCTGGCTCTATGGGCACTGGCACAAATGGATCAGCCCTATGCATGGAGACGAAGACAGGGTCCACCCTAGGCACTGATGGTTTGATAGGGTCTCCAGGCGGAAGATGCTCTCTGTGTACCTGGAGTGGCGGGTGCAATAATTGCTATAACTACACCGGGTTGAGATGCCACCTATGTCTTGGACCTATATGTAAGTGTTCAAACATGTCATCTATGTCCAAAGGGTATCGTTGTTGCATTTGTCGCATGTGGTTGAGATAGGCCATCTCAGTTTCATCTTTCGAATCACTGTCGGAGATCCAAAAGCCTTCGTTAGCTCCAACAGCTGCTTGCGACACATGAGGCTCATCTTGTTCGAGCAAATTGATGTGGTCCCATCGAGGTTGTTCCGCTCTCTATGGGGGGACCTGATTGTCTTGAAGTGGCATGTGCTCAAATGGAGCAGCCAATGGGAACATTGTCAGGAAGCTTTCCTGATCATCATTCATGGGATATTCTTGCGAATGATCGTACTCCGACTCATCTTCGGAAGACCCTTCTTGGTCTTGTCCATATCCCCCTTGTGGGTGAGTCCTTGAATTTTCTCCTTGTTCGGCCGAAGGGAAAGGGTTGTTATGGTCAACAAGGTTGGTTGTTAGCAATGGGAGATAATCTCCCAATGTATAGTTTGTGTTAGGATTGGCATATGGACCTGATGCCAACCCATCCTTGTTGCCTATCCCTAGGCCTTGCATGTTTTCAACCAAGATGTCTAGGGGCAAGGGGTGGTTGAACCCTACTCCTGACTTGTCATATGGCATTTGATATCTCGGTTGGCAAAGAACACGCACTCCTTGCTCATACCTACCCAACCCATATCCATGCCAATTGCATTGGCCTAGATATCTTAAAGCAAAATCAAGGTTGGATAGATAGTTGACATCCTCCACAAAGGGCTCTTCGTCTTCATCTTCTTGCATACAAATCTCAACGCCATTATCCAGGCCCCCATAAACAAAGTTTGTCTGATTGGGTGGGTAGCCTAAAGGAACCACTGAGCCGATGGGGAGTCGAGGCCTCCCCATGTCTTGCATGGACTCGAGTGTGGGCGTTGCTATAATGTTCCTCACTAGATACTCCCCCAGGCCCATGCTGGCCATTTCAACGGTGACCGTTGGTGGTTGAGGGGAAGCGAATGGGAGTCCTTCCTGAGTCCACTCCATGTGGGGTGAACTAGGCATCTCGACTTCCATTCTACTAGGTATCTCTTCTGTCGAGATGGTTGAGACTAGAGGTGGTTCTTCTTCTAAGGGTTTCTTTCCCTTGTCCTTGGATGTGGCCATCGTAGGTGGCATCATTGTGGAAGGACTGGCGGAAGAAGATGGCCCCGACTGAGGACTCGATGGATTAATCACTGGAGATGCCTACGAAATCGAACCCTGTTGAGATGGATTCAATTGAAAATCCAAATGTGTTGATGGAAGGGTTGATTGCGGCATGAATTGCACTGTATTGCAGTATTTGAAAGGCTCCAAGTCCACCGGGACTACATGCACCTATCCTTCAAATGTGTACTTTAGGCACTGATGCACGATTGAAGGGACACACTTCATGTCCCGAATCCAAGGCCGGCCTAGCAGGATATTATAAGCCATCTCACCTTCCAAGATATGGCACAATGTATGAATGGTCTTTTGTCCCACTTGGATAGGTAGGACAATTGTGCCAACTGTCGAGCAGATTGCATCATTGAATGCTCATAGTGTGTAAGTGGAAGCCACGATATGAGATGCTAGGCAACTTCAAATGCTTCAGAGCTACTGTAGTGATGATATTACTGGATGAGCCAGTGTCCACCAACACTCTCTTATACAGAATCCCGTTGACCCACGCGATAACATGCAGGGGTGGATCCACCACATCACCAGTCACTATTTTCAATTCATCTTCTCTAAAGGTGATGACTGGTTCTGTACACTATTTTACATGCCCCACAAAATTGTTGAACGAGTTCGCTTCATGGGGTGGCAGCTCGATTGCTTTTAAAATCTCCATGAGAGCCTCCCGATGGGGCATCGATTGTTGAATTAGCTCATATATGGAGAGCCTAGCCGATGTGGTCCTTAGACTTTGGGTAAGTCTAGTTCGAATCGTGGCCACTGGTCTAGGTAGGGGAAGTTGCGTAGGGTGTTGTTGAGCTTGTGACGTTGATGGAACCTCTCTTGTGGCTATCGTGGGAGCAGCTCCTAGGTACTTCTTGTTCCTAGTCACTATGCTTATCATCCCCACATATCCTTGCATAGGGCAATTTTGTTGCACCTCATTAACTTGAAGGGGTTTTTCCTGTGCCTCATGGGTAGGCAAGGGGTCTCTGAATACTCCCATATGTTGATTGTTTGGCGCTACGAGGTTGTCCACCACCAATGTCTTATTGTCAATGAGATCTTGTACCAAACCTTTGAACTTCCAGCATGCATTAAGATCATGTCCTTTACACCTGTGAAACCTACAGTACAAGTCTTCTCTATACCCTTTAGGCTTCGGTGCATTGGGATCTATAGTTTGAATCTCTGGAAGGTTGATCAAATTCATCACTGACAAGTTGTCAAACAAAGAATCCCTAGACTCTGTGTAAGGAGTAAATTGTCGCCTAGGGTGATGCTACTGATTTTGCTCCTGCCTTTGATTTTCTCTCTCATAGTTGTTGGGAGGGACCACTTGATAATTAGCCTTTTGAGGCTGTGTTGCTTGTGCAAGCTTAGGGACATTGATGGCAACTTGATTAACCATAGTAGGTTTTGGTTGCATGGTCCCTGGTTTAGTGTTCTTTGTCCATTCTTTCTTCTTAGGTTTGGCGATCTCGCCATCCTGTATCTTAATCTCCTCAATAACTCTGGCTTGCGCCAGAGCTTCCTCTAAACTGGCATATTGCTACAGCTGCAATAGCATGAAGATTGATCTCAAACAACTTTTCGAGAACATTTGGGTCAGATCTGACATGGGAGGGAGGTAAGGCAGCTTCGCAAGCAACGTCCTCCATCGGTTCCCGTATGCCACCATGGTCTCTTCCTCATACTGTTTGAGGCTAGCTAGGTCACTCAATGATGCCTTTTTCTTAGTGTTGAAGGTGAAGCATTCGAGGAACGCGTCCACTAGCTGATCCAAATTAGTGATGCTATGTTTCGGTAATTGGGTGAACCAATCCGAGGTAGGGCCTGCGAATGTGGTTATAAATGTTCTCAACAACAAAGCATCGTTGTCTTGAATACCAAAGCACTGGCTTAAGAACCTGGTCACATGCTCTTGGGCATCCTCCTCCCCTCTAAAGAGTGCCAACTGGGGAAGCTTAAAGTGTTTCGGGTATGGAGGTGCTGGCACTGACGGATGCATAGGATGACTATGGAGTTGGCATAAAGTGGGCTTTTGGGGCCCATAAGTCTTGATCTCCATAGACTCTAAGCACTCTAACAATGCTTTATATGCATCAGAGGATTTAATTTTATCCTCCTTAGTTTGCTCCCATTGTGGGTTGCGAGGAGCCTGAGGCCTATTGAGAAGTAGCTGGGTAGCACCCCCTCTGCCTTGATAGAGCATTTCAGCCCTCTCTTCTTCTTGTTCATATTCCTCATAAGCTTCCTGAGGAGTGGCTGGCCGAGACCTATTCACATGGGTAGGTGCCCACGGAGGGTGCCCATCATTGTTTTGGGGAGTGGCCTCCCGCTCAAGTCTAGGAGGTCTCGGAGGCAATACTTGATAAGGTCACGTGGACCTCTCTCGTACCAAAGGGTTATGCCTCTCATACACATCTACTTTGTGCGTGCGAGGGTTTGGAACCTTCGTAGGCACATTGTTATGAAGCAATTCGGTTGTCTGACGTTGAATGCGCTCTTTGTTAAGCCGACAAAGATGCTCTAATTATTCTTGATCTTGCCTAAGCTGCATGATTTGCGCTTGGCGGGCGGCTTGTTTGGCAAATGCCAAGTCACTTTGTTCCATCGTCTCTTGTTTAGGAAGCCTAGATGCCTCTCCTATATGTCTACCTCGGTCATGGTGATCCGAGACCTCTATGGGCTGCTTCCCTCTGTCGAGGTTGGCTGCATTAACTTGAGGTTGTAGCCTCGATGGGTGATCTTGATACATGGCAGGCGTGGAGGTACATCACTCCCATGCTGTGTACTACTCTTGAGGAACGTGGTAATCTTCCTCATCCTCTCTTTCATATGCATAAAAGGTGCGGGTAGAATTGTCTTGCCCTGCCTGGAAAGCTTGATACTCTGGACACTGTCTAGTGTTTCTAATAGTAATGCGAGGTAGAGGAGGGATGACAAAATCTTGTGGCCCCTCCATTTGGACCCTCTGTTGCTCTAGCACTTCATCACTAGGCCACCCATAACGGGCTTCTAAGGGAGGTCTCCTGTCTACATTAAGTGCTACGTATAGGTTCTCTTCTTGGAAGGACCTATGTTGAGTAGGGGTGCCCCTCAAAGAGGTGCCTCTATAGTCTTGTTCTGTTATGGCATGATGTGGACTCTCTTGTGGGTCAGGCCACCAAGGCGGGATGACCAGGTCCTCAAGACTATATCGGAGGTGACTTGTCCCCCTTGGTGCACTTTCTAGAGCGCTTGCCCATGATTGGGCTCGGCTACGAGTGAACACCATAGTGATGTGCTCCTAAAGATGAGTAGATTTTTATCTCTTTTAGGATTTTTTATGCTACACTTAAATAGAAAGGAAACACACAATCAATGCAAGTGGTTATCTCGTTTAAAGATTTAAAAGTGTGCCCTAAAATCTGGTTTTAGTGTGTTTTGATGTTGTTTTGAAAGCTTTGTGAAAGAACGTTTAAATGCAAAAATGAGGGCTCTTATGACTCCCAAAAAATGGTCGCCCCTTCGATATACCATTGCTAGACCGATATACCAACCTCTCTATATACCCGCCCTTACGTGAGGGAAACTATTGGTACGTGAGAGCAGATGGTACATGGAACATAGGCGGTACTGAAGGGGGATCACTCTATTTATGACACCTACCATAGAAGACTTATCCTCATGCATTGGGAATCACCCCCGCTACACTTGGTCAGCTTTCATCAGGATTTACGTCTAGCAACAGTCGCGATCGGGGTAATGGATGCAATATCTCAAGCCAAAGTGATGATGGAATCCACCTTTGGTCTTGCTCAAGGGTTGGGGTTTTATGACCAACGCCTTGTTGTTTCAGTTACCACATGGTGTGTGGGGTTCCTTTTAAGTTGCATAAATGAAGCACGCAAGCATTCAAACTCTCCTATGCAAGCAAATAACCAGAGAACATAAAGCAAAGAATTGACAAAAGGTGTTTAAGACCTCTACCTCTTCTCTGCCCAAGTCGGATGTCTCTAAATTTCTGCTCTAAAATAGTCCAGTGTTGGAAAACTTGGTACCTGTAATCAAAAGAACAAGCAACTTTAATCAGAAATTTAATCTTAAAAATCAAGGGACAGAGGTCCCACCGTGATCGCCACTGAAAGCACGAGGATACAGAAACAAAAAGGAATATGCCACAAGAAAAGGACAAGAAATAACATATGCAAATTGACACAAGATAAAAGCAATAAGAAATATGGTAATATCTTTATTGATATGCTTTATAAATTGTGTTACAATACGTCTCCTTCCTTTTTAGGGGATAGGAGAGTCAAATGTGTTTCTCGTCACAACATCCATGGCTAACAATCCTTCTTCCGCGTGCCCACATGTAAGATGGGCAGACCAAAACATCACCGCCACTATTGTATGTGATTCTTTGCTCTTTCCTTCTCCTCTACTATCAGAAACCTGCATTCAAAGAAACAGAAAATATTAGTAGCACCTGCAGACAGAATGAAACATGTATTTCCCAAAGCCTATTGTCAGTGTATGCATGAAAATAATAAAACGACTATCAAATGACCTCTGATTGACCTGAAAATTTTATAGAAGCATAAAAATATCATCATAAGACCATTGCAAAAATAACAGTCTAGAAATTCCTCACAGATTTGTATTCGCTCCAGGGTGGGACGAATAGGACTGTGACAATTTGTCAAAAAGCACCCTATTCAATGTCCTACTTAGGAAGCTCCAAAAGACCTGAAAAGTTGGGGTTAGCTAATTGGGTGTGTTTTGGGAAGACCCAGATGGTCATATTTCTCCAATTTTGCCTCTAGCACCCAGATTTTGAAGATGGCATCTGCAAGTTAGTGAAAGCGGGAAATAACAATAACTTGGTCAAAACTACTCAAAATGAAATGAAATTTGAACTGTAACCTATTTAACCTATCTAGAATCAAATGCAAAAGAAAAAACAAAGAAATATATCACATATTTCTAATCATCCTGGGGTGGGGCGAATAGCACTGTGATAGTTTGGGGAGCGCCCGGGGGCAGGACGCCCACCGTTTGAGGCACTGTTTTGGCACCAATCCACTTGGGATGGGTCCAAAACTGATTATGGGGTGTTGTCAACAAATTTTGTGGATAGTTGTGGCCAAAAATCAGGTTTTGGGTCCGGATTCGCGCTTCCAATAGTCACCCAATAACCTCCCTTTCGAATGAGAGATTAAGGATGTAAAAGCACAAATCATAGGTAGGTAAATTGGCAGCACTTCATTGCTCAAATGCTCCTTCTCTGTATATCTTTTGGGTGGGAAAACTCCCCAATTTATAGACCTTAGGGTCTCCTTGTTTGAATTGCGCATGCGAGGGCGCCACTTGAGTTAACTGTCCTATTTTCAGAGAAAAGCTAACTCCCTGATTAAAAATCTTCTTGCATGAGGTTTCTAAAATAAAGACACTCATCACTGAAGTCTCTCTTCTTGAATAAAATCTATTCCTCACAATTGCATGGCCTGAAGCCTCAGTTAACTGGCGGAGTTACCGAGGTTTGACTTTTTGCCAATCAAACTTTCTATTCGCCTCACCCTGGGGCGAATGCTGCTATTCGTCCCCGGGTGGGACGAATGCCATTTTGTATTCATCCCGGGGTGGGACGAGCAGAGAGCAAGGTGCCAAAAAGGTGCCAAATTGACCTCTGACCTCTAAAACTACTTTTGGAAGTGGTTAGGACCACTGTTTAACCTCTGGGGGCTGCCCTAGGGGCTGTTTGTGTCAATGCGATCAGCGCTTGTTGTCACGTAATCGGATTGGTGCTGTTTTGGTGTCTACATATACCAAACAAGCGAAGGTTACATGTCATGTATATAGTTAAAATTATACATATTATATACCCCAAGTAAGAAGGGTATGATTGTCTTTGGCAATGATTATTGAAATAACACAACTTGAACGATTGAGTGTTTGATTGTTGACTTTATTATGAATTTTATAATTATATGACTACTCTCTCAAGTTATGAGTCAATATGCGATATGGATAATGATATAAATGATGAGATACTTGACCAAGATGACTTGATTGGAGTTTGATCAAATAATTATGCAATTTTGAGGGTTTATGATTGTGACCCATTTTGTTTTTGTGATGATTATGATATATATATATATATATTTATTTATTTATTTATTAAATTTATGCAAAAATTATAGTTGTCTCACCTTGATACAATCGCATGGTACTTAGGTGATCGTCTTAGACTATCACGTTAGTGATAAAAATGTAAATTATGAAATTCATGATTTTTGATGTTATTTTCATTGTGTGTAGTTGGAAAAAAAGAGATACGGGGAGGAAGGAGTTTACTTTTGAAGTCAATAACTATCAAAAAGTAGTTCAAAGTCATCTATGGACCAACCTAAGACCTCATCGAGTGGAGGAGACCAAGAGAGGAGGGTAACTCATTCACACCTTGCTGATATTAAAGGACAAAATGAAACTCTCTAATTAAAGTGGTAAAGAACTATCACCTCAAAAATTAAAGCAATGAACGACGCTATACCTTAAAATATAGTGTAAGAGTTAATAACATATATTACTTTATTGTGCTTACACTTTTTGCTATTTTTTGTTTTTAAATTGGATTTTAAATATCCTAATTTGGGAGTCATCTCAGGGTATGATGGCCCCTCTTTGGGATTTGGATGTTGTATTAGGGTGAGACAATCTTGTTTGAATTCTAACTATAAACTTTGTGACTATTATGGAGGTTGTATCGAGTTGATACAACCCCATTTGGATCTCATCTTGGATTGGGATGGCCTCTCTGAGGTTGAAAGTTTTCCTCAAAAGATTATTATTATTTTTTGTTTTGTTTTTTATTTGATGGTTTATTTGTGCTTTTGTTTTTATTTCAATTTCTTAGAGCTCATAACTAATTTACCACCATATATAGGAGGGCACACAATGTGCTCTCTAATACAAATCGGGAGTGGCTTGAGGCCATAGGCTTTAAAAAAATTGCTAGATTAGAGATAGTTTATGAAAATTAGGCCTACTTTACAACCTTAATGTAGACAGAAAGTCCACCTCCTAGAAGAAGTAACAAAGAGGATTTACCTAGTTTTTAAATTTTTGACAATTTTGATAGTTTTTGCAAAATGTACAAAGCAAGAGTAAAACATACAAGGAAGGTAAATAATTTTTTTTTAAAAGTATGAAAAATTTACCTTTATAAAAATATAAAAATGTTTTACTATTTGATAATTATATGTAATAACTTAAATATATTCTCATGCTATTAAATCTTGGTTGTTGTTCCCTAAGAAATATATAAATATTGTTATTTTTTATCTACTTTCTAGATAGAATAGATTTTATTATTTGCCTCATGTTTATATAACATAGGTTGTACATGAGGTCTAAAGTGAGAATAAGAACTATTTTTTAGTAGATCTTATCCTCATTTTTAGTTTTTTGATAGTGATTTCACAGCTATATAAAGTTACATTATGGTAATAATTGAACTCTTTCTTATTTTTAACCATTATAAAGGCATCTAAGCTAAGGAGGTAGAAACACCTTTCATTTTCTAAAAAGAGTTTTATATAAACAACAATAGCCCATTTTTAGCATAGTTTATGAATATTATATTTCTATAGCATATTTACTTGTACATAGAAAATATGAAATATGCTTTTATGTATGTATTTTCTATTTTTATTATTTACATTGGGTGAATGATAGGATGTCAAATTTTTAAAGATATACTATGTAGTTCTAGAATTATTATATTTTCTATAATGGATTCCTTTTCTATAACTCTACTCATCACCCATATTTTATTCTATATTCATTTTGTCTTGGTTGAATTTCCTTTTTTTGTTGGGTAGAGTGTCACAAGATTAGACATTAGTCAAGTTTTTCTTGTGTCCTAGAAATTTTTTAGTAAATGCACAAGTGTCATGTAAATAAGTGTGCAAGTGTAATGTGAGTATATATGCACAAGTGTATTATATGTAAGTGTGCACAAGTGTCTTTATATTAGAGAGTGCTAAGTGAAGATTCATGTCTAGGTGTGCATACAAGATAGAGTCATGTGTATGCAAGTGTCAAGTAGATAATCCAAGAGTCATGAGAGTTGGCATATGGAAAGGAATAATAAAGTATCTAAAGATTCATACTACTATAGATATATTTTAATCAATATATAAGTGTTGTATATTTAATGTAAGATATTCAAGTACTACTTTTATAAGGGAAAGTGGAGTATTAAAGGATTGCATACAATTGAGCAGTTAATATCGTAAGTTTTACTACATGATTCTTACATGTTTGATTCAGACTATTACATTTATATTTCTACTTATTAATAAGTGTTATTTAATATATTATAAGCCTTGATTTACATATTAAATTTTTTATATTATTATACTTACAAAATTATCTTTATCTTGCTATATTGTGGCTATCTTATATTTGATCTCATGTAATTTATCTTATGAGTTTTACATTAGCATTAAGGATTCAAAAACCATAAATGGTATCATAGCTACAATACGTAGTTCATTGCATAGGTTGAGTGTATTTATCTGCATGTAAAATTGATTTATAGTTTATCTACTTTAAACGGAGATAGACCTATACTCTATTATAATATCAAATTATGTATAAAATCTAGAGTCTTTCCATAGTTGTAGGAACATTTAGTGAAGACTAGGACTTAGCTAGAGAGTCTTTTCTTAGTTGTGTATGCAAGTGTGAAGTAGAGAATTTGAGATTCATGAGAGTTGTTATATGGAAAAGAATAATCAAGTATCCAAAGAGTCATACTACTATGGATATATAGTAATTCATGGATAAGCGTTATATATCAAATATAAAAAAGTCAAGTACTACTTTTATAAGGGTTAGTGGAGTAATACATGATTACATACAATTGAGTAATTAATATTGTATGTTTTCTACATGCTTCTTACATGTATGATTCAATATATTATATTCATATTTCTACTTAATAATGAGTGTTATTTGATATATTATAAGCCTTGATTTACATATTAAATTACTCATATTATTCTACTTACATCATTATCTTGATCTTATTATATTGTTTCTATCTTATATTTAATCCTATGGAATTTATCCTAAGAGTTTTAAATTAACATTAAGGCTTTAAAATCCATCAATGGTATTAGAGTTACAACAAGTAGTTCATTACATAGGTTAAATTTGTTTAGCTACATGTAAAATTAATTTTGTCTAGTTTGATAAAATTGATTTAGAGTTTGTCTACTTTAAATGGAGATAGGCTTGGAATCTATTATAATATCAAAGTAAGTAGAAAGACTAGATTCTTTCCATATTTTTAAGAAAAACTAGTGAAGACTAGGACTCAACCAGAGAGTACTTTCATAGTTGTAGAATAACTAATAAACACTAGAAATCATGTAAGAGCTTTCCATAATTATAACCAATGAAGACAATGACTCAACTATTGGGGTGAATCAGCTTGAAGATAGTTGGTAATTCAATAGAATAGTCAACCCTTGATATTAGAAGTTGTTTTAAGAATATAGATAAACCTTGACACTAATTTCTATCAACTTAGAATAAAAGTTAGAGTCAGTACAATCAAGTCATTCTAATTTTGATTGAGTCATCAAGGAAATTTGAGTTAAATTGATATTATTTGGGTTCTTAGGTGTGACCTAAGATAGTTGTTGTAGAGATTTATTAAAATAATACTGATAATATTCCTACAATAGATAGAAAATAAGACAAGAGAATCTTGTAGAATATGAGAAGGATATATTAAAAATGCATATATATCTTGAAGAAATTTTTCATCAAGTTGAGATTAATTAAATTTACAATATGTTTTTTAGGTTTCATAGTGGACATAGGTTTTCAAAGTAGACCTTGACATAGTAGATTCAGCTCTTGAAGATAAACCTTGACATAGTGAATTTGGGTCTCAAAGATATTACTTAGCATACAAGATTTTAGGTCTTTAAGATTGACCTTGACAAAGTAGAGGACTATATAATATTTTAGGTTTTTCAAACCTTGACATAGGTAGTAAGAATATTCCAGAGTAAATATAGATAAAGAAATAATAAATATTCAAGAACATTTTATAGAAGAGAAGACTCAATATTGAAAGAAAGAGGTAGCAAAGCATAAAGAAGATTCAGTTTCAAAAAAATAATATATAGTGTAGTCTTAAAGAGAAGCTATTAGGGTTAAGGTTAAAACAATATTCAGCCCTAGTAGATAGATTTGTTCAAAGGTAACATCATCCAAATATTTAATACAACATTAAAGATAATTTTTTTGGGAAATTGAAGGCAACTTCCTTTATCTATGGAAAAGTGGCACATTTATTATTTTTTTCAACACAAGAAAAACAATGTGAATACAAACATAAAAAATTAAAGCAGATTCATATTGAGAGAGGTTGTAAAGAAGCTCCATTTAGCTAACTTCACAATAAAGAAGACCTAAAGTATAGTAGCATAAAGAGAAAATTTATCTAGTAGTAAGAGGAAAGTCATTTAGCTTTCATTTAAAAATCAAAAGGGAAGAAGAGAAAGTTATTTGACCAATAAATAGAATAAATATCATCCAAATAACATTAGAGGCCATTCAAATAGCATTTAAGGTTATCCAAACAACATCAAATGATGAAAACTAATTTATTTAGCCGTCTACTTAGCCTGCATATAAAAGTTAAATGAAAGTTAAGTCATTGAAGCCATTAGTGCAACATTGCACTTATATTAGAGATTAAAAAATAAATAACATAGTATAGGTTAAGAGAAAAGTAAAGTCATGTACTACTAGAGCACCTACCTCTATCAAAGAATAGAGAAATTTCCAATGCTACTACAACATCTATATTTTAGGTAAAGAAGATATTGTAACCAAGATAGAATAGAAGATGTCAAGACCAAAATACTATTATTTAGGGTAGACAACATCATACACTAAACCACCAAGTGGAGTGCATATTTAGTGATCCATCCACCAAGCCACCAAGTAGAATGCATATACAACAAGCCAACCACTAATCTACTAGATGGAGAGTGCATAGAGTGAGCCACTCTACAAGAAAAAGGAGACTTGGAAAGTGGACAACCAACATGCAACACTTGAGACTCAGGATGCAAAAAACCAATAGGTAAAACTTGAGACTCAACATATGAATAATAATTAGATGATGCTTGAGAAAAGAAGCAAATATTTTTTCATATACAAATTTAAGCATTAGAATATCAATGAGAAAAATTGAGTAATGTGAAGGAGCATTACATTAAGATGTAATGTAAGCTACATTAGCATACATAATTGCTAGTATAACATATGAGACCTACCATAAGAGTGAACATTTGAAGTGAATGGTCAACCTTTAAAAGGTAGAATGCTTCATAGATCCACATCACATTGAAGCAAGTAGGTTAAAATAGTTTTTCCAACTTACTTCAAAGGTAGTGAAAAAATTACACTAGAACACGAAATAATTGACATGCACGAAGAGTGGAGGTAAACATAAATTTAAATTAGGGTTTTATTAAAGTTTATTTTTGAAGAAATAAGGTTTAGCAAAATTTTTAATTAAAATATTATGAGAGATAAGTTATAAGGGTTTATTTAAGTTTTAGGGTTATTAATTTTAAAATCTTATATTTAATTAAGTTTAAGAGTGATAAGTGATTTATTAGAATTTTTTTTTTTTAAGTGAAAAACCCCTTGCGGAGCCGCCTTGGTCTAAGAGACCATGAACATGGGGTTCTACACCGTCAAATTCACCCGGGAGTCACACCCAACCCTACCCGCACCAACATTATCAATTGGATTTTGGATACCCAATTCAACTTTTTGGTAGGGTGGAGATTTGAACCTGGACCTCCCTTGGAGGATTGCCCTCTCCTCTCCAACTCACCTACAACACCTGGGTAGTGATTTATTATAATTAAATAATAATAATAATATATCATTAATTATTTAGTTAATGGAGAGATAAGTAGGTTTATGATATATTAATATTGGAGTTATAAGGTTTCTTAATAGTTTTTTAATTGATTTGATTTACTAGTTTTTTAAAATAATAAATTATTGAATTTTTGTAGATTGATTAATTTGGGAATGAAAAGGGTTACAACTTAAAAATTAGGAAAATATAAATTTGAAAAAATCATATTTATTAGTTTCTAATATTTGGGAGACAATGATTTTCTACTTCATAGGTTTTTTAATTTAGAAACTTTAAATTATTTAAACCTAGGAAATAATATGGTAGTCTACATCAAAGAAAATATTTCTTAACATTTTTTACATATCATGGAAGAAATTTTTAAGAATGCATTTAATGAGGATAGTGAAGAAATGTTGCATGCACTTATGTTTTATTCTTAAAAATTAATAGATAACTTTGATGGAAAGAAATAAATGTGTGATAATTTAAAATAAGAATTGTCTTTGATTATCAAGGAGACAAAAGAAGAAAGTTTCAATAAAATTATAAGTTATATTCATGAAAAAATATTCAAAACATGGTGGTATTCTCAAAATACTATTATCTTCAAAATAATGTTCATTGATGTATTTTTCATTAAATAACTTTGAGTTATTTTAATGAAAGAAACAAGAAAAAAGAAAAGTTGTGTATAACTTGAATGAAGCTTATGTTAGTTTCAATAAGGAATCATTAGAATTAGGATAGTATTATTGTTGTGATTTAGTAACTCAATTCTTAGAAGATATATCTCAATTGAATATGCAAAAATTAAGAAGAAGAAACAAGAAGGTAATAAATCACTTTAACAAGGGTAATAGAAAACCTGAATTAGAAGACAAATAAGAATCTCATACTAAGGGTTAAAATATTGATCTAAAAGAAGTAGATTGAAGATAAAGTACAATTATAGAAGAACATGAAGTAGAATTTATAGATGAATTCAAGCAAGAAGAAGGGCCATATAAATATCAAGATAAATATTAAATCCATTGTAAAGTCACTTGAAGGACAAAGACCTAGATTGAACACTGAAGTCTTCAATAGCAAAATAATGTAATACAAGGGGTGTTGGAGAATATTACATTATTTATTATAAGCTAATATATTCCCATGGTACCTTCATGGTACATGATTGTAAATATTAGAATAGGGTAAGTCTTAGATTAGAGTGTGAGTAATATTTTATGTAATTTAATAATGTGCAAAAATTGCACACGTGTTATGTAAGTGTGAATGTGCAAGAAATGCAAAAGTATCATTTTAGTAAGTGCACAATTTTAATGTAAGTATATGTGAAAAAGTGTATTATATGTATGTGTGTACAAGTATATTTATATTTGAGAGTGTTAAGTAAAGAGTCATGTCTAGGTGTGCATACACGATAGAGTCATCTCTATGCAAGTGTCAAGTAAAGAAGCCATGAGTCATGAGAGTTGGCATATGGAAAGGAATAATAAAGTATCCAAAGAGTCATACTACTATAGACATATAGTAATCCATAGATAAGTGTTGTATTTTTAATATCATAGAGTCAAGTATTGCTTTATAAGAGAAATTGGAGTAATAAAGGATTGCATACAATTAAGCAATTAATATTATACTTTTTACTACATGCTTCTTACATGTATAATTTAGCCTATTACATTCATATTTATACTTATTAATGAGTGTTACTTGATATATTATAAGCCTTGATTTACATATTATAGACACCAAAATAGCACCAATCTAATTATGTGACGACGAGCGCTGATCGCATTGACACAAACAGCCCCTAGGGCAGCCCCTATAGGTTAAACAGTGGTCCTAACCACTTCCAAGAGCAATTTTGAAGGTTAGAGATCAATTTGGCACCTTTCTCTCTACTCGTACCACCCCGATATGAATACAAACTGGCATTCGTGCCCCCCAAGGACAAATATCAGCATTCACCCCAGGGTGAGGCAAATAGCAAGTTTGACTGGCAAAAATTCAAACCTCGAAAAGTTTGCCTGTTAATTGAGGCTTCAGGCCATGGAATTGTGAGTAATAGCTTTAAATCAAGAAGAGATACTTATGTCATGTATGTATTTATTTTAGAGACCTCATGCAAGGAGATTCTAAATTAGGGAATTATCTTTTCTCTCAAAATAGGACAATCAACTCAAGTGGCACCCTCGCATGCACATTCCAAACAAAGAGACCCTAGGTCTATAAATTGGTGAGTTTTCTCACCCAAAATATATACAAAGAAGGATCATTTGAGCAATGAAGTGCTACCAATTTACATACCTACTTGCGATTTGTGCCTTTCACATCCTTAATCTCTCATTCGAAAGGGAGGTTATTGGGTGATTATTGGAAGCACAAATCCAGACCCAAAACCCAATTTTTGGCCATAATATTCCACAAAATTTGTCAAAAACACCCCATAAGATGTTTTGGATCCATCCCAAGTGGATTGGTGCCGAAACATAGTCCCAAACGATGGGCGTTCTGCCCCCAGGTGCCCCTTAAGTTGTCACAGTCCTATTCGGCCCATGTCAGGATGATTAGAAATTTGTGATAGATTTATTTGATTTTTATTTTGCATCTTATTCTAGGTATGTTAAATAGTTTGTAGTTTAAATTTCATTTCATTCTAAGCAAATTTGACTAGGTTTTTATCATTTCCTGCCTTTACTAACTTGTAGATGGCACCAGAAAAATTTGGGTGATAGAGGCCAAATTGGAGAAATATGACCTTCTAGGTCTTCCCAAAACACCCCCAATTAGCTAAACCCAACTTTGTAGGTCATTTGGAGCTTTTGGATAGGACATTGAAGAGGGTGCTTTCTGATAAGTTATTGTAGGTCTATTCGTCCCACCCTGAAGCGAATACAAATATGTGAGGAATTTTTAGACTGTTACTTTTGTGGTGGCTTCCTGGTAACATATTTATGCATTTGTTAAAATTTAAGGTCGATATGAGGTCATTTGATTATCATTTTAATATTTTCATGCATATACTGACAGTAGGCCTTGGGAAATACATGCTTTATTCTATCTGCAAGTGTTACTAATATTTTATGTTTCTTTGAACATAGGTTTTCAAAATCAGAAGAGTAGGAAGGAGTGAACAATCATATACACAAGTTGTGGCGACGTTTTGGTCCGCCCATATTACATGTGGGCACACGGAAGAATGATCGCTATCATGGATGTGATCAAAAACATATTTAATGCTCCTATCCCCTAAAAAAGGAAGGAGACGTATTGTAACATGAATTTGAAAGCACATCAATAAAGAGGATCCTATTCCATATTTCTTTTATCTTGTGTCGATTTGCTCATGTTCTTTCCTTTTATGCATTCTTTCAATACATAGGCTTTTGGCATTAAGTTTGGTTTTAGACACATCGTATTCAACATATTCATTTTTGTTTTCATATCCTCGTGATTTCAGTGGTGATCACGGTGGGACCTCTGTCCCTTGATTTTTAAGATTAACCTTCTGATTAAATTTGCTTGTTTTTGCTTACAAGTACCAATTTTTTCAACGCTGGACTATTTCAGAGCAGAAATTTAGAGACATCCGATTTGAGCAGAGAAGAGGTAGAGGTCTTAAACACCATATATCAAAATTTTGTTATTTGTTCTCTAGTTATTTGCTTGCATAGTAGATTTTGAATGCTTGTTTGCTTCATTTATGCAACTTAAATAGAATCCCACACACCACGTGGTAAGTTAAAACAACAAGGAGTTGGTCATAAAACCCCAACCCTTGAGCAAGACCAACAGTGGATTTCATCACCACCTTGGCTTGAGATATTGCATACATTACCCCAATTGCGACTGTTGCTAGACGTAAATCCTAACGAAAGCTAACCAATTGTAGCTAGGGTGATTCCCAATGCATGATGATAAGTCTTCTATGGTAGGTGTCATAAACAGAGCGATTCCCCTTTCGTATCGCCTATGTTCCACGTACCATCTGCTCTCATGTACCAATAGTTTCCCTCACATAAGTGCGGGTATATAGAGAGGTTGGTATATCGGTCTGGAAATGGTATATCGAAGGGGTGACCATTTTTTTGGGAGTCATAAGAGCCATCATTTTGCATTTAAACATTCTTTTCACAAGCTTTCAAAATGAACATTAAAAACACACTGAACCAGTTTTAGGGCACACTTTTAATCGTTAAATGAGATAATCATTGTTTTGTGTGTGTGATATTTCCTTTTTAGTGTAGCCTAAGAAATCTTAAAAATTATAAAAATCTATGCATCTTTAGGTAAGCATAACCATGGTGTACACTCGTAGCCGAGCCAAATCATGGGCAAGCACTGTAAAAAGTGCACCAAGGGGGACAAGTCACCTTCGATATAGTCATGAGGACTTGGTCATCCTGCTTTGGTGGCCTGACACACAAGATAGTCCACATCATGCCATAACATAATAGGACTATAGAGGCACCTCTTTGAGAGGCACCCCCACTCAGCATAGGTCCTTTCAAGAAGAGAACCTACACGTAGCACTCAACATAGATAGGAGACCTCCCTTAGATGCTCGTTATGAGTGGCCTAGTGATGAAGTGTTGGAACAATAGAGGGTCTATAAGGAGGGGCCACATGATTTTGTCATCCCTCCTCTACCCCAGACTATTGTTAGAAACACTAGACCAAATCTAGAGTATCAGGCTTTCCAGACAGGACAAGACAATTCTGCTCGCACTTTGCATGCATATGAAAGGGAGGATGAGGAAGACTATCACGTTCCCCAAGAGTAGTACATAGCATGGGAGCTATGTACCTCTGCACCTTCCATGTATCAGGATCATCCATTGAGGCTATAGCCTCGGGTTAATGCAGCTAACCTCAATAGAGGAAAGCAACCCATAGGGGTCTCGAATCACCATGATTGAGATAGACATGTAGGAGAGGCATATAGGCTTCCTAAACATGAGATAGTGGAAAAAATTGAATTGTCATTTTCCATACATGCCACCTACCAAGCGCAAATCACGTAGCTCAAGCAGGATCAACAACAGTTAGAGCATATGTATCGCCTTAACAAAGAGCACATTCAATGTCAGATATTCGAATTGCTTCATAACAATGTTCTTGCGAAGGTGCCAATCCCTCGTACACATAAAGTAGAAGTGTATGAGAGGCATAACCCCCTAGTATGAGATAGGTCTATGTGACCTTATCATGTATTACCTTCGAGACCTCCTAGACCTGAGCAGGAGGCCACTCCCCGAAACAATGATGGGCACCCTCCATGGGCACCCACCCATGTGTATAGGTCTCGACCAGGCACTCATCAAGAAGCTTATGAGGAGTATGAACAAGAAGAAGAGCAGACTGAAATGCTCTACCAAGGCAGAGGGGGTGCTATCCAACTATCTCTCAATAGGCCTCAAGTTCCCCACAACCCACAATAGGAGCCAGCTAAGGAGGAATAAATTAAATCCCCTGATGCATACAAAGAATTGTTAGAGCACTTAGAGTCTATGGAGATCAAAAATTTTGGGCCCCAAAATCCCACTTTACACCAACTCCATAGTCATTATGTGCATCCATCAATGTTGGCACCTCCATACCCAGAACACTTTAAACTACCCCAATTGGCACTCTTTAGAGGGGAGGAGGATGCCAAAGATCATGTGACTAGATCCCTAAGCCAGTGCTTTGGTATTCAGGACAATGATGCTTTGTTATTAAGAACATTTATAACCACATTCGCAGGCCCTGCCTCGGATTGGTTCAACCAATTATCTAAACATAGCATCAGTAACTTGGATCAGCTAGTGGATGTGTTCCTCGAACACTTCACCTTCAACACTAAGAAAAAGGTGTCATTAAGTGACCTAGCTAGCCTTAGGAAGTATGAGGAAGAAACCATGGTGGCATACGAGAACCGGTGGAGGACGTTGCTTTTGAAGATGCCTTACCTCCCTCCCATGTCAGACCTGGACCATATTTTCTCAAAAAGCTATTTGAGATCTATCTCCATGCTATTGCAACTATAGCAATATGCCAATTTAGAGGAAGCTCTACCGCAAGCTAGAATCATTGAGGAGATTAAGATATAGGATGGTGAGATCACCAAACCTAAGAAGAAAGAATGGACCAAGAAAACTAAAACAGGGACCACGCCACCGAAACCCGTTGTGGTTAATAAGGTTGCTATCAACAT
Organism: Wollemia nobilis; assembly: GCA_028583015.1. Classification (NCBI taxonomy): domain Eukaryota; kingdom Viridiplantae; phylum Streptophyta; class Pinopsida; order Araucariales; family Araucariaceae; genus Wollemia; species Wollemia nobilis. The sequence goes on along the minus strand of JAQPPZ010017025.1, from coordinate 1,698,500 downwards.
ACCTAAGCCTGTACAAGCAACACAACCTTAAAATGCTAACTATCAGGTGGTGCCTCCTAACAACTATGGGAGAGAAAACCAAAGGCAGGAACAAAATTAGCAACGTCACCCTAGGCAACAATTTACTCCTTACATAGAGTCCAAGGACTCTCTATTTGATCGCTTGTCAACGACGAACTTGATCAACCTTCCAAAGATTCAAACTATAGACCCCAATGCACCGAAACCTAAGGGGTATCGAGAGGACTTGTACTATAGGTTCCACAAGCATAAGGGACATGATCTTAATGCATTTTGGAAATTCAAAGGTTTGTTAGAAGATCTCATCGACAACAAGACATTGGTAGTGGACAACCCCGTAGCACCAAAAAAACCAAAATATGGGAGTCTTCAGAGATCCCTTGCCTACCCATGAGGCATAGGCAAAACCTCTTCAAGTCAATGAGGTGCAGCAAAATTGCCCCATGTAGGGGTATGTAGGGATGATAAGCATAGTGACTAGGAACAAGAGATATCCAATATTTGCCACCGTGAAAGCCACAAGAGAGGTTCCATGGATGCCACAAACTCAACAACACCCTACGCAACTTTCCCTACCTAGACCAGTGGCCACGATTCAAACTAGACTTATTTAAAGTCTAAGAACCACATCAGCTAGGCTCTCCATCTATGAGCTCATTCAACAATCAACGCCACATCGGGAGGCTCTAATGGAGATTTTAAAGGCCATCGAGCTGCAGCCCCACAAAGTGAACTCTTTCAACAACTTTGTGGGACATGTAAAACAATGTACAAAGCCAGTCATCACCTTTAGAGAAGATGAATTAAAAATAGTGACTGGTGATGTGGCAGATCCACCCCTGCATGTTATTGTGCGGGTCAACGGGATTTTGTATAAGAAGGTGTTGGTGAACACTGGCTCGTCCAGTAATATCATCACTACAACAGCCCTAAAACATTTGAAGTTGCCAGCATCTCACATCATGGCCTCCACTTATACACCATGAACATTCAATGACGCAATTTTCTCGATAGTTGGCACAATTGTCTTACCCATCCAAGTGGGACAAAAGACTATTCATACATTGTGCCACATCTTGGAAGGTGATATGGATTATAATATCTTACTAGGTCAGCCTTGGATCAGGGACATGAAGTGTGTCCCTTCAATATCTCATCAGTTCCTAAAGTATACATTTGAAGGACAGGTACATGTAGTCCCGATAGACTTGGAGCCCTTCAAATACTGTAGTATAGTGCAATTCATGCCGCAATAAAATATTCCATAAACACATTTGGATTTTCATTTGAATCCATATTAGTAGGGTCCGATTCCATAGGCATCTACATTGATTAATCCGTCAAGTCCTCATTCGGATCCATCTTCCTCCACTAGTCCTTCAACAATGACACCACCTATGGTGGACACATCCAAGGACAAGGGAAGAAACCCCTAGAAGAGGAATCACCTCTCATCTCAACCATATTTATAGAAGAGATGCCTAGTAGAATGGAATTCGAGATGCCTAGTTCGCCCCACATGGAGTGGACTCAGGAAGGACTCCTATTCTCTCCCCCTCAACCACCAATGATCATTGTTGAAATGTCCAACATGGGCCTAGGGTAGTATCTAGTGAGGAACATTGTAGAAATGCCCACACTTGAGTTCATGCAGGACATGGGGAGGCCTCAACTCCCCAGTGACTCAGTGGTTCATTTAGGTTACCCACCCAATCAGACAAACTTTTTTTATGGGGTCCTGGATAATGGCATTGAAATTTGTATGCAAGAAGATGAAGATGAAGAGCCCTTTGTAGAGGATGTTAACTATTTTTCCAACCTAGACTTTGCATTGAGATATCTTTGCTAATGCGATTGGCACGAATATGGGTTGGGCAGGTATGAGCAAGGAGTGTGTGTTCTTTTCCAATCGAGATATCAAATGTTGTATGACAAGTCAAGAGTAGGGTTTAACCAACCCTTGCCCCTAGACATCTTGGTGGAGAACATGAAAGGCCTAGGGATAGGCAAAAAGGATGGGTTGGAATTAGATCCATATGCCAATCCTTACACAACATATACATTGGGATATTATCTCCCATTGCTAACAACCAACCTTGTTGACCATAACCACCCTTTACCTTCGATCGCAAATGGAGACAATTAAAGGACTCACCCACAAGAGGGATATGGAAAAGACCAAGAAAGGTCTTCAGAGGATGAGTTGGAGTATGAGGTAGCACCTTGGGATCCTTTCGAGTCTGATAGCAATCATTCACAAGTATATCCCATGGATGATGATCAGGAGAGATTCCTGACAATGTTCCCTTTGGATGCTCCATTTGAGCATATGCCACCTCAAGAGAATTAGGTCCCCCCATAGAGAGTGGAACAACCTCGATGGGACCACATTAATTTGCTCAAACAAGATGAGCCTCATATGTCACAAATCGATGTTGAAGCCAACGAAGGCCTTTGGATTTTTGACAGTGATTACGAAGATGAAACCAATATGGCTTATCTCAATCATATGCGACAATAGCAATATCCCTTGGACATAGATGACATGTTTGAACACCTACACATAGGGCCCAGGCATAGGTGGCACTTAAACCAAGTGTAGTTATAGCAATTACTGCACCTACCACTCTAGGTACATAGAGAGCATATTCTGCCTAGAGACCCTATCAAACCATCACTGCCTAGGGTAGACCCTATATGTGTATCCATGCATAGAGCCGATCCATTTGTGCCAGTACCCACAGATCCAGACCCAGAGCATGAATATCATCTAGGATATCTGAGTTACAACACCCATAGCAGTGGAGACCAAAATCATTTCATCAACATGATCTCCATTGACCAAACCGCCCCCATCCATGATCCAACCGACCCAACATGGTCATTGTATCTAGACCTAGATGCTATCGACTGGGATCGTGCTGATGCACCGCCATCTGCATCAGCATATTTGCCTTGCAAAGGAATGTTCCATTTCATCCCAAGACAGACTCAAGATGTCTTCCATGCTGAAGAGGAACTTGATGTTCCAAATGATGATCTAAATTCAGCAAACGATATCCACTTGATCCCAACTCCACACCAGTTGGAGGATGGATCCCACATGTCGGTCGAGGAGACGACTAACGTAGACATCAGCTTAGATCCAGTGAATTTGCAAATCATAAATTTGGGGGTAAGTTTATCCCTTGAAGAGCAAGTCGACTACATTGCCCTTATCAAAGAGAAGAAGGAGGTTTTTGCATGGTCATACAAAGACATGTCGGGACTAGACCCACAGCTAGTCATGCATAATCTAATGCATGATCCAACAGTCAAGCCAGTAAAGCAAAAACTACGTAATATGCACCCAACAGTGGCCTTAATGGTCAAAGATGAGCTACAAAATCTATTGGATGCATTGTTTGTCATCTGCATGGATTACCTGCCATGGTTTTCTAACATGGTTCCTGTCAAAAAGCTCGACTGGAGGATTCGCATATGCACTAATTTTTGAGATCTAAATAAAGCAAGTCCTAAGGATGATTTTCCCTTGCTGAGCATTGATGCATTGGTACATGCTACAGCGGGCCACGAAATGCTTTCCCTCATGGATGGTTTCTTAGGATACAATAAAATTTGTATCAATGTCGATGACCAACTAAAAATGGCGTTCATCATGCCTTGGGGGACATTTTGTTATAATGTCATGCCTTTTGGCCTTAAAAATGTTGGCGCCACCTACCAATGTGCCATGACGTGCATCTTTCATGATTACATGCATACAAATTTAGAGGATTACATGGATGATTTTTTGGCCAAATCTCTTTTGCACCCAGATCATCTTGATGACTTAAGTAAGATCCTCAATCGCCTCATGGCGCATAAGGTCAGAATAAACCCCAAGAAGTGCGTATTTGGTGTCACATCTGGAAATCTCTTGGGTTACATAGTCTCTAAACAAGGAATCAAGGTAGACCCACACAAAGTCAAGGAAATCCTTGAAATGCTTCCCCAACTACCATAAAGCAGCTCAAAAGTCTACAGGGAAAGGTCGTGTCGATCAAGCGTTTCATAGTGCAACTATATAACAAGTGTCGACCCATGAATAAATTATTGCATAAGGGGGTAAAATTTCATTGGGATGATGAGTGCCAGTAATCCTTTGATGACATTAAACAATACTTGGCACCACCTAGACCAAGAGTGTCATTCTACTTATACATCTCAGCTACTAAGGTGGCACTGGACACCATGCTATCCCAGAAAAATGAACTACACAAAGAACAGGCTACCTACTATCTTAGCCGCACCCTGGTCAGTTATGAACTTAACTATGCATACATTGAGAAGCTCTTATTGGAAGTGGTGTTTGCTACCAAAAAGCTACGCCACTACATGCTCAGCAATACGATGTATGTTGTGTCTAAGGAGAATCCATTGCGATACATGATGATTTATACTTATCATAGTAGCCACACAATGAAATGGATCATGTTTTTTATGGAGTTTGATATAGAATTCATTGGATAGAAATCCATAAAAGGTCAAATCATCACCGATCAATTGGTAGAGGCTCCTCTTGAATACGATCAGCCTCTGACCATAGAACTACCTGATGATGGGGTTTTTCATGTTTCAAAATTACCAGATTTTGATGAGCCTGAGTCACAGGCTGACATGACCCTATTCATTGATGGTTCTAAATGTGAGCAAGGAGGTGGCATGGGAATTATATTCTTCACTCCACAAGGGGATCCAATGCATATGTCATTTAAATTAGACTTCCTATGCACCAACAACAATGCAGAATACAAAGCCTTGCTCATATGTCTTCAGACATCAGTCACCATGAACATTAAACATTTAAACATATTTGGTGATTCGTTGTTAGTTTTCAATCAAGTAAAGGGGGTATTCTAATGTAAATGTCTAGTTCTGTAGGCCTACAAAGCCCTTGTGGACAAATTCCTGGCATAACTTGAATGGTATGACATCGATGCACTCCCTTGATCATCAAATCATTTTTGTGGATACTATGGCCTCCTTGGGGTCACTAATCCCGCAAGACCCTTCTGGTGAAATGACAACCATTCAGGTCAAAACATTATCGCAATCCATGATGGAGCGTGCAAGCTCTGACCTAACACTAGGAATCCACCTGATCCAGATTGAACCATCTTAGCATAGGTTCTCTTGAATTCATGATTTTTTGACTTGAGCCAATTGGGGGTCCTTGTTCTCCTTGATACCTCTTAATAGAAACACGATTCTATTTTTACAAGCTCTCTCCCACTCAAATTTTTCTAGGGATGAACTTCAAAAGGGATTGGAAATTCATACGATTGAGGTTTCTTATTAGCAGGATTGGTACACACTCATAAGGGATTACCTCAAGCTAGGTAACATCCCACTTGGATTGACACAAGCGGAAAAAAGATCATTTAAATAGAAAGCAACAAAACATGTCTTGTTAGGAGACATTTTGTATCGTCAAAGCTATGAAGGAATCCTCCTCCGTTGCTTGGACCAGCAAGAGTCCACTTGGGCGATCACCTAAGCGCATGATGGTACATGTGGTGGCCACTTCAGTGGTATGGCCATCACAAAGCACATTCTTCACATTGGCTATTATCGGCCATCTTTAGAGTGAGATTATTGCACATATGTAAAGAAGTGCGTGAAGTGTCAACACCATGATAATTTGACACACATGCCTTCTCAGGCCTTGCAGCTGATCCAATCAGCTTGGAATTTTTTGTAGTGGGGCTTTGATCTAATCAGAAATATCTCCCTTGTGTTTTTCAGTCATCACACATTCATCATAATGGCCACAGAGTACTTTACCAAGTGGGTGGAAGTAATTTCGCTAACCTCTATGACTGGATCCTGCATTGCGGAGTTTATTTTGCATAACATCATATGTCATTTTGGAATTCCATCCAAGATCTTGTTGAATAATGGGACGTCATTCAAGAACAAAAATGTGCATGCTTTGACCATAAAGTACAAAATTCAGCACAGTTTTTCAACACCCTATTATCCGTAGGCAAATGGGCAAGCAGAGGCATCGAACAAAATGCTAGTCACCATCCTTAAAAATATCGTCGTAGATAGTCATAAGGATTGGCACATTCAAATCTTGCTTGCCCTATGGGCTTATCACACTAGCATTTGGACGCCCACTAGGGCAACTCCATTTCATTTGGACGCCCACTAGGGCAACTCCATTTTCGCTAGTGTATGGCTCCGAGGCAGTCATGCCTCTTGAGTTGGAAATCCCTTCCCTACAGATTTCAATGCAAGAGTTCATCGATGATGACACTATGCGACAGGTCTGGTTAGACCAACTAATGTTGCTCGACGAATGACCCATCAATGCTCTCAAGCATTTGCGTATCTATCAAGAGTGACTTAAGAAAGCATACAGCATGAAAGTTCACTTAAGTGAATTTCAGGTTGGTGACTTGGTCTTGAAAGAGAACTGACAGAATTCTAATTTATCGTCTCATATAAGAGACAATTTCATGGTAAACTGGTTAGTTCCTTATGTGATTGACAGTAGAATAGGACCTAGAACATACCGGCTTGCCTCTCTTGAAGGAATCAAGGAAACAAAACCCTTGAACATCAGTCATTTGAGGCCATTCCACATCTAGAGAGCCATAGTCCAACCAAAAGCTCCAAGGATTCTCACAATCGCTTGGTCAACCCAAAATGCCCCAGAAGTATCTATAAACCCTTTGGTCAACCCAAAAGACCCAAGGATTCCCACAATCACTTGGTCAACCCCAAAATGCTCCAAAGGTATCTATAAGCCCTTTGGTCAACCCAAAAGCTCCAAGGATTCCCACAATCACTTGTTCAACCCCAAAATGCTCCAAAGGTATCCATAAACCCTTTGGTCAACCCAAAAGCTCCAAGGATTCCCACAATTGCTTGGTCAACCCCAAAATGCCCCAAAGGTATCTATAAACCCTTTGGTCAACCCAAAAGCTCCAAGGATTCCCATAATCGCTTGGTCACCCCAAAATGCTCCAAAGGTTTCCATAAACCCTTTGGTCAAGCCAAAAGCTCCAAGGATTCTCACAATCGCTTGGTCAACCCCCAAAAATGCCCCAAATGTATCTATAAACCCTTTGGTCAACATAAAATCTCCAAGGGTTACCATAATCGCTTGGTCAAAATAAATATTCAAAAAACAAGCACAAACAATAAAATCATCAAAAAAAAAAAAAAATTGCATTTCAAATCCATGCATACTCAAAAAAATTAAAATACAAAAATATAGGTTGCATTAGGCATCACATCCATACATTGTATATTTGCTAGGTCATACAAATCAAAAGCACCATAGGCTGTCATTACTTGGCAATTCCATCATTTTCCCACATCAAATCCATTTTTATAAACGCATACATCCAGAATCACACCATCACCATTTTCAGCATAAGTTAGTTGTCTCCTAATGTATATAGGGTTTTTGTCATTTAGTTGTCTTTAAATTGCTAGCCAAAAACTGTACAAAGTTAAACAGATTTTACATGGGAAATTTTTACTTGGATCATGCCTTGTTACGTAACATCCCTACACAAGTTAAAACACATAAAATAATTCCTAAGTTGTGTGAACGCAAGAGAAACCTACAAAGCAGTCTAGGGTACCATAGGTGAAATATTAGCCTATTCATCCCCCTGTGTGAATGATTTAAAAATGCTAAGAATTGACAAAAGGATGAGCTCTTCCTCATCAATTCCCCATCAAAAATAGTGGTTTTCACCACTACCAAAAATCTTATTGGTCCCCAAAGTTGTAAGGATTCGTACTACACATCCCTGCCAAGGATGGATAGTCATCCCCAAGGCCTCAAAGGATCGATGCAATTCAAAAACAAAATTCCCACAAGCCATCATCACAATCACCTTTGGTCTCAAAGTTGTAATGATTCATACTACACATCCTTAAACAGAATGGGTAGTCATCCCCAAGGCCTAAAAGATCAATGCCCCTACTTCATAATCTCCATCATCCCCTTTGGTTCTCCAAGTCGTAAGGATTCGTACTACACATCCCTGCCCAAGATGGGTAGTCATCCCCAAGGCCAACAGGATCAATGTCATTCACAAGCTCAACCTTACAAAGTTCAAAATGCAAAATGATTAACAGTGGTTCTCACCACTATTCAAAATCCTTGCTCAAGAAGAAAAAAAAAGAGAAAAAAAAATAGTGATTTTCATCATTATGTATACAAGCAAGTATCCTAAACCATTGAGCATATATAAAAAACCTAAACTTGAATACCTAGAATTCTCAGCATTCAAAAACCATCTAGGTGATCCTCATTACAGGTTTTGTGGATAGCCTACCTGGCAATGGCGGTATTCTAACCACATGATGATATGTCTATCACATTAGCTTTGCGTGTGCATAAACCAATGTTTGCATGTGGATGAGCTAGCTTATGGTACCTTAGATTGTCCCATGGATTAATCTTACTGAATACAACAACAAAGTTAGTGGAACTAATTAGGTGATCCTCAGTACAAGTTTGGTTGAAAGCCTATCTGACACTGGCAGTATCCTGACAAATACCACATAAATGAACTCAATTGCACACACAGGGATGTGAAATAACTTGGTTAAATTAAGGTCAGATTTATACCTTAGTCAAAATTCTTGCAAGATAAATTTATGGTCTTGGCTAGTTAGTTAAAACATCTGAATCTTTGAAAATCTTAACTACATTTTCAAAAAACTGGTACATTTAATTCTGTACATCACCATCAAAAAATATGCAAAAAATAAACAACACAGTTTTCACATGCAAATTCGTTCCACAAAGTCATCCCATAAGTACAACAAGCCAGTCAATCTTGTATAGTCTATGGTGCCATCGACAAGTTATCAACAACTCATTTCATTCATTCCATATGCATACATCATATAAATTAGAAACATCGCATTCATAATAGCATATGCATACATCAATGTAAATACATGTACATAAAAATAAACCATGAAAAGTGCATAAACACCAAAAAAGAGTCATCTATATATATATCATCAAAAATACCTGTAGGCTACAATGACCCAGTCCTCTGACCTCGCAACCAAAGCCAAAAGCTCCAAAAACCCCTAAGCCTAGGGTGTCGGCCACCATGATCACGTAGGATTAGTGCGACAGGAACTACCCCCCATAGTGTGGGTCTTATGGGACCTCTTAGGGTGACTGATGCTCGCCCTTGCATCACGTCCACTAGTGCCCCCCTCATCTAGCCGCCTACGATGAGATGATGTTGACTTCTCAGTATTGTTGTCTCTCATTTGACACGAAGAGCCACCTCCAGGGGGCTCAAGTATCCACCCATCGAGGCGGATAATCTCTCCCTCCATATCCATTCGATTCTAAAACCACTCTACCTCCCATCAATGGTAATAAGCTAATGCATCATCGTGCAGCAGTTATGTCGCCATCCCCCCAGTGGTATGCAGTAGATGCATTCTCCCTCTCCACTATCTGAGTCCATAGGAGATCCCTCTCCTGTAAATCCTCTCCTAGATCCTCATATCATCTCTGCAATATGTCCTCTAATCACGCTATCTCAGTGTAATGCCTTGCCTTCGCATCCTTCAAACCTACCTGAGACCTCAGTGAATCTGAGACAGCAGCCTTCTCTGGTTCCCATTACTCTGATATGTCCTGCATCTCTAGCTAATCTAGAACCCCATAGTCCATACTTGCATCCTCAACCTCCACCATGTCTGCATCATCACATAGAACACCCCAACCCTCATCTGATGCCTTTGTACCCTCATCCCCTGTTGCTGCCACCTGTGCACTACCTAGAGGCCCCTCACCTCGCCATCATCGTAGAGTCCACCACTTCTCATACTCTGTGATAACCCTGACATCATCCACATCTAAGGCATCTATCGTCATGTCCGCATCCTCACCTAGTGGTGCAATGACTAGCCAAGCAAGAGTCCTCTTGTCTCCTTGGTGCTGATAGACCATGGGTTTGCCAGGCAATCCCTAGTGCACCACGAACTGTCATGTCACCTAACCGTATGGGAAGAACTCCTACTCAGTATTGTGATGACCAATCAGCCACCAGCCCCTCCATCTCCATCGAAGCCACTCTTCAGCCTTATGCCAAGATAGAAAGTCTCGATAGGGATGCCAGAACACCTCCCCTGGATTAAGTCGAGCGAAAACATCGACATAGTGCCCTACGACACCTGCCCATCGCCAACTCTATCCCTTCTCCTCAGACCTCCTCGATAATGCTCCGTATTCTATCTCTCGGTATATTATCCCTGCCTGAGTCATCCAAGGTAGCCCCATCGACCTCTCCACTACTATGTGTTGCCAAGCCCAACACTGCAACAAGTAGCTACAACTAATCCCCTTCCACTTTTGGTAGCGGACCTCGTATATCTCATCATAGAGCTATGCCAGCAGAGTTTGTCCCCATCTCATAATCATCAGTGCATCTGTCAAACTCCACCAACCTGAACACCACCTCTAGCAGGTTCCACAGGAACCTCGTGCTTGAAGAGTCAAGAAGTACCATGTTGGAAATGAGGCCCAGGAGTGATGCGTGCCTCACTCCCAACATACCCCTCTCTAGCCACCATCAAACTAGTATACCACCAATCTGGCAGTCGCCCTCCACCCTCTCAACTGGGCTCTCAACACCCAAATCCTCCCCATGCCCCAAATAGTGTATCAGTACTATTGTCCTCTGATCCCATGGCGTCATTCTGATCGACAATCCATCTATTGGAATCTGAATAATCCAATAGACATCCTCCAAGGTCACCGTCATCTCCCCTGTTGGGAAATGGAAGGTGTTGGTCTGGGGATCCCATAGGTTGATAAGGGTCATCAGATAGGCCCGATCCCCGACCATCGGCTCCAACTGAGTCACTTGCTTGAACCCAAGGGCTTCAAGCCAGTCCCAGTCAGCCAAAGTCAATACTGCCCATGCTTCAGTGAAAAATGTGGGCACACGGTACTGACTCTTCACAACCTACAAAATAAAACAACATAAAAACATTAAAAAAATGAAAAACTGTACAACTCTAACATGAATATAAAACAATGCATCAAAATGTATAGCCAAAAACATAACAAAACTTCAAAAAAAAATCTAATTTCTCAGTTCTAGGGTTTTAACTTTCAACTGATAAATTCAACAAAAACATAACAAAATTCAGAAACTAATTTGTCAGTCCTAGGGTTTTAATTCTAACTGATAAATTAAAAAACAAACAAAAACATTCACAAATCATTTCTCAGATCTAGGGTTTTTAACTCTAAAATGGTCAATTAAAAACACAAAAACAAACCACAACAAATAACTAGGGTTAAAGCTACGTTTTATGCTCAGTTTTACCCTACGTTTCTAACCTAAGTTTTGATCTTGGTTTAATTCAGGTTCAACAAAGTTTTTAAGTTATGTTCTAAACTAAGTTTTTTAGCTTAGTTTTCAACTAACTTCTTATCCTTTTTTGACTAGGGTTATACTAAGTGTTAATTTTTATAGACTAGGATTTCATTTTTCACTTTAAAAAACAAAAAAAACAAAAAAAAAACAAGAAATAAGCACATTACAATTTTCAAATTGCAACACAAAATAATAAATAAGAAGGGCACTCACTGGTATCACTTCAGCTTCATCACTGGATGATCCGATGCGTGAACTCATGGTCGCAAGAAAATTTTGGCAGTGCTTCGCTTCACAGAATTGACCTCCTCCTCAGAGCTCCAAATCGCCAAGAAAAACAAATGCAAATGAACCCAAAGCTTTGTTTTGGCCTTTAAATAGGCTTTTTGAGCCTGTACTCGTCCCCACCTGGGATGAGCACTCTGGTTAGCACTCGTACCACCCTGGGACAAATAATAAATAGGAATTCATCCCACCCAGGGATGAATACAGAGCAAAATTTTCAAAAATAGCAAAAATTGCATAAAATGCACCAAAAACAAGCCCTAAAAGTGTCCGATAAGAGTGCTTTTGCACTTAACATTTCGGGCATGCAAAATATATGTCGGGGTCACAAATCCTCACTATCATATTCCCTAATAAGTCTACCATAGCTAGACTGTTCCACGAGAAGATGGATTTTTGAGAATTTCCACACCAAATGGTGTCACCAAAAGGGTTCCCACCCACCAAAAATAGGTCAGAATGTTCAAAAAATGCTTTCGCATTCAATGGTAAACAACTGAAGGCACCCTTACCTAATTCATATTGGGTCAAGTGACTCATCGCTTTTCTCATTTTGGTCATTCCCTCATCGATTCGTCGCTTGATGGGGTAGTCACACTTAGTCACCAATCAAGAAAAACATACCCAATCAAGGAAATGACATGCATTCAAAGGATCATTGACAAAGACAATCATGCCCCTGCTTGGGGCAGAAAACAAGCAATTATCACAAGCTGATCAAACACTTGGCATTCATGAATCATGAACTCAAGATTCCCATAGACAAAGGTTGTGCCATTTGCCTATTCATGCTTGATCAATGTCCAAGCTCAAGTAACACCTCATCGAATAAGGTTAACACTTGAATTAAGTTTCTTAGCTCGTCAGAAGCAAGTATTCAAGAATGCATGCCCTTTCCATACTTGGGGTATCAAGAGTTGGTTAGGTTACTAAGAAACCCTAATCATTAGTGCTTTGGTTATCTATTTTTGCTCGATGTTGTGCCTTGCATAGCGCTTCCCAAAAATGGGCATCTATAGACACCTAAAAAGCACCAATTTGATTATGTGACGATGAGCACTGATCGCATTGACACAAACATCCCCTAGGGTAGCCTTCAGAGGTTAAATAGTTGTCCTAACCACTTCCAAAAGTATTTTTGAGGGTCAGAGGTCAATTTGGCACCTTTTTGGCACCTTGCTTTCTACTCGTCCCACCCCGAGATGAATACAAACTAGCATTCGTCCCCCCCAAGGACGAATATCAGCATTCACCCCAAGGTTAGGCGAATAGCAAGTTTGATTGGAAAAAGGTCAAAACTCGACAAGTCCACCAGTTAACTGAGGCTTCAGGCCATGCAATTGTGAGGAATAGCTTTAAATAAAGAAGAGAGACTTCTGTCATGCATGTCTTTATTTTAGAGACCTCATGCAAGGAGATTCTAAATCAGGTTATTATCTTTTCTCTCAAAATAGGACAGTCAACTCAAGTGGCGCCCTCACATGTGCATTCCAAACAAAGAGACCCTAGGTCTATAAATTGGTAATTTTTCTCACCCAAAATATATACAAATAAGGAGCATTTGAGCAATGAAGTGTTGCCAATTTACATACCTACTTGTGATTTGTGTCGTTCACATCCTTAATCTCTCATTCGAAAGGGAGGTTATTAGGTGATTATTGGAAGCATGAATCCAGACACAAAACCTGATTTTTGGCCACAATATTTCATAAAATTTGTCGACAACACCCCATAAGAAGTTTTGGACCCATCCCAAGTGGATTGGTGCCGAAACAGAGTCCCAAAAAGTGGGCGTTTTGCCCCCGGGTGCCCCCCAAGCTGTCATAGTCCTATTCGCCCCAACCCATGATGATTATAAATATGTGATAGATTTCTATGATTTTCCTTTTGCATCTTATTCTAGGTATGTTAAACAGGATGTAGTTTAAATTTCATTTCATTCTGAGCAATTTTGACCAAGTTTTTATCTTTCTCGCCTTTACTAACTTGTAGATGGCACCAGCAAAATCTAGGTGATAGAGGCCAAATTGGAGAAATATGACCTTCTGGGTCTTCCCAAAACACCCCCAATTAGCTAACCCTAACTTTTTACGTCATTTGGAGCTTTCTGGATAGGACATTGAAGAGGGTGCTTTCTGATAAGTTATTGCAGGTCTATTCGTCCCACCCTAGAGCGAATACAAATCTGTGAGGAATTTTTAGAATGTTCCTTTTGCAGTGGCTTCCTGGTAACATATTTATGCCTCTGTTAAAATTTTAGGTTGATTTGAGGTCAGTTGATTATCGTTTTAATATTTTCATGCATATACTGACAGTAGGCCTTGGGAAATACATGCTTTATTCTATCTGCAGGTGTTACTAATATTTTCTATTTCTTTGAATGTAGGTTTTTGACATTAGAAGAGCAGGAAGGAGTGAACAATCATATACACAAGCGGTGGTGACGTTTTGGTCCACCCATCTTACATGTGGGCACGCGGAAGAAGGATCGCTATCATGGATGTGATCAAAAACATATTTAATGCTCCTATCCCCTAAAAAATGAAGGAGACGTATTGTAACACGACTTTGAAAGCACATCAATAAAGAGGACCCTATTCCATATTGCTTTTATCTTGTGTCGATTTGCTCATGTTATTTCCTTTTATGCATTCTTTCAATACATAGGCTTTTAGCGTTAAGTTTGGTTTTAGACGCATCGTATTCAGCATATTCCTTTTTGTTTCCATATCCTCATGCTTTTAGATATTAAATTTCTTATATTATTCTATTTACATCATTATCTTGATATTACTATATTGTGGCTATATTATATTTGATCCTATAGAATTTATTTTGTGGTTTTTACATTAACATTAAGCTTTTGAAAGCCATCATCAAGTGTTAGTTATGAGTTCCATACATCTATAGATTCTTTAGTATAATTCCTTTATCTTTTATTTTGAAACTCGATAGTATTAAATGTGTTTTATTAGTTACTTCAAACTTTAATTCATGTTTCTTGCACATACAACACACATGATATTGTCAATTCCAAGTTTTTTTATTGATAATTAAATGATCCATCAAGTGATAGTTAATCTAAATTATAAAAATTATTTTATGCTTTATGTAACCATTTTTGAGGAAGCATTATAATAATACTTATAAAAAATAATGATCAATGTGAAGAGTATTATATTCCCTATAAAAGACAAGAATTTCTTGATTATGAATTAAGATGTAATTTTATGAGGAAACATGTTTTCCACTCATGGATGTGCTCAAGATAGTTTATCATTATGTTTCACAAAGTAAAATAATGGTCTAAGTGATTCACATTGATGTTAGAAATTACATTCTACATGATTAAATGTGTAAAAAATATATGGATATAAAAAATATTATAATATGACATAGAGATAAAATCTACAAATATAATAAATGGAAGAGCTTATGTGACCACCATAATAAACCAAAGTTGCAAGTAAGATCCTTTCAAGACAAATATGAGAAAGGAGAGAAAAATATTCAAAATTTCAAGAATCTAAATTGAATCCAGGAAATAATTTAATATATTAGGATGGAGATATTTACTAAAGAAATTGACTTAGCTTAAAGGAAAATATTTTATTAGAGAACACATAATTATACTTAAATGATATTTTATTCAAAAATAATTTATGTTACACATTGATAAGATTTATGGAATCCTAAAATATTCAAGATCTCTAGAGAAGTTTCACCAGATTGCTCTGGTGGTAATCGTAATGCTTTACTTATAATTTATAAAGTAAGATATTATTGGCCTAACTCATTCCTAAATGCTTGTAAGAGGGGTTAAAGGTTGTGAATCTTCCAAAATATAAGATATAAAGAGAAGAAAACCATTGATACCTTTAAGAACAATAATAGCTTATATACCCTTTCAACAATAGGGTATTATTTTTTGTTTGAAATATTATTCCACCATCTACTATAGGACACAAATGGACTCTCACTACAATAATTATATTACAAGATGGATTGATGTCATTTTCAATACAAATATTAATCATAAAATAATGAGACAACTCCTTGAGATTATGGTTATGAGATTTGAATTGTTTTTAGTGATATTATAGATAATGGATCAATGCTCATTTGAGATAAATTCACTAAGTTTATTTTAGAATATTTATCCATAATAAAATAGCTTGTTGAATCCATAAAGACAAATATAATAGGGAGTTCTTAAAGAAACATGCTTGAATCTTAAACACTTGGCATACTCTATTGAACAAGTTATGGGTTGAAAAAATAATTAAAAATGCAATAGAGAATTCTCAATGCATGGTTATGCATAGTGATGAATATTCACAACTTGGGCAAATATTAGGATTTCTAAATTTTGAAATTGGAAAAGATGAGGACCCTCGATGTCTACTCATTCACCTAAAATTTTCAAGACCAATTTTTTCTTAGGGTCAATTCACCATAATATATATCCAAACATAGGCATATTTGTACTCGTTGAAAAGCTCTTTTTCATCCTGATCTAATGGTGGTGTTTTTATGAAGTTATAAGGTGATTTAATACATCAAAATTTATCCCAAAATGATATTACTTTTTAGGGCTTAAAATACCCCAAATTTCGGTGTGAATATGATTGATTTTATTTTCTTAGGATTCACCTTGATTTTGAATAGGATTCACCATTTTTTTATGAGTATATTTTGAGTCCAACCCCTTATGCATAACCCTATCTCAATGTAAGTTAGTTTATCACAAGGAAATTATACCACCTATCAAGATAGAAATTTTTATGCAAAATTTTGTAATACAAGAAAACTAGAAATATAGAAGTATATATTCCAAGCCAAAATTAATGAACTTAGAGTTATGTAATCAAACATACCAAATTTTTATTATTCGTCAACAAATTGTACATAAGTGGTTTGATAAGAAATCCATAGAGGTAGACTTTTAAGTGGATGGTAGTTTTAAAATAGGATGAAGACTATACCAAAGCCTACAAAAATGTCGAATTTTTTATTTTTTATGGTCCAGTCCATGCATGATTATTATATGGAAGGGATTTTATGCTTTCAAATTCATGACTTTACAAAAATATAGGTTATCCAAGTCAAGCAATACACAACATTTAAAAATATTTATGAGAGATCAAATATCAAACATAAATATGTGAATAATCTTATCTTGTTCTTGTTATAAGTGCAATCTTTTTATAGATTAGTGGAAAGCATAGCTTAATTTTCCTTGTCTTGAAAGGTTTTCAGATTTGTATTGTAATAACCTTTGTGTCAAGAGGTAATTCCACTATCTATTTGTTAATATGGAAATTGAATAAATCAAGTGGAGAAGTCCACTCCTTAGTCTTGTTTTAAGTGAATTGAATAATTTTCAATAAAATAGGCTATGCTTTTATGAAAAGCCTGAAATGCTCCTCTACAATATCATCCATGGTGTGATTTTGGTCAGTAAAAGAACAAATCAGTGGTTTGGAAGCATCCTTCACCTAATAAGTATTGTGATTAAGGGACATAATCTTAAATTAACCAGAATAGTTTACAACAAAGTAATGATCCAATTTGGAAGGCATGCATTCAATTGATGATGTCACTCATCATTTTGTCAACAATTCAAGAATGAGTCAAGAAACATAGAGGAAGTGTAACTTTCATAGGTCGCAAAGGAGCACCATGCTCGTTCGTTGATTAAGAGGATGTTAGCTAATGGTCAATCGGCTACCAACATGACCTAAATGTGATAATTTTAATGGATTTTGAGGTCTACGATGCCCAAGGCTTATAAAGGTTGAACTATACAAAAAATGCTTAGTGCAAGTAATAATTAAGTAAATCCTTCCCTTGTCACCATTAGAGGGAAATTAGAATAAACAAATAACCAGACATAATTAATTTTATTAAGACACACAAAAGCCTATAAATAAATGTTATTCCAATTTGACATTTACCATTGAAGAGGTTGGTCATCTGCCAAATTTCTTAGTTTATGTCTCAAACGAGAGGTTATTTTGATTTGTTTACAAGCATATTATATCATTACAATAGTTCAACATATCTATAATAATCTTAGAAAATTTCAAGTTTTATATTAAAAATCGATAAATTTTAAATTCATATAAATCCACCATTACTTCCGTGTTTTGTAAAACAATTTTTTATTAATTCCTTTATCAATAAAATACCCACCTTAAGCCTAAACGTGCAAACCATCTATAACCTTTGTCGACGGAGAAGTCGGTGTGAATCCTTGTACAAGACATTATGCCAAAAATGTAAAAACACACACCGATTTTCATATCATTTTCGACGTGCAAACCATCCAAACCTTTGTCGACGGAGAAGTCGATGTGAATCCTTGTACGTATCGAGAAGTCGGTATGAATCCCTGTACATATCATTTTCGTTGTCACCTCCAACAATATTCATTTCGCGTGACTTTGTCTTTTTTTTTTCTCAACTTTTCAATTGAAATAGGTAAATATTCTGTGAGGGAACTTTTATCTTGTTTTAAAATTATTGTCTGGTGTGGATTTTTGTATTAAAAATAGTGTCATAATCTTAGATCTGTTAAGTTGTGGAGTTCGATCTCATTAAATATGGATAAATTGTTATATGTTTTTTTGACGGGATTGTTGATGACCAATCCCTAATTAAAGGTGGAAAATGAAAAATTAATTTTAGGATTGGCTAAAATTAACCTTTTTTTTAATTTGTAAACTTTCTAAGTTTGAAATAGGCCTTAAGTGGGTATTGGGTTAATTATAGAATGTTTCTTTTACCATGCATGCAACTGGTTTCCTTATTTATGTAATACCTCTGGTAGAGAGGATTTTAAGTTTGAACTAGGTCTTATGTGGAGATTGGGTTAATTATAGGGTGCTTGTTTTAGCATGCATGTAACTAGGTTTCTCTATTTATATAATACCTCCGATAGAGAGGATTGTATCTTGTTTATGGGAAATACATAGGATTGTGCATATTTTGTAGAGAGATCAGGAAGCTTGGTGTAGAGCTTGATGCAAGGATGTTTGCATATTTAATTATTGTCAGAGTAATTGTGTGGAGATGCTGGTGTTTTGAAGAGGAATTTGCAACTAGTTGTGTTGCAGGATTACTCCCTTCAAAGATTGTATTGGTGTTAATGCAAAAGACTGGTATTTCTTGGTGGATGTAACCCACACTGGGTGAACCACATTATATGTTGTGTTTTCTCTTGTCTTGCTTGTATAGTATTGCTCTTCTGTATTTTATATTTATGCATTGAATCCTAACAATTGGTATCAAAGTAAGTTTGGGATTTAAGATTGAGTGGGAGCTTGACTTGAGTGGGAGAAATGGTGAAAGAAGGGAAGTTTTGGGTGTTTGTTTCATTTGGTAGAAAGTAACTATGGAGCTCTTTCATGAAGGACTATGATGGAGTTTTTCGGCGTGATACCAAATATGGTAAAGAATTTTCAGGCGTTATGCAACGAGAGTGGAAGGGTCTTGGTTTCTCACCATTGTAGTAATAAGGAGCACCTAAAAAAATATTGCTGGTCTCAGGATAGAGATGGAAGAGAAAGGTCAAATATGATTCTAATGAGTGAAATTTTGACACTTTTTGATACGACTGGTCTTGAAAATGATGTTGGAGGACCAGAGAGTTCTCAAGTAGTGGGAAATGGGAGACATGTCGAGGAATATGGACATGGCTCAGGATTTAATATATGATTTTTTAGTATGGAACACATAATATGGTTATAGCTTTGGATCATTACTACCCCAAGTCCCTAAGTTGGAAGGTAATTCCACACTCGTGTAGTGTGCTTTCAAATCTAGTGGCAAAGCCATATTTTGTGTGTGCATGCTATGGGTCATCCATAGTATGTAGATCTTGCCATGGTGGTGATGTTTGATTCACCATGATACAAAGCAATTTTGAAGATGTTGTTATTATCACTAATTTTTTGTAGAGAGATTGTTTGTTGCTTGTTGATCACAGGATAAAAGTGCGTGGTTGACATTAATTTGGTGTGATGGTTCAGAGCATTGTTACAACAATCTGGAGAAGTTGACATTCCTTGTTTGGCTTGAAGATATTCTTTGGTAGATGTAGCAACGGTAGAGTTGTTGTGGATTAGTATCCAAGTGGGATATTGTTAGGTTGTGGAGTCCGATCTCGGCTAAATATGGATAAAATAGTTATATGTTCCTTAACTGGATTGTTGATGACCAATCCCAAACTAGAGGTGGAAAAGGAAAATTTAATTTTAGGATTGGCTAAAATTAACATTTTTTCTAATTGTAAACTTTCTAAATTTGAAGTAGGCCTTAAGTGGGGATTGGTAGAACTCAATGGGAAAACCATCAAGACTTGGGGTTTTCCATTTTTGCATTTTAAAAACTACTTGTTGAAGCTCATTGATAGTAACAAGATCAGTCAAAATAGAGTTCTCCTAAGAAGTGATAAGAGAAGGGATTGCTTGAAGAACATTTTGTTGTGAAGCTGAGTCAAGAGGAGTAGCAACAAAAAGATTGGAAAAGTACTCAACAAAAATAGAGTTCATGTCATCCCAAGTATAAAAAACATCTCCAAAATTTGATTTTAAGGAAGAGATAAAGTTGTGAGATCTTCGAGCTAGAAGAGATTTGTGGAAGAAATTTGTGTTTCGATCTCCTTCT
This sequence comes from Wollemia nobilis, assembly GCA_028583015.1. Taxonomy (NCBI): domain Eukaryota; kingdom Viridiplantae; phylum Streptophyta; class Pinopsida; order Araucariales; family Araucariaceae; genus Wollemia; species Wollemia nobilis. The sequence continues at coordinate 1,678,095 of JAQPPZ010017025.1, read as the reverse complement.
TTGAGCCATTGAATTATATATTTTTTCTTCCATAAGATTTATTCTATTTTTTCCCATTCCTCTAACTGTGTTGTGAGTTTAATTTCATCTTCACTTCTCTTCTCTGTGAGGCCATCTAAACAGATTTTCTTATTCAAATTTTTAATATGAGCAATAACTTCATGTTTTTCTTATGAACATCCCCAAACCCTTTCTAGTTCCAAGTCTTGATTTTGGATTTAATGTATTGTAGTCTTTTGGAAAAATAGAACATCTTAGTCCCATGCCTAGGTTTACCTTCCTTCCACCATTGTTTCACACAAGGTCTGAAGGAAATGTCTCTAAGCCACATTAATTGAAAATGAAAAGGAGAGAAACTCACATTGGTTTTCCAAATTTCCGCAATGACTGGCCAATGATCCGAACCAGGATTATTAAGAGTCTTCACTTTAGGAATGTGGCCATGGATTAGGAAATTTTCAAAGATAAAAAACCTATCCAATCTCTCCATTATACAAGCTAAGCCTTGCCTTCTGTTAGACCAATTCATAAGGCCATTATTTGGTTGAATATCCACAAGATGGAGGTTGCAATATATTCGCTCATGAGGTCAGTGCTTTTGTCCGAATTTCTATTTCCCCCATTTTATCATCTAGAGAGAGGATGGTATTGAAATCTCCTCCGATCAAGATCCAAGCTCGAGGAAAATGAGAGATAATATAGTAATATCCTTCCACTGTCTTCTTTTTTACTCCAAAAAAGTCAGAGCATAAACAGTGATGCTGAGCATAATTTGGTTGGAATGTCTATTTTGAATAGCTATAGCCAACAAACTCCAAATGCCAACCATATGGTGAATAACTACATCTTTTGGGTCCCAAATACAAGCAATGCCACCAGAAGTCCCTTGGGAACTAATGGAAACCACTTTTCCAGGTGGCCAAATTTTACTAGCAATTGAGTCCATATCCTCCATGGACATCTTTGTTTCTTGAAGGAAAACAAGATATGGATGATTTATCTGAATCATTCTTCTAATTTAATTTTGTTTTGAAAGACTCCCTTTGAGTCCTCTAATATTCCAAGTGAAAGCACGAGGATACAAAAACAAAAAATAGAAATGCCAAGTGCGATGTATGCAAAAGTGAAACATAACGCTAAGTCCTACGAACTGAAACACATGAAAGGAGATAAACGTAAACTAATTGAAATAAGGTAGAAAGCAAACGTCGAATATAGCCCTTTTTATTAATTTTCTTTAAAATCATGTTACAATATGTCTCCTCCCTTTTGGGGACTAGGAGTGTTAAGTAGAGCTCTATTACACCACATATTGATACGCTTTCTTCCGCATGCCCACATGTAAAATGGGCGGACCAAACGTCACCACCACTTGCATGAATATGTCTTTGATTCCTTTTTTCTCCTCTAGTGTAGAGATCCTACATTTAGAGAAATATAAAAGGATTAGTAGCACTTGTGGATGGAGAGAAACATGCGATCCCCAAGGCCTGCGGTTAGTGTATGCATAAAATGATTAAAACGATAATTGAAACATATCAGAATGAGCTAAAACTTTGACAAAAGCAATAAAACATTACCAGGAAGCCACTACAAAAGGAATAGTCTAGAAATATTACATATATTTCTAATCGCTCTGGGATGGGACGATTAGGAATGTCATAACCTGTCTAAAAGCCACCTCTCAAATGTCCAGTCTTGAGGCCTCCAAATCATCTGTAAAGTTGGGGTTAGGTAAAACAAGGTATTTTGGGATGACCCAAATGGTCAGATTTTGCCAATTTGGCCTCTATCACCTAGAATATGATGATGCTATCTACATGTTAGTGAAAGCAGGAAATAACAAAAGCATGATCAAAACTTGTCAAAATCCCATGAAATTTAAATGACAGCATATGGAAACAACCTAGAATCAGATGCAAAAGAAAAATTAAGGAAATCTACCATATATTTCTAATCACTTTGGGGTGGGGCAATTAGAACTGCGATAGTGCAGTGGGCACCCGGGGGCAGGACGCCCATCGTTTGGGACTCTGTTTTGGCACCAATCCACTTGGGATGGGTCCAAAAACACTTATGGGGTTGTGTCAACAAATTTGGTAGGATATTATGGCAAAATGTTTGGGTTTGGGTCTGGATTACGATTCCAACAATCACCCAATAACCTCCCTTCCAAGAGAGAGATCAAGGCTATAAAAGCACAAACAATGGGTGAGGATATAATTTGGCAGCACTTCGTTGCTCCAAAAGCTCCTTTTTGTTCTTATTTTGGGGTGAGAAGACTCACAAATTTATAGACCTAGGGTCTCCCTCTTTGAATGCGCATGTGAGGGCGCCACTTGAGTTGCTTGTCCTATTTTGAGAGAATATTATTTCCTGATTTAGAGTCTCCTTGCATGAGGCCTCCAAAAATCAAGGCATGCATGACTGAAGTCTCTCTCTTTGATTTGAAGTTGTTCCTCACAATTGCATGTCCTGAAGTTACAGTTTAGAGGTGGACCTATTGAGGTTTTACTTTTTCTAGTCAAACCTGCTATTCGTCACACCCTAGAGTGAATGCTGCTCATCATCCTTGGGTGAGATGAATACAATTTTTTAATTGTCCCATGGTGGGATGAGTAGGGAAAAAAGTGTCAAAAAGGTGCCAAATTGATCTCTGACCTTCAAAACTACTATGGGAGTGGTTAGGACCACTGTTTAACCTCTGGGGGCTGCCCTAGGGGCTATGTATGTCAATTTGATTAGTGCTTGTCATCACATAATCAGATTGGTGGTATTTTGGTGTCTACAGATGCCCCTTTTTGGGATGCACTATGCATGGCGCAGTGCTAAGCAAAAATAGATAACCAAAGCACTAATGATTAGGGTTTCTCAGTAACCTAACCAACTCTTGATGCCCCAAGTATGGAAAGGGCATGCATTATTGAATCCTTGCTTTTGATAAGCTAAGGAGCTTAATTCAAGTGTTAACCTTTTTTGGTGAGGTGTTACTTGATCTTGGACATTGTTTAGTCATGAATAGGCAAAGGGCGCAACCTTTTGTTTGTGGGAACCTTGAGTTCATGATTCTAGAATGCCAAGTTTTTGATCAGATTGTGATTATTGCTTGTTTGCTACCCCAAGCAGGAGCGTGATTGTCTTTGTCAATGATCTTTTGAATGCATGCTATTTCCTTGATTGGGTGTGTATTTGTTGATTGGTGGCTAAGTGTGACTACCTCCTCAAGCGACGAATCGATGATGGAATGACCAACATGAGAAAAACGATGAATCGCTTGACCCAAGATGACTTATATAAGGGTGCCTACAGTTGTTTTTTGTTGAATGCTTACGTAGTTTCCAAACATTTTGACATGTTTTTTGTGGGTTTGAACCCGTTTTGTGATGCATTTTGGAGCTGAAATTGTCAAAAATTCGGCCTCCCATGGAGCGATCCGGCTATGATAGCCTTCTTAGGGAGTAGGATAGTGACAATATGGGACCCCAAAATCTATTTTGGATGCCAATAATGTTAGGCGCAAAGGCACCTTTGTTCGGCAATGTTATTGCTATTTTTGGTTGGGTTGTGACCCTTTTAGTGACGCCATTTGGGGATGAAATTCTCGACAATTTGTCCTCCCGTGGAGCGGTCCAGCTATGGTAGCATTCTTATGGAATAGAATAGTGAGGATTTGTGACCCCGACATCTATTTTTCATGCCCGAAATGTCAAGTGCAAAAGCACTCTTATTGGACAATTTTATTGCTATTTTTTATGCATTTTGGTGCATTTTTTTGCTATTTTTGAAATTTTTGCTCTATAATCGTCCCTGGGTGGGATGAATACCAGTTTTGTAATCGTCCCAGGGTGGTACGAGCACCAACTAGAGTGCTCATCCAAGGGTGGAACGATTACAGGCTAAAAAGCTTATTTAAGGGCCAAAACTAGGTTTTGGGATCATTTGCATTTGTTTTTCCTGGCATTTGAGAGCTGTGAGGAGGAGGAGGTCGAGTCTTCAAAGCAAAGCACTACTGGATATTTCCCAACACCATGAGTTCACGAACTGAATCATGTGGTGGAGCTGAAGAAATACCTGTAAGTGCTCCTTCTCATTTAGTTATTTTGTGTTTTATGTTACAGTTTTAAAATCACAATTTATCTCTTTTGTATTGGGTTTTCCGAGTTTTAAAAATGAAACCCTAAAAACAATTTGTTTTGTGTTGTATGTGTGTGATTTTTTTTGTGTTTTGTATGGATTCATTAGAACTTAGATTGAAACCCGAGTGGAAACCATGTTGATTGTGCATTTGTTGTAAACTAAAAGAAACCCTAGTTTAACAAAGATCAAAACTTAGCTTAAAAACTTAGTTTAAAACTTAGCTTAAAAACTTAGCTTAACCCTAGGTTAACTGAAAAATGTTTTTGCTTGTTTGTTTTTTTTTAGTTAGTTGTCAGTGTAGACTAAGCGTAAACCTTAGGTTAACTAAAAAATTTATTTTTATTTGTTTGTTTTGTTTGTAGTTATTTGTCAGTGTAGACTAAGGGTAAACCCTAGGTTAACTAAAAAAATTGTTTTTGTTTGTTTGTTTTGTTGTAGTTATTTTTCAGTGTAGACTAAGGGTAAACCCTAGGTTAACTAAAAAAATTGTTTTTGTTTGTTTGTTTTGTTTGTAGTTATTTGTCAATGTAGACTAAGGGTAAACCCTAGGTTAACTGAAAAATGTTTTTCTTTGAATTTTTGTTTTTGTTTTTATTGATTAGTTTAAACGTAGAGTTAAAAACCCTAGGACTGAAAAACTATTTTTTGAATGTTTTTTTGTTTTTAATTTATCAGTTGAGACTTAGAGTTAAAAACCCTAGGAATTGAAAAAAATGTTTTTGACTATTTTTGTTTTTGTTAATTTATCAGGTTGAACTAGAGTTAAAAACCCTAGGACTAACAAATTGTTTTTTGTTTTTAATTTATCAGTTGAGACTTAGAGTTAAAAACCCTAGGAACTAAAAAAAATGTTTTTGACTATTTTTGTTTTTGTTAATTTATTAGGTTGAACTAGAGTTAAAAACCCTAGGACTAACAAATTATTTTTTGAATGTTTTTTGTTTTTAATTTATCAGTTGAGATTTAGAGTTAAAAACCCTAGGAACTGAAAAAATGTTTTTGACTATTTTTGTTTTTGTTAATTTATCAGGTTGAACTAGAGTTAAAAACCCTAGGACTGACAAATTGTTTTTTAAATATTTTTTGTTTTTAATTTATCAGTTGAGACTTAGAGTTAAAAACCCTAGGAACTAAAAAAAATGTTTTTGACTGTTTTTGTTTTTGTTAATTTATCAGGTTGAACTAGAGTTAAAAACCCTAGGACTGACAAATTGTTTTGTGAATTTTGTTTTTATTTGTCAGTTTAAACGTAGAGTTAAAAACCCTAGGACTGACAAATGTTGTTGAATTTCTTTTTTTTGAATTTTGTTTATCATTATTTGTTTGTTTTTAGTTGTACATTGTTTTATGCATTGTTGTATAGTCATGTTATTACTGTACAGTTTATCATGTTTTTAATGTTTTTGTTTTATTTTGTAGGTTGTGAAGAGCCGATACCGTGTGCCTACGGTTTTATCTGAAGCACGGGAGGTGCTGACATTGGTTGACTGGGAGTGGCTTGATGCCCTTGGGCTCAAGCAGGTGACTCGGCTAGAGCCTTTGGTCGGTGATCGGGCCTATCTAATGGCCCTGATCAACTTGTGGGATCCCCAGACCAATACCTTCCATATCCCAATAGGGGATATGATAGTGACCTTGGAGGACGTCTATTAGATTCTACGGATTCTGATAGATGAGCTATCGATCAGGATGATATCGTGTGATCAGCAAACAACTGTACTGACATGATGCTTCGGGCATGGGGATGAGTTGGGTATGGATAGCCTAGTGGAGAGGGTAGAGGGTGACTTGCAGATTGGAAATATTTTGGTACGATGGTGGCTAGAGAGGGACGTGTTGGGAGTGAGGCATGCAGTACTAATGGGCCTCATTTCCAACATGCTGCTACCCAACTCATCAGGTACACGGTTCCCTTAGAACCTGTTGGAGGTGGTCTTTAGACTGGTCGAGTGTCCCATGGAGGCACCTATTATTATGATATGGGGACAAAATCTGCTGGAAAAACTCTATGATGAGCTTTACAAGGTCCACTACCGAAGGAGAAAGGGTATTAGATGCAATTATCTATTGTAGTGTTGGGCTTGGTAGCACATAGCTGTGGAGAGGCCAATGGGGTTGCCATGGACGACTTGAGCGGAGATGGTAGATAGAGAGATCGGGTATGGGGCACTGTGGCAACAATATGAGGAGCAAGGATAGAGTTGGTGGTGGGCAGGTGTCGTAGGGCACTATGCCGATGCCTTCACTCGGCTTGCTCTAGGGGAGGTTTTCTAGCACCCCTAATGAGACTGTCCAGCCTGGCCTGAGGCTGAAGAGTGGCTTTAGTGTGTTTGTAGGGGGAGGTGGCTAATTGGGTGGCACGAGACCAAGAAATATTTCTTCCTATATGGTCAAGTGACATGACAATTTGGGGTGCACCAGGGGTTTCCTGGTGAGACCGTGATCTATCAGTGTTGGGGGGATGAGAGGAATTTGGTCTGGCTAGTCATTACATTGTTGGGTGAGGATTCGAATACAATGATTGACATCCCATATGTGGACAACATCGGGGTTACCACTAAGTACGACCAGTGGTGGAATTTATGGTGATGGCGAGGCGAGGGGCCTCTAGGGGGTACAGAGGTGGTAGTAATAGGCATGGAGGATGCAGAGGCACCAGGAGAGGGCTAGGGGGTTCCACTAGAGGATGCAGACATGGTAGAGGTGGATGATTTTATGGGGGAGGATTTTGGGGTTTTGGGGTAGTCAAATATGGAGGACATTTCAGAGTAGTGGGAGCCAGAGCAATGTGTAGTACCAAATATGCCTATGCACCAGGCTATCCCAAAGGGTGTGGAGGGGAGGGATCACACTGAGATAGCATGATTGGAGGATCTACTTCATAGGCAATACAAGGAGCTGGGGGAGGCTCTATAGGAGAGGGATCTCATGCAGACTCAGTTTGCTAAGTGGAAGAACACATTGCTACTTACTATCGACGAGATGGGGACACAGATACTACATGGGAGATAGATCTCCTACGAACGCAGCTAGTGGAGAGGGATAAGTCATTGGCAAAGTGCAATGATGTAGTGGCTGCATACCAGTGGTGGGAGGTGGAGTGGTTTTGGCACCAGATGGATTTGGAGGGAGATATTATCCACCTTAGGGGGCGGTTACCTGAGTTCTCTAGAGGTGGGTCTTCACACCGAATGAGGGACAGTGATAATGAGAAATCAACATCGTCTCATTGTAGATGATTGGATGAGGGGGGCGCTAGTGGGCATGATGCGAGGGTGAGTAGCAGCCACCTTGAGAGGTCCCATAGGACCCACACCATGGGGGGTAGTTCTCGTTGCACCGATCCTACATGATCATGGTGGCTAATGCCCTAGGCTTGGGGGTTTTTGAGCTTTTGCATTATTACAAGGTTAGAGGACCGGTTTATTGTAGCCTATGAGTATTTTTGATGATATATATATAGATGACATTCTTTTTTATTATACACTTGTCATGATTTATTTTTTCTATTTATGCACATTTATTTATGATGATGTATGCATGTGTTATTATGAATGCGATGTTTCTAATGATATGATGTATGCATATGGAATGAATGAAATGATTTGTTGGTAACTTGTCGATGGCACCATAAACTATATAGGAGTTACTGGCTTTCTGTATGATGTGATTGCTTTGTGGAATGACTTTTGCATGTGATAATTTTGTTTTTGTATTTTTCGTATTATCTGATGGTGATGTACGTAATAAAATGTACCAATTGTTTTAAAATGTAGTTAAGATTTTCTGAGATTCATAGATTTTAACTAACTAGCCAAGACTATACATTTATCTCGCAAGACTTTTGAACAAGGCATAAATCAAAATTGAGTTTGACCAAGTTATTTCACATCTCTGTGTGTGCAATTGAGTTCGTTTATGTGGTATTTGTCAGGATATCGCTAGTGCCAGATAGGCTGTCAACCAAACTTGTATTGAGGATCACCTAATTAGCTCCACTAACTCCATTGTTGTATTTCATAAGATTAATCCATGGGACAATCTAAGGTACCATAAGCTAGCTCATCCACATGCAAACATTGGTCTACTCACATGCAAAGCTAATGTGATAGACATATCGTCATGCATTTAGGATATCACCATTGCCAGGTAGGTTGTCCACCAAACCCGTAATGAGGATCACCTAGATGGTTTTCAAATGCTGAGAATTCTAGGGATTCAAGCTCAGGCATCTTTTATTTTCTCAATGTGTTAGGATACTTGCTCGTATACATAGTGATGAAAATCACTGTTTATTTTTCTCTCTTTTTTTTTCCTTTTGAGCAAGGGATTGGAATAGTGGTAATAACCACTGTTATTTGATTGTGCATTTTAGGTTGCAAAGTTGAGCTCATAGGTTTTGGGCTTCTAAATGGCCTTGATACTTTTGGTCTTGGGGATGACTACCCATCCTATTTAGGGACATGTAGTATGAATCCTTATGATTTTGGGAACCAAATGGGATTAGGGATATTATGAAGTAAGGGCATTGATCTTTTAGGCCTTGGGGATGACTACCCATCCTTTTCATGGGTGTGTAGTACGAATCCTTATGACTTTGGAGACCAAGGTGATTGGAGATGTTCGTGATGATGGCTTGTTGGGATTTTTCTTTTGAATGTCATTGTTCCTTTAAGGCCTTGGGTTTGACTACCCATCCTTGTCAGGGGCATGTACTACAAATCCTTATAAATTTGGGGACCAATGGTGATTGGGATTTTTGCTAGTGGTGAAAACCACTATTTATTAGGGGGAATTGATGGGGAAAATATTGTCCTTTTGTTAATTCTCAAAACTCTTGAACCATTCGCATAGGGAGATGAACAGGCTAACCTTTCGCCTATGGTATCCTAGACTGCTTTGTATTTTTCATCTTCCATTAACACAACTTGGGAATTATTTTATTTATTTTAACTTGTGTAGGGATGTTACATAACGAGGCATGATCCAAGTAAAACTTTCCCTTGTAAAATTCTTTTAACTTTGTATAGTTTTTTGCTAGAAATTTAAAGACAGCTGAATGACAAAAATCTGGCATACATTAGGAGACAACTGACTATGCCAAAAATGGGGATGGTGTTATTCTGGATGCATGTGTTTATAAAATGGATGAAAAGTGGAAAATTATAGAATTGCCACGTAATTACGGTCTATGGTGCTTGTGACATGTATGACCAAGAAATATGTAATGTATGGATGCAATGCCTAATGTAACTTATATTTTTATATTTTGATTTTTACAAGTATGCATGGAATTGAGATGCAATTTTTTTGTTATGTTTGAGTTATTTTATTGTTTTTGTGTGTTTTTGATATTTTTTTTGACCAAGCGGTTATGGGAACCCTTGGATCTTTTGGTTTGACCAAAGGGTTTATGGATACCTTTGGGGCGTTTTAGGTTGACCAAGCAATTATGGAAATCCTTGGAGCATTTGGTTTGACCAAAGGGTTTATGGACACCTTTGGGGCATTTTAGGGTTGACCAAGCGATTGAAGAAATCCTTGGAGTGTTTGGGGTAGACTATGGCTCTCTAAATGTGGAATGGACTCAAATGACTGATATTCAAGGGTTCTAGTTCCTTGATTCCTTCAAGAGAGGCGAGCCAGTATGTTCTAGGTCCTATTTTACTGTTGATGACATAAGGACCTAACCAATTTACCATGAACTTATCCCTTAGATGGGGCGGTAAGTTAGAATTTTGTTGGTTCTCTTTTAAGACCAAGTCACCAACCTAAAAGTCCCTCAAGTGAACCTTCATGTTGTATGCTTTCTTAAGTCACTCTTGATAGATACACAAATGCTCGAGAGCATTGATGCATCATTCATCGAGCAACATAAGTTGGTCTAACCGGGCCTACCATGCAGTGTCATCATCGATGAACTCTTGCATTGATATGCATAGTGAAGGGATTTCCAACTCGAGAGGCATGATAGCCTTGGAGCCATACACCAGTGAAAATGGAGTTGCCCTAGTGGGCATCCGAATGCTAGTGAGATAAGCCCATAGGGCAAGCGAGATTTGAATGTGCTAATCCTTGTGACTATCTATGATCATCTTTTTGAGGATAGCAAATAGCATTTTTTTGGATGCCTCTGCTTGCCCATTTGCCTACGGATAATAGGGTGTTGAAAAACTATGCTGAATTTTGTATTTTGTTGTCAAAGCATGCACATATTTATTCTTGAATGACTTCCCATTATTCGAGATAATCTTGGATGGAATACCAAAATGACATATGATGTTATGTAAAATAAACTTCGCAATGCGGGTTCCAGAAATAGAGGTTAATGAAATTGCTTCCACCCACTTGGTGAAGTACTCTATGGCCGTTATGATGAACGTGTGTTGACTTGACGATGCAAGGGAGATCTTTCCGATTAGATCAAAGCCCCACTATAAAAATGGCCAAGCCAATTGGATCGACTGTAAGGCCTAAGAAGGTACATGTGTCAAATTAGCATGGTGTTGATACTTCACGCACTTCCTTACATATGCGCAATAATCTCATTCTAAAGATGGCCAATAATAGCCCATGCAAAGAATGCACTTTGCGATGGCCATATCGCTGAAGTGGCCATCGCATGTACCATCGTGCGCTTGGGTGATCACCCAAGTGGACTCCTGATGGTCCAAGAAATGAAGGAGGATCCCTTCATAACTATGATAGTACAAAATATCTCCTAGTAAGACATGTTTTTTAGCTTTTTGTTTAAATGATATTTTCATGGTGTGTGTCAATCCAAGTGGGAGGTTACCTAGCTTGAGGTAATCCCTTATGGGTGTGTACCAATCCTGCTAATCAGAAACCTCGATGGTATGAATGAAAAATCCCTCTTGAATTTCATCCCTAGCAAAATTTGAGTGGGAAAGAACTTGTAAAAATAGCATTATGTTGCTATTAAGAGGGGTCGAGGAGAACAAGGACCCCTAATTGGCTTGAGTCAGACAATCATGGATTTGAGAGAACCTATCCTGAGATGGTTCAATCTAGATCAGGTGGATTCCTAGTTTTAGGTCAGATCTTGCATGCTCCATCACATATTGTGATAATGTTTTGACCTGAATGGTTGTCATCTCACCGAAAGGGTCTTACGAGATTAGTGACCCCAAGGAGGCCATAGTGTTCACAAAATGATTCGATTATCGAGGGAGTGCCTTGATGTCGTACCATTCAAGATGTGCCAAGAATTTGAGAACTGGACATTTACATTGGAATACCCCCTTTACTTGGTTGAAAATTAATAGCGAATCACCAAATATGTTTAAGCATTTGATGTTCATGGTGATTGTTGTCTGAAGACCTATGAGCAATGCTTCATATTCGGCATTGTTGTTGGTGCACAAGAAATCTAATTTAAATGATAGAGGTATTGGATCCCCTTGTGGTGTGAAGAATACAATTTCCATGCCACCCCATTACTCACATTTAGAACCATCAAAGAATAGGGTCATGTCGGCCTGTGACTCAGGCTCATTAGAATCTGGTGATTCTAAAACATGGAAGACCCCATCATTAGGTATTTCTATAGTCAGAGGTTGATCATCTTCAAGAGGATCCTCTTCTAGTTGATCGGTGATGACTTGACATTTTATGGATTTTTGTGCAATGAATTCTATGTCAAACTCCATCAACAACATGATCCATTTCATCATGCGACTACTATGATAAGTATGACTCATCATGTATCGCAATGGATTCTCCTTAGACACAACATACATCATATTTTTGAGCATGTAGTGGCGTAACTTTTTGGTAGCAAACACCACTACCAAGCATAGCTTCTCGACATATGCATAGTTAAGTTCATAACTAACCAAGGTGCGGCTAAGATAGTAAGTAGCCTATTCTTTGTGTAGTTAATTTTTCTAGGATAGCATGGCACCCAGTGCCACCTCAGTAGTTGATATGTATAAGTAGAATGGCACTCTTGGTCTAGGTGGTGCCAATACTGGCGATGAAGCCAAGTATTGTTTAATGTCATAAAAGGCTGACTAGAACTCGTCATCCCAGTGAAATGCTACCCCCTTGTGCAATAATTTATTCATGGGTCGGTAGTTTTCAGATAGTTGTGCTATGAAGCTCTTGATTGAAGTGACCTTTTCCTGTAGGCTTATGAGCTGCTTGATGGTAGTTGGGGAAGCATTTCAAGGATTGCCTTGAATTTTTTTGGATCCACCTCGATTCCTCTCTTTGAGACTATGAAACCCAAGATTTTTCTAGATGTGACACCAAATACGCACTTCTTGGGGTTTAGTCTGACTTTATGTTCAATGAGGCGATCGAGGATCTTGCTTAAGTCATCGAGATGATCTAGGCGCAAAAGAGATTTGGCCAACAAATCATCCATGCAATCTTCCAAAGTTTTATGCATGTGATCATGGAAGATGTATGTCATGGCACATTGGTAGGTGGTGCCAGTGTTTTTAAGGCCAAAGGGCATGACCTTATAACAAAATGCCCCCCAAGGCATTGTGAACACTGTTTTTAGCTGGTCTTTGGGATTAATATGAATTTTATTGTATCTCAAGAAACCATCCATGAGGGAAAGCATTTCATGGACCATTGTAGTGTCTACCAATGCATCAATGCTAGGAAAGGGGAAATCATCCTTGGGACTCACTTTGTTTAGATCTTGAAAATTGGGGCATATGCGAATCCTTCCATCAGGCTTCTTGACGGGTACCATGTTGGACAACCATGGTGGGTAATCCACGCAGATGACAAACTGTGCATCCAACATGTTAGGATCTCATCCTAACCCTTAATGTAATAATTTCCTTGATGTAATAATTCTTAGTGAACGTGGGTAGTACCCATGATTAATATTTTGTAATGTTCTAAGTTTTAGCTTAGGTAGTGCCTATGACAAATGGCACCCTTTTCTATGTAACACATGGTAGATAGGTTAGGTAAGGTGGCATTGTGCATGTAATTCATGTGGCATTATGAACATAATTCGAGTGGCATTGTGCATGTAATTAAAAGTGGCACTATGCATGTAATTCGGGTGGCATTATGCATGTAATCCAGGTGGCATTTTGCATGTAATCCAACCTTGGAAGGAAACTCTTTAAATACCCAAAAATGCACCAATGTAATCATCTTTTTGCAAATTAATGAAGTGTTGAAGGAGGTTGCCCCCTCGAAGAGGCCTGCGATTCTATCTATTGTGAGATTATTCCTTTTAAGTAGTTTCTGTTATCATATGCATTTAATTTTGAATACTGTTATAATTCTTCTGTGAGTTTATTTCCAAGAAATTGTGTGAGAGTGTGTTCATTTGAGTTGAAAGTGTGTTTTTAGTATATTTTATAGTAGGATCCTAACAAGTGGTATCAGAGCTCTTTCCAAGGCCAAGTTCTGCTACAACTGCAATGATTCTTGCCATCAAATCTGCCTGTTAGGTATAAATTCTATGTTTTTTCTGTTCCCATTTTTCCTTATTAAAAAAAAAACAAAAATCCAAAAAATATAGTGCATTTTTTTCCAGACAAAAAAAAAAATCTTTGTAGTTGAGTAGGTAGAAAACCTATGCCAAGGGTTTTAAAATATCATGAAGGATATGTCATTATTAGCTAAGCTAGATAGCCCATAAAGTGTCTAGTGAAGTGAGGGGTGATCAGGCTATAATATGTAGGCCTCAGACAGAACTCGCGCACGGACTTGAGCTCCCATGTATCTCCGGGTATATCGGGAGACCATCAAGGTTTAAACAAACTTTTAGCCATTAGGAAGCTTTTTGGACTTGTATTACTCATAATATATGGGACACAACATCCTGGATGATTACCCTCCCATATTGTCAGAGAGGCAGGTAGTGTGCTCAAGGGTATGTGTGGAATCCTCCTTGAGTAGTGGCATGAAATATTGGTTCGAGCACTATTGTTCATAACTTTTAGTATATTAAAGGGCCTATGGGTGGTACATAATCCTCTACCTAGCATTCCATGGTTCTGTTAAAACTTCAACCTATAAAAAAAAAAAAAAAAAACCAAACCTCCCTATTCGTAAACCTACATTTCAAATCCCCAAAAAGTGAGCATATGAGAAAGGAGTCCTCTACTAAAAAAATAACAAAAATAACATGCATTCGGGATAGACCATGAGGGTGAAACTTAAGTTGATATTCTGGAGAATAACAATTAAATTTACAGTGGCAGTCACAGTCAAGTCAGTCAGGTCAAAGAGGTCAGCACAGTCAGGTCAAAATTTACAGTTTTTAGAGTCAGAACAGAACTGTCATAACAGTCACCTACAAAATACAAAGAATCTTGGAGCTAGTGAAGTCAGGACTGGGCCAACCAATGAGAGCATGACACAAGGCCAGTTATAGATAGTGCTCCAATACCCAACTTTTGCTCTATAGCTTAGAATAAAAAACTGTAAACACCGTTAGACTCAGCAAAATAGGAGATAAAAAAAAAAAATTCTGGGGTGCCAAAAAGTAGTGTTGAGAGATATAGCTCATTGTGACCACCTCTTCGAGATGATTATTTTGATATATAGCACCCAAGCACTTTTTTGGGCACTTACTAAAAATAGTAAGTCCTAAAAACTCAATTCTATTTTTAGTAATTGGTCACAAAAGGTTTCAAAATGGCCCAGGGTACCCATGGACATCAAAAGGAACTAGACCACTTGGAATCCTTAACAAAAACCATTGAGAACTTGCACTCAAATTTTCACTCCATAAGGGAAGAAGTCCAAGGTCTTCGCCTAGAGCATGAGGCCACCAGTAACCACTTAGAAGAAGCACTGATAGAAGTAGACAACAAACTAAAAAGAGGACCCCCCAAAATAGAACACCAAGCTGAGGGTTCTGCAAGGAATCATGACCATGATCCATCCTTCAAAATGCCCAAATTGGACTTTCCCAAATTTAGTGGGAAGGATGTTGATGGGTGGCTATGTAGGGTTGATCAATTCTTTAGACTTCATAATATCCCCATATTTCATTGAGTCCAGATGGCTTCATTTAACTTGGAATCTGAGGCTCTACACTGGTTTCAATGGTTATGTATTGCCAACCCAAATCTCTCTTGGGAGAATTTTGAATCCCAACTACTCACTCGATTTGGTCCTAGTGAGTATGAGGACTTTACAAGGGCCTTGACCAAACTACAACAAACAAGGTCAGTCCATGAATACCAAGCTCAATTTGAAAAATTGGCCAATAAGACAAGAGGATTGAATGAAGGGTTCTTCCAGAGTTGTTATATCAGTGGGTTGAAGGTGGAACTCCAAGCGAAAGTAAGAATGTTGAAACCACAAACTATGATGGAAGCTATTAGTTTGGCCCGTTTGGCTGAATCTAAACTCTCTACCCAAAGGCACCCATCAAATTTTCCTCAAAATAGACCTTCATTTCCTCCTCTATCTCAACACCCAATTGATAATAAACCTGTTGCACCCAAGCACCTAACCACAGAAGAGGGATGCATGTCGTGCTCAAGGATTATGCTACAATTTTGATGAATTTTTTTTAAAGGGCATGAGTGTGCACACAAAAAATTTTTCTTGATAGATGTTGAAGAACCTGATAACTCTGACCAAAGTGATGAGGATGAGGACCCTCCAAAAACACCTTCTCCATAAGAAGAAGTGAAACATGAACCTGAGACAAAAATTATAGTCCATGGTCTTGCAATAATTACTACTCCACAAACCATGAAGGTTGTGGGATTTTTCAAGGGCCAACGTCTTTCCATCCTTATCGATTAGGGAAGCACACACAACTTCATAGACCCTAGAGTGGCTTAGCGGGAAAATTTCTATATCCACACTTGTAATTCCTTTGAGGTCATGGTAGCCAATGGGGGAACCTTACCTTGTAAAGGAAAATGTCACAATGTTAAAATCAAGATAGGGGACTATGAACTCAAGCAGGACATGTTTGCCCTCTAGTTGGGTGGATGTGATATTGTTTTGGGATCTCAATGGTTGAGTACATTGGGCACTATCAATTGGAACTTTGCCAAACTTTGGATGCAGTTCTCCCAAAATGGACAAACACACATCATCAAGGGCTCCCCAATAGGAACACCTCAAATTATTAGTTCAAATGGCATGGAGAAATTGCTAAAGAAATCATCACGTGGGGTCATTGCACAACTATTCTCCATACAACAATCCACCTCTCAAATGGGTGAAACTCCATCAGACCTACAATAGATTCTCCACAAACATGAGGCCATATTTTTAGAACCAACTACACTACCACTTCATCGCTCTCATGACCATGTCATTCCATTATTTTTGGATAGTGCACCTCCCAATATTAGACCATACAGGTACCCTCATGCCATGAAGTCAGAGATTGAGAAAATGATACAGGAATTACTCAAGGCGGGTATCATTCGGCCTAGTACTAGTCCCTACTCTGCACCAGTCTTACTGGTCCTCAAGAAGGATGGCTCTTGGTGACTGTGTATTGACTACCAAGAACTCAATAAGATAACTGTCAAGGATAAATTTCCTATCCCTGTGGTTGATGAATTACTAGATGAATTACATGGGACCATGTACTTCACCAAGCTAGACCTCCACTCTGGGTACCATCAGATCCGGATCAGGGATGAAGATATTCCTAAAACTGCTTTTCGCACTCATTAAAGTCATTATGAATTCTTGGTAATGCCATTTGGCCTCACAAATGCTCCTTCCACATTTCAAATCCTGATGAACAACATCTTTCACCCTTTTTTGTGGAATTTCATCCTTGTGTTCTTCGATGACATCTTGATTTACAGTCACACGTGGGAAGAGAATCTCAAGCATGTAGATCAAACCCTACAACTATTGAATCTCAAGCATGTAGATCAAACCCTACAACTATTGGCTGACCATCAACTATTTGCAAAAATATCCAAGGGTTCCTTTGGTTTGATTGAAGTGGAGTATCTGCGACACATTTTATCAAAGGATGGTGTCAAGGTTGACCCTAAGAAGATCCAAGCAGTTCAAGAATGGCCGAAACCTCGCACTCTCAAGGGACTTTGAGGATTTTTAGGGCTTACAGGATATTACCATAAATTTTTTTGTAATTATGGAAAGATAGCCGCCTCCCTCACCTCTATGTTGAAGAAGGATTCTTTTACTTGGACAGGGCCGACTAAGCAAGCATTCCTGGAAATAAAGCATGCCATGAACACCACTCCAGTTTTAGCCATGCTAGACTTCTCTAAAAAAATTATCATTGAAAGTGACGCTTCTGGTCATGGTATTGGGGCGGTATTGATGCAAGAAGGATGCCCTTTGGCTTTTACTAGCAAAGCCCTATCTGATCGTAATTTAGGAAAATCCACATATGCCAAGGAAATGATGGCAATATTGCATGCAATCCTACATTGGCGACCTTACCTCATTGGGTGCCATTTCTCCATCAAAAATGACCACCAGAGTCTGAAATACTTTCTAGAACAATGGGTTGCCACCCCCGAGCAACAAAAGTGGGTATCAAAACTCATGGGCTATGATTATGACATCACGTACAAAAAAGAAAAGGAAAATCTTGTGGTGGATTCTCTCTCTCACTAATTTGAGACCCTTAGTATGTTGTGTGCCATTTATGCACCATTGCCCCAATGGATTGAGCCCTTACATCAAGAAATACTTTAGGATGTGGATTTGAAAGACTTGGTTTCTTCACTTATGTATGATCCAGAGTCTACACCAGGATATAGTTGAGATGGCCAAGATCTACATTACAATCAATGCCTGGTTCTCCCTCCTAAGTCCCCACTTCGAGAGCTCCTCATGAAGGAATCACATGCTACTCCATTTGTTGGCCATTTAGGGTTCCTAAAAACTTATGAGTAACTCAAGCACACCTTATTTTGGAAAGGTATGAAATATGAAATTTGCTCTTTTGTAGCTAACTGCGACACATGTCAAAGGATGAAAGGGGAAATAGTGCGCTCTCCGAGCACTCTTCAACCATTGTCAATTCCAGAGTAGGTGTGGACTGACATCTCCATGGACTTCATAGAAGGGCTACCTAAATCTGGAGGCAAGTCAGTTATTTTCATAGTAGTGGACCGCCTTTCAAAGTATGCTCACTTTTGTGCCCTAGCCCATCCTTACACAACATCCACTATTGCCCAAATTTTTCTTGACTCCATATTTTGCCTTCATGGCATGCCAACCTCCATTGTATCTGATCGTGATCCCACCTTTACTAGCAATTTTTGGCACGAGTTGTTTAAGTTGTAGGGGACTCAGCTTTAAAATGAGTTTAGCCTACCATCCACAAACAGATGGTCAAATAGAGGTTGTTAATAAATGCTTGGAAACCTACCTTCACTACTTTTCCTTCGATCATCCTAATCATTGGGCAAAATGGCTTTCCTTGGCCGAATGGTGGTACAACACTTCCTATCATACCACCACCAAACTCACATCGTTTGAGGCAGTTTACGGGTGCCCTCCACTCATGCCTTCCTCCTACATTTTGGGAAGCTCCAAGGTCCAGGCCATTGACAATGCTCTAAGTCAACACACCGAGGTCCTCTGCCAACTCAAGAAAAATTTGAACATGGCCTAGAATCGGATGCGCCAACAAGCTGATCAGCATCATTCTGAGCATAGTTTTGATGTGGGTGATATGGTCTTCCTTCGCTTACAACCATACAAACAATCATCCCTACAACTTTGTAGGTTTCAGAAGCTCACTCCAAAATTCTATGGTCCTTATCAGGTTCTACAAAAGATTGGCCCTACAACTTACAAATTGGCTCTTCCCCCAACTTTTGAGCTCCACCCTATTTTTCATGTTTACCTTCTCAAGAAATATGTGGGCACAAAGGTACAGGTTCAATCAACACTTCCCAAATTGGATGAAGAATGCTCCATCTTACTCCCACCTGAGTAGTTGCTAGATCGTTGCACTCGCACTCTACGCAACCATACCATTACAGAGGTTCTTGTTCAGTGGCATGGGCTTCAACCTGAGGATGCTACATGGGAGTCTCTCCATCAACTCCAACAATATTTTTCTCATTTTCAGCTTTGAGGACAAAGCTTCTTCAAGGAGAAGGGTATGTTAGGATCTCATCCTAACCCTTAATGTAATAACTTCCTTGATGTAATAATTCCTAGTGAACATGGGTAGTACCCATGATTAATATTTTGTAATGTTCTAAGTTTTAGCTTAGGTAGTGCCTATGACAAATGGCACCCTTTTCTATGTAACATATGGTAGATAGGTTAGGTAAGGTGGCATTGTGCATGTAATTTTTGTGGCATTATGCATGTAATTCGAATGGCATTGTGCATGTAATTCAAAGTGGCACTATGCATGTAATTCGGGTGGCATTATGCATGTAATCCAAGTGGCATTTTGCATGTAAGCCAACCTTGGAAGGAAACTCTTTAAATACCTAAAAAGGCACCAATGTAATCATATTTTTGCAAATTAATGAAGTGTTGAAGGAGGTTGCCCCATCGAAGAGGCCTGCGATTCTATCTATTGTGAGATTGTTCCTTTTAAATAGTTTTTGTTATCATATGCATTTAATTTTGAATACTGTTATAATGTTTTTGTGAGTTTATTTCCAAGCAATTGTGTGAGAGTGTGTTCATTTGAGTTGAGAGTGTGTTTTCAATATATTTTATAGCAGGATCCTAACACAACAACTTTTGTAATTCATTTTTGACCATTATGGCCACTGTTGGGTGCATCTTATGCAGTTTTTTCTTAACTAGATTGACTATCGGATCAAGCGTTAAATTATGCGTGACTAGCTACGGATCTAGCCCCGACATGTATTTGTAGGACCATGCAAAAACCTCCTTCTTCTCTTTGAGAATGGAAATGTAGTCGGCTTGCTCTTTGGGGGATATACTTACCCCCAGCTTGATAATCTATGGATTCATTGGATCAGAGCCAATGTCTATGTCAGTCGTCTCCTCGACCGACATGTGGGATCCATCCTCCAACTAGTGCGGAGTTGGGATCAAGTGGATATCATTTGCTGAGTTTAGATCTACGTTGGGAACCTCTGGTTCCTCTTCAACATGGAAGATATCCTAAGTTGGCCCTGGGATGAAAATGAAGCATCTTACCGAAAGGTCAGTACTCTAATGGGGATGGTGGTGAATTGAAGTGATCCCAGTCTATGGCGTCTATGTCCAGATACAATGATTTTGTTGGATCGGCTAGATTATGGATGGAGGCGGTTAGGTCAATGGAAATAATGTTGATGAAATGATTTTGGTCTCCATTACCATAGGTGTGGTGACTCAGACATCCTAGGTGATATGGGTACTGGCACAAATGGATCGACCCTATGTGTGGATAAGAGGACAGGATCTACCCTAGGCACTGATGGCTCTATAGGGTCTCCAGGTAGAATGTGCTCACTGTATACCTACAGTGGTGGATGCAGCAGTTGGTCCAAATGCATCTGGTTTAGGTGCCACCTATGCCTTGGACCTATGTGTAGTTGTTCAAACATGTCGTCCATATCCACAAGATATTGTTGCGATCACATATGATTGAGATAGGCCATCTCAGTCTTGTCTTCATAATCACTATCAGAGATCTAGAGGCCTTCATTGGCTTCGATAGCTATTTGTGACATGTGAGGATCATCCTGCTCAAGAAAATTAATGTGGTCCCATCGGGGTTGTTCTGCTTTGGGCAGGGATACCTGAGTCTCTTGAGGTGGTACTTGCTCACTTGGAGTAGCCAAAGGGAACATTGTCATGAAGCTCTCCTGATAATCGTCTATGGGTGTCACTTATGAATGATTGCTATCAGACTCGAAATGATCCCAAGGTGCTACCTCATACTCTAACTCATATTCTGAAGAACCTTATTGGTCTTGTATATATCCCTCTTACATGTGATTCCTCAAAATTTCTCCCTTTTTTACTTAAGGGAAAGGGTTGTTAAGGTCAACAAGGTTGGTGGTTAGCAATGGGAGATAATCCCCCAATGTATATGTTGTGTTAGGATTGGCATATGGATCTAATGCTGACCCATCCTTGTTACCTATCCCTAGGCCTTGCATGTTCTCTACCAAGATGTCGAGGGGTAGGGAGTGGTTGAACCCTACTCTGGACTTTTCGTACAACATTTGATATCTTGGTTGGCAAAGAATGCGCACTCCTTGGTCATACCTACCCAACCCATATTCATGCCAGTTACATTGGCCAAAATATCTCAAAGCAAAGTCTAGGTTGGAAAAATAGTTGACATCTTCATCAAAGGGCTCTTCATATTCTTCTTCTTGCATGTAAGGTTCGATGCCATTATCAAGGCCCCCATATACAAAGTTTGTCTGGTTTGATGGGTAGCCTAGAGGAACAATAGTGCCTATGGGAAGGCGAGGTCTCCCCATGTCCTGCATGGACTCAAGTGTAGGTGTTGCTACAATGTTCTACACCAAATACTCCCCAAGCCCATATTGGCCATCTCAACAATGATTGTTGGTGGTTTATGGGGGGGAATGGGAGTTCTTCCTGAGTCGACTCCATTTAGGGTGAACTAGGCATCTCGACTTCCATTCGGCTAGGCATCTCTTCGATATATATGGTTGATACTTACGACAGTGCCTCTTCTAGGGGTTTCTCCCCCTTGTCATTCGATGTGGCCACCATAGGTGGCATTGTGGTGAAGGACCAGATGATGAAGATGGACCCAAATAGAGATTTGATGGATTAAACAACAAGGATGCATGTGGAATCAAATCCTGGCTAGATGGATTCAACTAAAAATCCAAATGTGTTGATGGAAGGCTCAACTACGACATCAGTTGCACCATATTGTAGTACTTGAAGGGCTCTAAATCTGTCGGGACTACATGCACCTGCCCTTCAAATGTGTACTTTAAGCATTGATGAGCTATTGAAGGGACACACTTCATGTCCCTGATCCAAGGCCACCCCAGCAAGATATTATAGGCCATATAACCTTCCAATATGTGGCACAATGTATGAATAGTATTTTGTCCCACTTAGATGGGTAGGACAATAGTGCCAACCATTGAGCATATCACATCATTGAATGCTCACAGAGTGTAAGTGCAAGCCACGATGTGAGATGCTAGCAACTTTAGATGTTTCAATGTCGATGTTGTAATTATATTACTATACAAGCCAGTGTCCACCAACACCCTCTTATACGAAATCCCATTGACTCGTGTAATGACGTGCAGGGATGGATCTACCATATCACTAGTCACCGATTTCAGCTCATCTTCTCTAAATGTGATGACCGGTTCTGTACATTGTTTTACATGTCCCACAAAGTTGTTGAAAGCATTTGCTTCATGGGGCTGTAGCTTGATGGCTTTTAATATCTCCATTAAAGCCTCTCGAAGGGGCGTTGATTGTTGAATGAGCTCATAAATGGAGAGCCTAGCCGATGTGGTCCTTAGAATTTGGGTAAGTCTAGTCCAAATCATGGCCACTAGTCTAGGTGGGGGAGGTTGCATAGGGTGTTGTTGAGGTTGTGACGTCAATGGAACTTCTCCTGTGGCCACCACAGGGGCAACTCCTGGGTACCTCTTGTTCCTAGTCACTGTGCTTATCATCCCTACATACCCCTACATGGGGCAATTCTGTGTTACCTCATTGACTTGAAGGTTATTTTCCTATGTATCATGGGTAGGCAGGGGGTCTTTGAAGACTCCCATCTATTGGTTTTTTGGCGCTACGGGGTTGTCCACAACCAGCATCT
This sequence comes from Wollemia nobilis, assembly GCA_028583015.1. Lineage (NCBI taxonomy): Eukaryota > Viridiplantae > Streptophyta > Pinopsida > Araucariales > Araucariaceae > Wollemia > Wollemia nobilis. The sequence continues at coordinate 1,655,234 of JAQPPZ010017025.1, read as the reverse complement.
TGTTGTCTATTAGGTCTTGCACCAAGCCTTTAAACTTCCAACTTGCATTGAGATCATGTCCCTTCTGTCTATGGAACCTACAGTACAAGTCCTCCCTATAGCCCTTAGGCTTTGGTGCATTGGGGTCTATGGGTTGAATCTCGGGCAGGTTGATCAAATTTGTTGCTGAAAAGCGGTCAAACAAGGAGTCTTTGGACTCTATGTAAGGTGTGAATTGTCACCTAGGGTGACACTACTGATTTTGTTCTTGCCTCTAATTTTCTCTGTCATAAATGTTAAGAGGCACCACCTGATAGTTAGCCTTTTGGGGCTGTGTTGCTTGTGTAGGATTAGGGACATTTATAGCAACCTGATTGACTGCAATGGGTTTTTGTTGCGTGATCCCTGTCTTGGTGTTTTTAGACCACTCTTTCTTCTTTGGCTTGGAAATCTTGCCATATTGTATCTCGATCTCCTCAATGATTCTGGCTTGTGCCAGGGCTTCCACAAGAGTGGCATATTGTTGTAGCTGTAATAGCATGGATATCGATCCCAATTTTTTTTTTTGAGAACATTTGGGTCAGATCGAACATGGGAGGGAGGTAGGATAGCTTTGAAAGTAAAGTCCTTCACTGATTCCCATAGGTCACCATGGTTTCTTCCTCATAATACCTGAGGCTGGCTAGGTCACTTAGTGATGTCTTCTTCTTGGTGTTTAAGGTGAAGCACTCGAGGAATGCATCCACTAGCTGATCTAAGTTACTAATGTTGTGCTTTGGAAATTGAGTGAACCAATTCAAGGCAGGGCCTGTGAATGTGGTGATGAATGTTCTTAGTAGCAAAGCATCATTGTCTTGAATTCCAAATAATTGGCTCAAGAATCTAGTCACATGCTCTTGGGCATCTTCCTTCCCTCTAAAGATTGCCAACTAAGGCAGTTTAAAGTGTCCAAGGTAAGGGGGTGCCCACACTGATGGATGCACAAGATGACTGCGGAGTTGGCGTAAAGTGGGTTTTTGGGGCCCATAAGTCTTGGTCTCCACAGACTCCAAGCACTCTAGCAGCACTTTATATGCATCAAAATATTTAATCTCTTCCTCCTTAGTTTGTTCTTGTTACGGGTTATAGGGAACTTGAGGCCTATAGAGGGGTGGCCGAATAGTGCCCCCTCTGCCTTGGTAGGGTGTTTCCACCCACTCTTCTTCAAGATCATACTCCTCATAAGCTTCTTGAGGAGTTCCTGGGTGAGAACCATGACCATGGGTGGGCACCCACGGAGGGTACCCCTCATTATTCCTGGGAGTGGCCTCCCACTCAGGTCTAGGGGTCTCAAAGGCAACATTTGGTAAGGTCTTGGAGACCTATCTTGTACTAGGGAGTTATGCCTTTCTACCCTCTATGTTCAATGGGTTGGAACCCTCTCAGGCATAGTGTTGCAGAGCAGCTCATTTATTTGGCACCATATGCACTCTTTTCTAAGGTGATATAGATGCTCTAGCTATTGTTGGTCTTGCTTGAGCTACATGATTTGCGCTTGGTAGGCGACATGTTTGGAAAATTCCAAGTCAATTTGTTCTGTCGTCTTGTGTTTAGGAAGCCTAGATGCCTCTCCTATATGTATATCTCGATCATAGTGATCCGAGATCCCTATGGGTTGCTTTACTCTATCAAGGTTAGTGGCATTCACCCGAGGCTCTAGCCTTAGTGGGTGATCCTGATACATAGCAGGTGCGGAGGTGCATTTCTCCCATGTTGTGTATTTCTATTGAGGAATGTAGTGGTCTTCCTTGTACTCCCTTTCGTATGTGTGAAAGGGGTGGGCAAAATTAGCTTGCCTTGTCTAAAGAGCCTTGTGCTCTAGATTTGGCCTAATTTTTTTGAAAGTAATAAGCGGTAAAGGAGGTATGACGAAATCATGTGGCCCATATTTATGGATCCTATGTTGCTCTAGCACTTCCTCACATGGTGGCCACTCATAACAAGCATCTAAGGGAGCCCTCCTGTCTATTTTGAGTGCCACATGTATGGATTCCTCCTAAAAGGGTCTATGCTGAGTGAGAGTGCCTCTCAAAGGGGTGCCTCCATAGTCTTGTTCTATAATGGCATGATGTGGACTATCTTGTGGATCAGGCCACCAAGGCGGTATGACCAAGTCCTTAGGACTATATCGAAGGTGACTTGTCCCCCTTTGTACACTTTTTGTAGCTTCTGCCCGTGATTGGGCTTGGCTATGGGTGTACACCATGGTGATGTTTACCTAAATATGTGTACATTTTTATCTTCTTTAGGATTCCTTATGCTACACTAAACAAAAGGGAAACACACAATCAATGCAATGATTATCTTGTTTATGGATTAAAAGTGTGCCCTAAATCTGGTTCAGTGTGTTTTGATGTTTGTTTTGAGAACCTTGTAAAGAAATTTTTGTATATGCAATATGAGGGCTCTTATATCTCCAAAAAAAATTTGCCCCTTCAATATACCACTGCCAGGTCATTATACCAAACCTCTCTATATACCCACATTTACGTGAGGAAGACTATAGGTACATGAGAGTAGAACAATATGTGGAACATAGGCGGTATAGAAGCGAAAACGCTCTGTTTATGACACATACCATAGAATACTTATCCTCATGTGCTGGGAATCACCCTAGATACACTTTGTCAGCTTTCTTTAGGATTTACGTCTAGCAATAGTTGCGATCGGGGTTATGTATGCAATATTTCAAGCCAAGGTGGTGATGAAATCCACCGTTGGTCTTGATCAAGGGTTGGGGATTTACGACCAACTCCTTGGTGTTTAGATTATCTCATGATGTGTGAGGTTCTTTTTATTTTGCATAAATTAAGAAAACATGCATTAAAACTCTCCTATGCAAGCAAATAACCAGAAAATAGAAAACAGAAAGCTAAAAATGACAGAAGGTGTTGAGGACCCCTACCTCTTCTCTGCCCAAATCAGATGCCTCTGAATTTCTGCCCTAAAATTGCATAGAGATCTATTCATCCCGAGGTGAGATAAATAACAGATCTGTATTTGTCCCAGGGTAAGACAAATTCCTATTCATCTCAGGGTGGCACAAATTCTAGCTCTATATTCGTTACAAGATGGAACGAGCAGCAATCCAGTGCTTGAAAGATTGATACCTGTAAGCAAAAAAACACAAATTTTGATCAAAAATTTAATCTTAAAATTAAGGGATAGATGTCCCACCATGATCGCCACTAAAATCATGAGGATACGAAAACAAAAACAAAAATGCCATGTGTGATGTATGCAAAAGCGAAATTTAACACTAAGTCCTACGAATTGAAACACATGAAAGGATAGAAACGTAATGCAATTGAAACAAGATAGAAAGAAAACATCGAATACAACCTTTTTTATTAATTTGCTTCAAAATCATGTTACAATACGTCTCCTCCCTTTTGGGGACTAGGAGCGTTAAGTAGAGGTCTATGACACCACCGATTGATACACTTTATTTCGCGTTCCCACATGTAAAATGGGTGGACCAAACATCACCACCCCTTACGTGAATATGTATTTGATTCCTTGCTCCTCCTATGGTGTCGAGATCTTGCATTTATAGAAATATAAAAAGGATTAGTAGCACCTACGGATGGAGAGAAACATGCGATCCCCAAGGCCTGCGGTCAATGTATGCATAAAATGATTAAATTGATAACTGAAACATATCAGAATGAGCTAAAACTTTGACAAAAGCAATAAAACACTACTAGGAAGCCACTACAAAAGGAACAATCTAGAAATCTTACACATATTTCTAATCACTCTGGGGTGGGACGATCAGGATTGTCATAACCTGTCTGAAATCCACCTCTCAAATGTCTAGTCCTGAGGCTTCCAAATTACCTGTAAAGTTGGGGTTAGGTAAAATGGGATATTTTGGGATGACCTAGATGGTCAGATTTTGCCAATTCAGCCTCTATAGCCAAAAATATGATGATGCTATTTGCATGTTAGTGAAAGTGGGAAATAACAAAAGCATGATCAAAACTTGTCAAAATCCCATGAAATTTAAATGACAGCATATGTAAACAACCTAGAATCAGATGTAAAAGAAAAATAAAGGAAATATGCCATAGATTTCTAATCGCTACGGGCTGGGGAGATTAGAACTACGATAGTGTGGGGGGCACCCGGGGGAAGGACGCCCACCGTTTGGGACTCTGTTTCAACACCAATCCACTTGGGATGGGTACAAAACCTCTTATGGGGTTGTGTCGAAAAATTTGGTAGGATATTGTGGCCAAATGTTTGGGTTTGGTTCCGGATTGCACTTCCAATAATCACCCAATAAACTCTCTTCCAAGGGAGAGATCAAGGATGTAAAAGCACAAACGATGGGTGAGGATATAATTTGGTAGCATTTAATTGCTCCAAAATCTCCTTTCTATTTTTCTTTTGGGGTGAGAAAACTCACCAATTTATAGACCTAGGGTCTCCATCTTTGAATGTGCATGCGAGGGCGCCACTTGAATTGCTTGTCCTATTTTGAGAGAAAATATTATTTCCTGATTTAGAGTCTCCTTGCATGAGGCCTCCAAAAATCAAGGCATGCATGACTGAAGTCTCTCTCTCTGATTTGAAGTCGTTCCTCACAATTGCATGTCCTAAAGTTGTAGTTAAGTGGTGGGCCTGTCAAGGTTTGACTTTTTTCCAGTCAAACCTGCTATTCACCGTATCCTAGAGCGAATGCTGCTAATCGTCCCTGGGTGAGATGAATACTAGTTTTTAATCATCCTACGGTGGGACGAGTAGTGAGCAAAGTGTCAAAAAATGTGCCAAATTGATCTCTGACCTTCCAAACTGTTGTGGGAGTGGTTAGGACCACTGTTTAACCTCTAGGGACTGCCCTAGGGGCTATGTATGTCAATTCGATCAGTGTTTGTCGTCACATAATCAGATTGGTGCTATTTTGGTGTCTACACCAAGTTATGATCTTCATTAATACCAGGGCTAAAAATTTTTAGAAGTGCATTAATATTACCTTCCTCTACAAGTTTTTCACCTTATTTTACCATATGATATTGATTGGTCTTATGACCTGCTTTTTGATTAGAATCCATCTTCAATTTTTTTCCCTATTTCTTGAATTATTCCAATTGAATCTAAGATGGCTTCTAACCTTGAAGAATGCTCATACACAACCAAAATTTTACTAGATGGTTCAACATAGTCTATATTGGGACCTGCATTATTTGAAGTTTTGACATTTGAAATATTGTTTTTCTTGTGTAAATTTTCTCCCTTTTTTTTTTTTGAAAACCTTTGATCTGTTGGTTTGTCTCTAAGTTATTCCCTTCATATTTAAATTGTGTTTCTAATATTTCGGTTTCCATTATTTCCTCTTCCTCACTTGGGACATCATTTGTGGAAAGGATTTCAAACATATTAGCAGATGACTTTGATTGATCCTTCATAACTAGTTTTTCCTAAGTGTTCTTCTTCTTAGGTATTTGGAAACCTGTTGAGTTTATATCTTCTTTCTTTTGATTAGGAATTTTATTTGGTCAAGCACTGGCCAAATGGCCATATTCATGACAAATTCTACAACAAAAAGGAATGTTCTCATAGTCCACAACTTGCTCCCAAGTGTCTTCCCAAAATTGTAATGTGATATTTTTAGGTAGGGGTTTGTCAAAACCCATTAAAACACAAATCCGAGCATAATCAATATGTTCAAAATTTTGAGTACAATCAGAAGTCATAATAAAAGTTCCTAAAGAGTTTCCAATTGAAGAAAAAATAGTAGGATTCCAAAATTCAATAGGGAGGCCAAAGAGTCTAACCCACACGAGAGCTATAGAAGGCATCTCTTCTTCGGCTTTAAATTTAGTATGCCAGGACTTCATGAAAAGCCCTGCCCTTCCAAAAAACCAAAGACCCCCTTGAAAAGTTTTCTCTCTATATTCATTATTAGCAAATAAAACAAGAAAATAACCATTTGGATAAATAGAGATTTGTAACTCACCTTTAGTTTTCCAGCATTTTGTAGCCCAGACTTTGAAAGTAGATAGACTCGGACGAAAACCCACGAACCAACAAATTAGTCCTTTTTTTCCAAATCTTCAATGCCAGTCTAAATGTTATCCATATCAAGATTAACAATAGGAGTTCCATCAACTGCTTTAAGACATCCTGACTCCATTTTCCTTGGATCAATCTTAGGCATTCTTAGAGGTTTATGGGAAGCCCTAAGATTGATATTAGCATTGGGCTAAGGTTGTCCACCACAAAGGGCATCCCTAAAATTTATTTTTGGGGCTGAGTCTTCAAAATTCTTACCCTTGATAGGGGTTTTCATAGTAGAATTATTTTGTGGTGCACCTTAGCACCAGATTCACTTGAGATATGAGCCATTTTTTGATCAACTGCTTGAAACTTGTTTCGTGATCTCTTTAATCCTTGCCCTAGACGTCGTGGAAAGGTATGGTTTTCACTTTTCTTTGTGCAAAAAATTGGAAGCCATTGTCACTCATGTTCACAGTATGATCTATTGAAAGACAAATTTCTAACCCATCTTGGATCCCTTGCAACATTTGCTACTAAAATATTGAGCATAAACCACAAAAAAATTGGCCACTAGGGCCCGAAGGACCTAAAAACCAATCTCTGGAGCTGCTTGCACTCAACTCAGCTAAAACCCTCGCATAGTCGCTTTCCAAATAACTCGTTCACACATAGGGATGCGCTAGGATTTGTGTTTCTCCAAATGATATGAAAATTGGTGGAGACATTCTAGGGTTTTTCAAGCATCTACCATCCGCTTGGTGTAGAGCTTGATTCAAGGGTGTTTGCATGTTTAATTACTATCAGAGTAATCATCTGGAGATGCTGGTGTTTTGAAGAGGAATTTGCAACTAGTTGTGTTGCAGGATTACACCCTTATTGTATTGGTGTTAATGCAAAGACTGATATTTTTTGGTGGATGTAACCCATAATAGACGAACCACATTATATGCCATATTTTCTCTTATCTTGTTGCTCTTCTATATTTTATATTTATTCAGTGAATCTTTAACAAGATCTGTATGCATGAAGTCAAGAGGAAATGTGTAAAGCATGCAGTATCGAAGTAGAACGATATTATGCCCTCGTTCATGCATTTTGAAAGTACTGGAGGATACCATATATTACCAGAACACTATAGACCTAAAAATTTATTTCTTATCCACCGTGTATTTTTGTTCTCGTTTTAAAATGTTTGTTGTCCACCTTTCGCTATGGTGCGCTTGTTCATCAATGCGATCGCTATTATCGTCCTTTTGATTCCTTTAGACAATCCGATTAATCACGCAAGAAATGACCATCTACTTAAAGTCTAAATTCATTTATCACGAACGATGGATGGAGTTTCCCATTGAAAAAGGCGAATAAAGTGCTATGACAAACATGGGAGATGATAAAAAATATTATCGACTATTAAGGAGATTTGTTTTTTTAGTATTCTTTTAAAACATGCGATCTTTAAAAAACACGGAGTCTAAGCTCAAAAGTCGAACAGCCTTTGCAAGTGGAATTGACACGTATATCTTGAATGAGGATTGATCTTTCAAATGTGAACTATGAGTCCGTCAAAGTCCATTGCAAAATTCAAACATTGTCCTTCCTTTCTTACCAAATCCCATTATATGCCGTAATGTTTGTCATAGAAGACAATGTAAGCATGCATTTTCAATAAACAAGGGTCATGTGAACGGTAATGTCTTGATCGCCCCACGTTTTGATTAATCCTATCCTGCTTTGGGCCGTCTCCGTTTTTCCTCCGTGATTTTGAGAGGAAGTTTAATTGACGGGCACACTGTTCTTGCTACAGTTACCAAACTTTACTAAAATATTATTTCTTCTGTTTGTAACCGCACTCTTAGATTTCCAAAATTTTACGAATTCCAAGCCCAATGGAATCGCTTTAAATTTGACAGGCATTGCCGTATCCAGGCCATTTTCTATGTAAAATTACGATGAAAATATTTATATATCTTTCGAAGGTCAAGGTGAGCATATTACCATGCCCGCTACGAATACATCTCCATCAATTATATATATATATATATATACTCTTCTTTATAAAGATAGACTATGGAAGAAAATCATTACACTATAAATATACTATTCCAAGGGTTCATGATTTGGCAGACTTAGTTTATGAATGAAATTTCCAAATGAAAACATTAATTATGAAAGTAAATTTAGACTAACAATCAACTAGGACACCTTATCAATCATCACCAAAAGAATAGGAAACTGAACCAACCATGACATGAACTCATAAAGTTTTTATCAATCACTACCAAAACAATGAGATACCTAAGCAATCACCAATTTACTATGACGTCAACTCACTATGACACCTAAAATATCACACCTAACATTACAATTATTAATATCCCACCTTAATATGATGGTTACAAGACTCAATACAAAAATAGGTTATGAATATTCACAACATTCCCTCTAAGTGAACACCAAAATTTATGTCTCTTCTCTCAAGCCTAAGAGGCTTTTAAGATATATGAATTGGCTACACATAATACCTTGGTGAAAATATCAATTGTTTGGTCCTTTGTCTTACAATATCGGAGATGGATCACCTACAGTTGGATGAGTTATTTTATGTAATGATGGTATACCTCAATGTGCTCTGTGGGGGTATGGAACAATAGGTTTTTGGATAGTTGAATATCACTATGATTTTCATAATATAGTAAAGAATGTCTTATTAGATATTTTATTACTTAAATAATAGCCATTAACCAAGTGACTTCATTATCTACTTCACTCGGTGCTACATATTTAGCCTTTGTAGTTGATAAGGCAATAGTAGACTATTTCTTACTATTAAATGAAACTAGACCATAATCAAGGAAGGAAACATATCCTATAGTAGAATCTCTATCATCTACACAACCTACCCATTCTAAATTACAATACCCAACAAGTATAAATTCTTCAAAGGAGGAACAATAAATACCCATAGTCAAAGTCCACTATACATATCTCAATATTCTCTTGTCTTCCTCCAATGTGAAACCTTAGGAGAAATCAGAAACCTAGAAACACAAGAGATGTCTAGCCAAGTGTGAATTAAGATCACAAGATTGCTTGTACAACATAGGATCAACATCATCATCTTCCATATTCTTGGTTAATGTCAATCTAGGAGAAAGTGAACTAGAAACACTCTTACAATTTTTCATTTAGAACCTACTCAACAAGTCTATAACATACTTGGTTTGAGAGAGATGAATTTGGCACACCAAAACTCCAAGAAAATATTTATAGAAAGCTAAAGTCTATCATCTCAAATTTATCTTCAAAATTTATGTTTGTTTCATTGCTTTTGTCCATTCTACCACCTATGATGATAAGATATTTAACATAGAGCACAATAATATGTATGCCATATCCATCTATATTCTTCACATACAAGTTGGTATTATAGGGATTATTATGAAATCCTTGTTCCTTCAATACTCATCAATTTTAGCATATCAAGACCTTGAAGCTTACTTTAAGAAAAAAAGACCATTTGAAATGCTTAAATCCTTGAGGTTGATTCAATTATATTTATTCATCAAATTATCCATTCAAAAAACATTTTGCGAAGAGATCATTTGAAATGAGTTGTTAAAGCTATAATAGTCTTGACAATACTTATCTTGGCCACTGGAGCAAAGGTTTCCATGTAATCAATCCTTATTTTAATACTTGTTAGGTGCTACTTTTTACTTATATTTTTGAATGTTTCCATCAAGCTTTACGTCTTATACACCCATTTATTTTTTATTGCATTCTTCCTTTTAGGCAACTCTACCATTTACTATGTTATATTTTTTATTAAAGAGTTGTATTCACTTTGCATAGCTTATTTCCACTAATATTTTCCCTTAGTGTCCATATAAGTTTGAGGATCATTAGTCTTCCTAATAGTGGTCATTATGACATAATTAATTTGTTGAAAAACATAAAACATGTATCCTTTTTTCTTATCATCATAACCAAAAAATATACATTTAACAATTTTCTTATCAAATCTCGTTTCTCTGATATCATCTGGTATGTGATAAAATATTTATATTTCATCACATACCAGATGATATCAGAGAAATGAGATATCATCTTGTAATATCTATAACTTTTAATTTGTTGGTTCTTTGACATATTGATTGTAAAATATCCCACACTTAATTTCTTGTTTTGTGATCTTGAACATGGGGCCCAATGGTTGGATTAATTTTCCATAAAATAGATACCCAACATCCATATCCATTTTATCCCATTTTGCATTCCTACTAATATTTTAAGTTTTTTTTTCTATTGCTAATTCCCATAATTTTTTTTATTTATAGCATTAAATCAATATCAAATGTTTAATTTTTATAATTATAAACATCCAGTTTTACAATGAACATAAAATATACGTTTGTTAGATGATGAGGTCATAGCTACAAGAAGACACAACACCACAAACAAAATAAATACTCTACACAAATACAAGAGCTAAACCCCCCCACCAACACATAAAATAATATATTTTTACTATTTTTCCTATGTTTATCTCTTTAATGAGTCACCCTCTAAAGAAAATTGAAACAATGGTCATGTAATTTCAATCACAAGATTTACAATTGTCTCCAAGGGCTCAATATTTTATGTCTTTAAAAAATTATAATATTCACTTACAAACAAAACATAAAATTTCCTTCGATTAAAAGAATAAAACAATTTTTTTACCAAGGATTATATATATATATATATATAGGGAAGTTGGTTACATACACACTATTTTTAGTAATTGCCAAGTGCAGGGTTCAAACCTAGGGGTTATCCCCAAAAATCCTATGTACATAGGCCTTGCATGGTAATGGGACAAAGCCATAGCAACCACCATCACTACTCCTAATATGCCCTCCCTCCTTCACCATTAACACCAAAATATAAAAACACCAAACATATTATATGTTTTAGAATAGAATGCCACCCATCAAATCTAGACTAGCTTCTTGAACCTAAAGAATGCTCTCAAATCACCTATAAAATAGATCTATCTTCATATATAGACAATGCAATGCAAATCTAAACAATAAATGGGGGTCTGGGTCAACTACCATAAAAAAATATGCAACACTTTTATGAACAACATGAAATGAATGTTAGCTAATGCAAACTAACATTCCAAGCCCAAGATCAAAAATATTGAACAACATCACAATGAAACACAAAAGAAGAAGCTCTAAATCCAATTTTATTACTCAATGAAGAAGTCTTCCTTAAATAGGCAAGGGTATACAATATGAACCATCTAATCATAATAGAAAATATAAGGGGTAAATATCCACCATACAATAAGAGGTACGATATGAGCCATAGATCATGAGGTAGGTATAATTGAATGGATCACAACCCTCTAAAATTAACAAACCAATATAATAACAAAATGACAACAAGAATATCTTGGAACACATCATATCCTAGTAAACTTAAAATATACTCTAACACCCCTATCTTAAGTAATACTTGGAGGTAGTGGATAAACAAATAAAACCAAACAAGTGGCTTATCCATATATATAAATCCCATAAATAAGGCTTGATAAGGTACTCATGTACAATATATCCATAAAATATTGTTGGAAAGATTATGAAAAACCATGTGTAAAAAAAATATCTTCCAAAAGAGAAATAAGAAATAAGAAGGAAGATGTCCTCATAAACATCCTCCAAGAACAACCTCTGTCATCCTGAGAAAACCACACAAATCAAGTTAACGAGGTGATACAAAAGGATTCATAAATATGTCTGTAATTTGTTGCTAAGTTGACAAATACTCCAAGCTAATAACTCCATCTTGAATGTGCTATCGAATGAAGTGCATGTGAACCTAAATGTACTTTGTGCACTGATTCTCACCAAGATTGTGAGAAATATGAATTAAACTTTGTTTATCATACAAAAGTGTAGTAGGCTAATCCTAGGAGAATCCAGACTCTACCAAAAATTGAGAAATCCAAAAAGCCTCCTAACTTGCTATGATAGTTGCCCTATATTTTACCTATTTAGAGGATAATGCAACAACTTACTACTTCTTGCATGACCAAGCAACTAGAGAAGAACCAAGATAGAAAACATTTCCTAAGGTGGAACATTTATCATCAACTAAAGCCGCCTAGTTTAAATTAGTATATCCTACCAGCTTTGTAGAACCTATGGCATAGAATAGACCAAAGTGAGTAGTTCCCTATAGATATCAAATAATCCTCTTTGTTTCCTACCAATGATAGTCATGAGGAGCATGTGCAAATAGAGAGATCAACCCAACATGTAAAATATCAAGGTGAGTATAGGTAAGATACATAATACTCCCCACTAGTTGTCTATACAAAGTGGCATCATAAAGATATGATGTACAAGAGGAAGTCAAAGTAACTGATTGAAATGGTGTAGGTAATGTCTTGCAATCAACCATCATAAATTATTGTAGTAGATCTAGTGTATACTTTTGTTGATATAATGAAATCCCTAAATCTAAGTGAATTGTAACCCAAGGAAGTAATGAGCCAATTTGAGATCTACCATCCCAAATCTATCAAAGAGAGAATTTTGAACAATCTGAATGTAAGAAGTGGAGCTATTGGTGAGAATTAATTATTAACATAAAGAAAAAGTGTGGTAATGTCCTCTCCATATTGAAAAATGTAAACTATAGGATCAAAATAGTATAAACAAAATACAATAGAGATAAGGAATCCATCTTCTGATACCAAACTCGAGGAACCTATTTGATACCATAGAGTGGCCTTCATAGTCAAAAAACAAGGGAAGAATCCTGAACAAAACCAATGAGCTATTCCATATAAATCTCTTCTTTTAAATCTCCATGCAAGAATACACTCTTTATATTTATCTAATAAATAGACCATCCTTGTGATGCAATAATCACAAGTACAAGTCAAACTGAACCCATCTTGGTAACATGAGGAAAGGTCTCAAAGTAATCAATATCTTTAACCTAGTAAAATCCCTTAGCCACAAGACGTTATTTATACTTTTCAATGAACCCATATATTGCATATTTGTTTTGATAAACCACTTAAAACAAACTAACTTTATTCCCTTAGGAAGAGAAACAAGATTCCAAAATTTATTATTTATCAAAGAAGAATACTCACCTGCTATAGCATCATCCCACTCATGTATCCATGAGCCTATGAAAAATACTATGGATCACTTGAAACTAATTGATAAATAAGGCTAGTACCTGTAGAATGTGCATGATCATGTCTAAAATGTGGAATATACTAAATGAAAGGTATTTTCTCCTTAACTATGGTACATGTCCATCTATGTATGGTGACAGCTGATGTAGGATCCTCATAAGTAGGTTTTCATCAAGATGTTCCTCAGTTTTATCAATAATAGCAAAATCATGAGGATTATGTAGTGAAGAAGAAGAAGAAGAAGGTGAAGTAGAAAGATAAGAATCATTAATAAAAATATGCTCATCAAACTGAACATGTGTTCAAAAAATAATATCATGTGTATCAATATCAAGAAGTCAATAAGCCTTCATGTCCTTGCAATAGCCAATAAAAATGAGTTGTTTGACATTCCTATCCAAAACCTTTTATTTCTTCTTTAGAATATAGGACCAAGCATGGATCCCAAAAACTCTAAAAATTGAGACATCAAGCTTAGTTGTAGACCAAACCTCCTCTATAGTCATATTCTCAAGTGCCCTGTGTGGTGTGCAATTTTGAATGTAATTCACAAAGTTAACTGCTTCAACCCAAAAAACAGCTGGAAAATCCCTAAAGTGCATCATACAGTTAGCCATACCTTTCAAGGTTTAGTTCTTTCTTTCTACCACACCATTCTTATGGGGTATGTTAGGGATAAAATATTGATGAACAATACCATGTGTTGCAAAGAATTCTAATTTTTTTATTGAAATACTCCCTCCCATTATCTGTTCAAAGATTTTTAATGCAACAAGAAGATTGATTCTAAACTAAATTCTTAAAAAAAATTATGTGAGAGTAAACATCACTCTTTTACTTGAGAAAATATACCCAAGTATACCTCGAGAAGTCATCTATGAATGTTAATGCATATTTAGCTCATTTGAAAGAGGCATGTGGGAAGACCATCAAATAAATATGTACAAACTCTAAGGGTGAAGATTCTCAATGTGACTTACCTTTTATAAATAGGTCTTGGTGTTGTTTCCCAAGTGCACAACCAAAAAAAATACCATCAAGACATAAAACCTTAGGCAAACCAACAACCATATCATGATTTCTCAACGATTTGAGATGTCCAAATCTCTTATTCCAAAGTTTACTCTCAAAAATTGTATAAGTAACTAAGCATGTTGTAGACACCAAAACAACACCAATTTTATTATGTGACTACAAACACTGATCGCATTGACACACACAGACCCCAAGGAAGCCCCTAGAGGTTAAAAAATGGTCCTAACCACTCACACAATAGTTTTGGAAGGTCAAAGGTCAATTTGGCACCTTTCAGGCACTCTAATCTCTACTCGTTCCACCCAGGGATGATTACAAATTGGTATTCATTCCACCCAGGGACTATTAGCAGTATTCGCTCTAGGGTGGGGCGAATAGTAGGTTTGATAGGCAAATAGTCAAATCTTGACAAATGGAAGCTCAGATCTGCCACTTAACTCTTCCTTCATTGCATGGGAGTGTGGGTGAGCATTTTTGAGTTCTAGAGGTAGTTACAAGGGTAATCATGGAGCCCTAATTAGGAAGGAATATTCTCCCCCCTGGGAAGGCATGATTGCCAAGTGGCACCTCTGCATGCTCATCCAAAGAGACCATCAGGTCTATAAAATGGTGAGTCTTCTCACCTCAAAAGGATAGAGAGAAGAAGCATTTTGAGCAACGAAGTGTTGTCATTTTACATCCTCATACCTTTTGATTTGTGCCTTTCACATCCTTGATATCTTTTGGAAGGGAGGTCATTGGGTGATTATTGGAAGCACAAATCCAAAACCAAAACCTGACATTTGGCCATAACATCCTACCAAATTTGTAAAAAAATACATCACAAGAGGTTTTGTACCCATCCCAAGTGGATTGGTGTCAAAATCGGGTCCCAAATGGTGGGTGTCCTGCCCCCAGGTGCCCTCTGCACTACTGTAGTACTAATCGCCCCACCCCAGAGTGATTAGAAATCTATAGCAGATTTTCTTTCTGTTATTTTTGCATCTGATTCTATGTTGCTTATATAGATTTTCATTCAAATTTCACATAATTTTGAGCTGTTTTGATCATGTTTTTGTCATTTCCTGCTTTTGCTAACATGCAGGTAGCATCATCAAATTCTTGGTGATAGAGACCAAATTGGCAAAATTCGATGATCTGGGTCATCCCAAAATACCCCATTTTGCCTAACACCCAACTTTGCATGTGATTTGGAGCTCCCCAAATGTGACACTTAGGACAGTGCTTTTTGAAGTTTTGTTGCAGGTCTAATCATCCCACGTCGAAGCGATTAGAAATTCATGGTGAATTTTCTAATTGTTCCATTTTTAGTGCCCTCTGGATAATGTCCTCATGCTTATTTTAAATTTTTAGATCATTTTGATGCTATTTAGTTATCGTTTTATTTATTTTTTGCATGCACTAATCGTAGGCTTGGGGATTGCATGTTTCATTTTATCTACAGGTGCTACTAACTATTTTATGTTTCCTTCAACATAGGATCTCGACATTAAAGGAGTATCAAGGAGTCAAGACTCATCAAAACAAGCAACGACAATGTTTGGTCCCCCCATTCTACATGTAGGCATGCGAAAGAAGGAAGACCATATGTTGATGTGACAAAGACATATTTAACGCTCCTAGCCCCTGAAAATGGAGGAGAAAAATTGTAACCAGGTTCTAAATCATATTAATAAAAAGTTATGTACTCCATATTCACTTTTATACCTTGTTTCAATACGTTTAAGTTTCTCTCCTTTCATGCATTTCAGTTCATAGGATTTAGCGTTAAGTCTAGTTTCATTTACATCACATCTTGGAATTTCATTTTTGTTTCCATATCCTCATGCTTTCAGTGGCAATCACGGTGGAACCCTGTCCTATATTTTTAAGATCAAACATCTAATCAAAAATTTCTTTTTTTTTCTTGCAGGTACCAAGTATTCAAACACTAGACTGTTGTTTCTTCTAGTCTATGACGAGTACAGAGCTAAAAATCATGCCACCCTAGGTGAATGGCCATTCATCCCACCCTATGATGAATACAACTCTATTATTCATCCCACCTAGTGATGAATAGCTCTCTATGTAGTTTTAGAATAGAAACTCAGAGGCATCCTATTTGGGCAGAGAAGAGGCAGAGGTCCTGAACATCTTTTGTCATTTTCTATTTTTTGTTTTCTGTCTTCTAGTTATTTGCTTGCTTAGGGAAAGTTTTTACTGCATGTTTTCTTTCTTTTATGCAAAATAAAAATAACCCCACACATCACATGGCAATTTAAACACCAAGGATCTGGTCGTAAGACCCCAGCCCTTGATCAAGACCAACGGTGGATTTCATCACCACCTTGGCTTGAATTTTGCATCCATAACCCCAATCGCTACTATTGCTAGATGTAAATCTTGACAAAAGCTGACCAAGTGTAGCTGGGGTGATTCCCAGTGCATGAGGATAAGTCTTCTATGGTAGGTGTCAAAAATAGGGTGATCCCCCTTTCGTACCTCCTATGTTCCATGTACTATTCTGCTCTCACATACCAATAGTTTCCCTCATGTAAGGGCGGGTATATTGAGATGTTTGGTATAAAGGTCTGGTAATGGTATATCAAAGGGGTGACCATTTTTGGGAGTCATAAGAGCCATCATATTGTATTTGGTACAAAATATTCTTTAAAAAAATATCAAAACAAAAATCAAAACACACTAAACCAGATTTAGGGCACACCTTTAATCTATAAATGAGATAATCATTACTTTGATTGTGTGGTTCCATTTGTTTAGTGTAGCATAAAAATCATAAAAGGAAATAAAAATCTATGCATCTTGTAGGGAGACACCACCATGGTGTACACCCGTAGCCAAGCCCAATCAAGGGCGAAAGCTGCGGAGAGTGTACAAGGAGGCAGAAGTCGTCTCCGCTACAGCCCCAAGGACTTGGTCATTCCACCTTGGTGGCCTGACCCATGAGATAGTCCACATTGTACATTGATGAAATTATACTATAGAGGCACCCCTTCAAGGGGAACACCCACCTAACATAGACCCTTTCAGGAGGAGTCTCTACACATGGAACTCACCATAGATGGGAAAGCTCCCTTAGACGCTCGTTACGAGTGGCCATCGTGTGATGAAGTGCTACGATAGCAAAGGGTCCATCGGGAGGGGCCACATGATTACATCATCCCTCCTTTACCCCCTCTTATTATTGAAAACAATAGGACAAATCTAGAGGACAAGGCTCTTCTAGCAGGGCGAGCCAACTCCGCCCGTCCCTTCCACATTTATGAAAGGGAAAATGAGGAAGACCACTACATTCCTCAAGAGAAATATACAATGTGGGAGAAATGCGCCTTCACACCTGCTATTTATCAGGGTCACCCACTGAGGCCAGAACCTCAGGTGAATGCCGCTAACCTCGATAGAGGAAAGCGACCTATAGAAATATCAGATCACCATGATCGAGACATATGTGTGGGAGAGGCATCTAGGCTTCCTAAACTCAAGATGGTAGAATAGATCTACCTGGAATTTTCCAGACATGCCGCACACCAAGCACAGATCATGCAGCTTGAGCAAAATCAATAGTAGCTAGAGCATCTATATCACCTTAGCAAAGAGTGCATTCAGTGCCAAATAGATGAGATGCTCTGCAACACTATGCTTGAGAGGGTTCTAACCTATCAAACATAGAGGGAAAAAATGTATGAGAGGCATAACCCTTTAGTGCAAGACAGGTCTCCAAGACCTTACCAAGTGCTACCTTCGAGAACCCCTAGATCTGAGAGAGAGGCCTCTCTTAGGAACAACGATAGGTACCCTCCGTGGGTGCCCACCCTATAGACACCAAAACAGCACCAATCCGATTATGTGACTGCAAACACTGATCGCTTTGACAAACATAGCCCCCAGGGCAGCCCTCAGAGGTCAAACAGTGGTCCTAACCACTTTCATAGCAATTTTGTAAGGTCAAGAGGCAATTTGGTACATTTAGACACTTTGCTCAGTATTCGTCTCACCTAGGGACGAATACTAACTGGGATTCGTCTCACCCAGGGACGAATTCTGAAATCGTCTCACCCAAGGACGAATTCCAAGTTTAATGGGCAAAAAGAAGAATTGCGCCAAGTGGAAGCCCAGGATAGTCAGTTGATGACTCCTACCTCACACGCGTGTGTGGGTGGACATATAGGCCGTTAGAGGACTGTCACAAGGGTAGTTATGAAATCCCAAGTCATGGAGGACTCCCCTCCCTCATGGGAAGACTTGACTGCCACATGGCACCTATGACCAACACAAGGCGCTTATGCTTCCCTCTCAAAAGAGACCCCATGGGTCTATAAAATGTGGGACTTTTCTCACCCAAAAGGACAGATTGGAGGCAATTTCAAGCAACGAAGTGTTGTCCGATTGATTACCCACTTGCATCCCTTTGATTCACCTTCTCACATCCACTAATATCTTTCGCAAGGGAGGTTATTGGGTGGCTTTTGGAAGCATGCATCCAACCCAAATCCAACATTTGACCACCTTACACCACCAATTCGCAGACATCCCAATCCTAAGAGGTTTTGGGCCCATCCCTAGTGGATTGGCGCCGAAATCAAGTGCCAACGGTGGGAGGCCCACTTGGGCACCCCCTCACTTTCTAAGTTTTATTCTAAAAGCATTCTAGATTACTTATCCATGTTGCATTTTGTGTTATTTTGTTTGGTGAATTCATAGCTTCAATTTCATGACATTTTGATCAGGTTTTGTTATGCTTTTTGTCGCTTTGTTGTTATACTAACTTGCAGGTGGAGATATCAAATTCTCGAGGATAGAGGCCAAATTGGGAGAATCCGACCATCTGGGTCGTCCCAAAATGGCCCCAATTACATAACCCCTCTGTTTGTAGGTGTTTTGGAGGTCTTGGGATTCGACATTAGAGCAGCATCAGGTCGGATTTTCCAACATCGAAGAATTCGTCCAACCCAGGGACGAATAGCGATCGAATTCGTCCTGCCCAGGGACGAATTCCAGTTGAAGGTATATTGGCCGATTGTTTCAGTGGCAATGGCCTTCTGGTAATATTTTTTGTCTTCTGTCAGGTTTTTAGGCTATTTGGACTCACTTTACTCACTGTTTCAGACGAATTTTTACATGCATATTTTGGCGATTTTAGAGAACAAACACTTTTTATTTGTAGCAGGTGCTACTGACATCTTCGTTGTTTCTTTGTTCGCAGGAGGAGCAGCAGAGGTCAAGGACTCATCAACATCAGCGATGGCATCGTCTTGGCTCGCCCATCTCAAGTGTGGGCACGCGGAAAGAGGAACCTTAAGTCTTGATTGTAATCGAATTATTTTAACGCTCCTAGCCTCTGAAAAGGGAGGAGGCATCTTTGTAATAGAGATCAAGAGAGTTTAATGAAAGGGTTGTGTTTTCTCCATTTGCTTGTATCTCATTTCAATGCGTCTCTTTCGTTTCATGCATTCTACATTTTTAGGACTTAAGCGTATTTGATTTTGAATGCATCACAGTTAGTGTTTCCTTCGCCCGGAATCTCGTGCTTTCAGTGGCGATCACGGTGGGACTCTGTCCCTTGTTTTTAAGATCACAGAAACTGATCAAATTTTTGTGTTTTGTGCTTGACGAGTACCTTTTTTTGTTTCGATCGTTATTCGTCCTTGACTGTGGCGATTGATTTACTGAAATTCGTCTGACCCTGAGACGAATTCAAATTCGTCTCTGGGAGGGACGAATTCTATTCTGTAATTCGTCTCACCAAGGGACAAATTTTTGTCTGCAACTTTTCATAGCCGAAGATCAGAAAACAACAGATTTGGGCAGAGAAAGGTAGGGGTTCTAAACTTTTCCTGTTATTTTTTGCTTTTTTGTTTCTATTTTCTTTCAAATTCTACGTGCTTAAAGAAAGTAGTGTTGCTGCATGTTTCATTTTTCAAATAAAAGGAATCACACACACATCACGCAACAACTTTAAACCAAGGAGCTGGTCGTAAGACCCCAGCCCTTGAGCAAGACCAATGGTGGGTTCATCACCACCTTGGCTTAGCTTTGCATCCATTTCCCCGATTGTCAACTGTTGTTAGGTGTAAATCCTGATGAAAGCTGACCGAGTGTCGCTGGGGTGATTCCCATGCGTGCGAGGATAAGTCTTCTATGGTAGGTGCCATTAACAGGACAATCCCCCTTCCATACCGCCTACGTACCATGTACCTTCTACTCTCACGTACCTATAGTCTCCCTCTCGTAAGGGCGGGTATATAGAGAGGTTGGTATATCGGCCTGGTTGGTATATTGAAGGGGCTACCGTTTTGGGAGTTATATGAGCCGTCATAATGCATTTGAACGTTCTTCAAAACCTACAAAAACAAAACAAAACATCAAAATGCACTAAACTAGTTTAGGACACACTATTAATCCTTAAAAGAGATAATCACGATTTGTGTATGCGTGTGTTCATTTCTGCTTAGTGTAGACAAAAATAAAAATCATCATAAACGAGATAAAAATCTGTTTAGTTAGTAGAGAAGCACCGCAATGGTGTACACCCGTAGCCAAGCCCAATCAAGGGCAGAAGCTCCGGAAGATACATAAGAAGCAAGCACAAATCACCTTCGCTTCAGTCTTGAGGACTTGGTCATACCGCCTTATCGGTCTGGCCTACAAAAGAATCCAATTCAGAATCCTCGATGGGGTATGCCCATTCAAAGCAACCCCTTTCGAGAAGACGCTTTACATGTAGACCTCGATGTAAATAGAGAATCACCTTCTAAGGTTAGACATGAGTGGCCACAGCACGATGAAGCGCTAGAGAGGCACACTGTCCATTTGGAGGGACAACATGGATATGGCGTCCCTTCTTTACCTCCCATCAGAATAGAGAGACAAAATCCAGAGCGTAGGGCTCCTTACACAGGGCAAGCTAACTCCGCCCGCCCCTTTCACACCCATGAGAGGGAGCATGAGGAAGATCATCACATTCCTCAAGGACAACAACATACAGTGCGGGAACCTTGCGCTTCCACACCAGCTGGATATCATGATCACCCACTGAGGCCAGAGCCTCGAGTACATGCCGCCTACCTCGACAGAGGGAAGCGACCCATTGAAATTTTAGATCATCAAAATCGAGGCAAACACATAGGAGAAACACTTAAGCCTCCTGAGAAAAATAGGGTAGACCAAATTGACCCGATAGTCGCCAGACATGCCACCCGTCAAGCCCAAATCATGCGGCTTAAACAAAGTCATCAGGAGATAGAGTATCGACACCGCTTGGATAGAGAGCGCATGCAACGTGAAGCGGATGAGTTACGCTATGAACTACCTGAGAGGGGGCCAACCCCTCACACCCAAAGAGCCAAACAATATGAGAGGCATAATCTGTTTATGCAAGACAGGTCTCCTCGACCTCGTCAAGCTTTGCCTCCGAGACCTTATAGACCCAAGAGGGAGGCCACTCCCCGAAACAATGATAGGTACCTTCAGCAGGGACCCAATCAGGGTCATAGGCTTCGCCCAGAGACTCCTCAAGAATTTTATGAGGAGTATGAACCAGACGTAGAATATGTTGAAACTCCCCATCAAGGCAGGAGGGCTGCCATTCGGCCACCCCTTCATAGGCCTCCAGTCTACCATAACTTACAACGGGAGCGAACAAAATAGGAAGAAATAAAATCTTTCGATGCATACAAAGCGCTATTAGAGTGTTTAGAGTCTATGGAGACAAAATATGTTGGGCATCAAAAACCCACATTACGTCAACTCCGTAGTCATCCGGTGCATCCCTCAGTGCCTACACCTCTTTACCCCGAACACTTCAAGTTGCCTCAATTGGCAGTTTTTAAAGGTGAAGAGGATGCACAAGAACATGTCACAAGGTTCCTAAGTCAATGCTTCGGCATCCAAGATAATGACGCATTGTTGCTTAGGAAATTCATAACCACATTCGTAGGCCCTGCCTCGGATTGGTTCACACAATTACCCAAACACAGCATAAGCAACCTAGATCAATTAGTAGATGCGTTTCTTGAACGCTTTGCCTTCAACACAAGGAAGAAGGCATCACTGAGTGATCTGGCTAGCCTCAGGAAATTTGAGGAAGAAACAATGGCAGCATACGGGAATCGATGGAGAGCTTTTCTTTCTAAGTTACCTTATCGTCCTCCTATGTCTGATCTCACACAAATGTTCGCAAAAAGTTGCTTGAAATCGATCTCTGGGCTATTGCAGCTACAACAATACGCCAGCTTAGAAGAAGCTTTGGCACAAGCCAGAGTTATAGAAGAGATCAAAATAGGTGAAGGCGCAATCGCCAAGCCTAAAAAGAAAGAGTGGAATAAAACCACCAAAACCGGGACAACGCAACCACAACATGCTACGGTTAACCAAGTTGCGATAAATGTTCCCGCACCTGTGCAATAAATGCAGCCCCAAAAGGCTAATTACCAGGAAGTGCCTCTTGGTTATGAAAGAGATAATAAAAGATAGGAGTAGAATCAGCAGCGTCGCCCTAGGTGACAATTCACCCCTTACACGGAGTCTAGGGACTCCCTATTTGACCGCTTGTCAGCGGCAAATTTGGTCACTCTGCCATAAATCCAAACTATAGACCCTAACGCTCCTAAGCCTAGGGGATACAGAGAGGAATTGTATTGTAGATTCCATAGGCACAGAGGACACGACTTGAATGGATGTTGGAAATTCAAATAATTAATCCAAGATTTGATCGACAATAGAACATTGGTCGTGGACAACCCCATAGCACCAAATAATCAACAAATGGGGATATTCAAGGACCCTTTGCCTGCCCATGAAGCACAGACAAAACCTCTCCAGATTAACGAGGTACGATAGAATCTTTCCATGCAAGGATTTGTGGGAATGATTAGTATAGTGACAAGGAACAAAAAGTACCCAGCAGTTGCCCCCGAGGTAGCTACGAGGGAAGTTTCGACAACATCGCAGCCTCAACAACGCCCAACGCAGTTGCCTCCACCTAGACCCGAGGTCACGATATGGACCAAACTCACGCAGAGTTTGCGGACCACATCGGCTAGGCTGTCCATTTACGAGCTTATTCAACAGTCAGCACCCCATATGGAAGCTCTTATGGACATTTTAAAAGCCATCGAATTACATCCTCACAAAGCAAATTATTTCAACAACTTCGTAGGACATGTGAAATGATGTACAGAGATGGTCATCACCTTCAGAGAAGATGAAGTCAAAATAATACCGAATGACATGGCAGATCCACCCCTGCACGTTATCGCACGAGTCAACGGGATCCCGTACAAGAGAGTGTTGGTAGATACTGGCTCATCCAGTAACATCATTACCACTGCAGCCTTAAAACATTTGAAGGCTGCCGACCTCTCACATCACAGCCTCCACGTACACACTGCGAGCTTTCAACGATGCAATATGCTCGATAGTCGACACAGTTGTTCTGCCTGTCCAGGTAGGACAAAATACAATACCTACATTGTGCCATGTGTTGGAAGGTGAGATGGCTTATAATATACTACTAGGGCGGCCTTGGATCAGGGACATGAAGTGTGTCCCTTCGATCGCTCACCAGTGCTTAAAGTATGCTTTTGAAGGAGAAATACATGTAGTCCCAATGGACTTAGAGCCCTTCAAGTATTGCAATGCGGTACAATTCCTGCCTCAATCGACCCTCCCCTCAACGCATTTGGATTTCCAGCTAAATCCATCTAAACAGGGTCCAATACCGCAGGAACCATTGGTGACCAAAACAACAAAATCCCAACCAGGTGAGTCTTCATCATCTACTCCTTCATTATCAATGCCACTTGCCATGGCCAAATAGAAGGACAAGGGAAAACAGATCATGGAAGAGGCTCAGCCCCTAGAAGAGGGGTTGCCCACAATTTCAACGGTATCAACAGAAGAAACACCTCACACAATAGAAGCGGAGACTCCTAAAATGCCAAACATGGAATGGACTCAGGAAGGGCTCCTGTTTCCTCCCACCCAATCATCAACAATCATTGTCGAAATGGCCAATATGGGCCTGGGGGAGTATTTAGTGCAAAATTTTGTGGCAACCCCCGCATTGGAGTTAGTACAAGACATGGGGAGACCTCTAGGCTACCCACCAAACCAGAAAATTTTTGTGTATGGGGGCCTTGATCATGGTCTTGAACCATGCAAACAAAAGGAAGAAGACGAAGAGCCTTTTGTTGAAAACATCAACTATCTGTCAAACCCAGACTTTGCCCTAAAATATCTCGGCCAATGCAATTGGCATGGATACGGGCTAGGCAGATATGAGCAAGGGATGCGGGTCCTTTGCCAACCAAGATATCAAATGCCATATGATAAGTCAGGAGTAGGGTTCAATCACCCCCTACCCTTAGACATCTTGGTCAAAAATATGCAAGGCCTAGAAATAGGCAACAAGAGGGGATTGGCATCAGATCTTTATGCCAACCCAAATATAGAATATACATTGGGAGATTACCTCCCATGGTCAAAAAACACCCTTGGCAACAATAGTAATCCCTCTCCTTTGCTATAGAGAGGCGAGAGTTCAGAGATTAATCCTCAAAGAGAACATCAACGACTTTCGGACATCTTTTTGAAGCTATTTCCCTTAGAAGTTCCAGTTGAATCTATATAGTGTCAAAATAATCAGGTCCCTCCACCAAGAGTGGAACAACCGCAATGGGACCAGATTAACTTGCTGGAACAAGGAGAGCCCTCAACGTCGCAAGCAACAGTTGCTGAAGAGAATGAACATTTTTGGGTCTCCGAAAGTGATTCAGAAGATGAGACTGAGATGATCTATCTCAGACATGCACGATGGAATTATCGCCCTTTAA
The DNA here is from genome assembly GCA_028583015.1 of Wollemia nobilis. Taxonomy (NCBI): domain Eukaryota; kingdom Viridiplantae; phylum Streptophyta; class Pinopsida; order Araucariales; family Araucariaceae; genus Wollemia; species Wollemia nobilis. The sequence goes on along the minus strand of JAQPPZ010017025.1, from coordinate 1,630,142 downwards.
CTCATGAAGATCTGATGGGACAGATGGGCATAAGGCTAGGGCATGAATGGTGGGTAGACCCAGCAAGGTGGGACCAAGTGTTGGATCCATGGATCCAAATTCAAGATGAGCACCGTCCACCACGAGACCCTATCATGACATCAGTGCCGAGGGAAGACCCCGTCTTCCTATCAACACATAGGGCCGATCCGTTCATACCCGTCCCTACAAAACCAGATCCAGAGCATACGAAGCATCCAGAATGTTCGAGCTATAACACCCATGGTAATGGAGACCAAATTCATTTCATCCACATGATCTCCATTGATTTGACCGCACCCATCCACAATCCGGTCGATCCAGCACGGTCATTGCATCTAGACATAGATGCCATCGATTGGGATCGCATCAATTCACCTTTATCACCATCAAAGTACTGACCTTTCGATGAAATGCCTCATTTCACCCCAAGGACAACTCAAGATATTTTTCAGGCTGAAGAGGGACCCAAGGTTCCAAACGCAGATTTAAACTCAGCCAATGATATCCATTTGATCCCGACTCCACATCAGTTGGAGGACGGATCCCACATGTCAGTCGAGGAAACGACTGACGTAGACATCGGATTAGACCCAACGAATCCACAGATTATCAAGCTGGGGGTAAGCTTATCCCCTGAAGAGCAAGCCGACTACATTACCCTTCTCAAAGAGAAGAAGGAGGTTTTTGCATGGTCATACAGAGACATGCCGGGACTAGACCCGCAGCTAGTCATGCATAATTTAACGCTTGATTCGACAATCAAGCCCGTAAAGCAAAAACTACGAAAGATGCACCCAACAGTGGCCTTGATGGTCAAAGATGAATTGCAAAAGTTGTTGGATGCACAGTTTGTCATCTGCATGGATTATCCGCCATGGCTATCCAACATGGTTCCCATCAAGAAGCCCGACGGGAGGATTCGCATATGCACCGATTTTTGAGATTAAACAAAGTGAGTCCGAAGGATGATTTCCCCTTGCCCAGCATCAATGCATTGGTAGACGCTACAACAGGTCACGAAATGCTTTCCCTAATGGATGGTTTCTCAAGATACAATCAGATTCGTATCAATCCCGAAGACCAACTCAAAACGGCATTCACAACACCTTGGGGAACATTTTGTTATAAGGTCATGCCTTTTGGCCTTAAAAATGCTGGCGCTACATACCAACGTGCCATGACGTATATCTTCCATGATTACATGCACAAAACTTTGGAAGATTACATGGATGATTTGTTAGCCAAGTCTCTTTTGTGCTCAGATCATCTCGGTGACTTAAGCAAGATTCTCGATCGCCTCATAGAGCATAAGGTCATACTGAATCCCAAGAAGTGCATATTTGGAGTCACATCTAGAAAGCTCTTGGGTTTCATAGTCTCAAAATGAGGAATCGAGGTGGACCCAAAGAAAGTCGAGGCAATCCTTGAAATGGCTCCCCCAACTACCATCAAGCAACTCAGAAGTCTGCAAGGAAAGGTCGCGTCGATTAAATGCTTCATAGCGCAATTATCTGACAAATGCCAACCCATGAACAAATTATTGCACAAGGGGGTTACATTTCATTGGGATGAAGAGTGCCAGTCAACCTTTGACGAAATCAAACAATACTTGGCTTCGCCGCCAGTATTGGCACCACCTAGACTAGGAGTGCCGTTCTACTTATACATCTCAGCTACTGAGGTGGCACTGGGTGCCATGCTAGCCCGGAAGAATGAACTTCAAAAAGAACAGGCTACTTACTATCTTAGCCGCACCCTGGTCAGTTACGAACTTAACTATGCATACGTTGAGAAACTCTACTTGGCAGTGGTGTTTGCTACCAAAAAGCTACGCCACTACATGCTGAGCAACACTACGTATGTTGTGTCTAAGGAGAATCCATTGTGATACATGATGAGTCGTACTTATCATAGTAGTCGCACGGCGAAATGGATAATGTTGTTGACGGAATTTGACATAGAGTTTATTGGACAAAAATCTATCAAAGGACAAGTCATAGCCGATCAACTAGCAGAGGCTCCTCTTGAAGACGATCAGCCTCTGGTCATAGAACTACCCGATGATGGGGTCTTCCATGTCTCAGAATCGCCAGATTATGATGAGCTTGAGTCACAGGCCGACATAACCCTATTCTTCGATGGTTCTAAATGTGAGCAAGGTGGTGGTGCGGGAATTGTATTCTTCACACCGCAGGGTGCTCCAATGCCCCTGTCATTTAAATTAAACTTCCCATGCACCAAAAATAATGCAGAATATGAAGCCTTGCTCCTAGGTCTTCAGACAACAATCGCCATGAACATCAAACGATTGAACATCTTTGGTGATTCGTTGTTAATAGTCAATCAAGTCAAAGGGGTATATCAATGCAAATGCCCAGTTCTGAAGGCCTATAAAGCCCTCGTGGACAAATTCCTGGCAAAACTTGAGTGGTATGACATCGAGGCACTCCCTCGATCATCGAATCATTTCACGGACACAATGGCCTCCTTGGGGTCACTAATCCCGCAAGACCTTTCCGGTGATATGACAACTATTCAAGTCAAAACCTTATCGCAATCCGCGATAGAGCGTGCAAGTTCAGACTTGACGCCAGGAATCCACATGATCTAGATTGAACCATCCTCGGATAAGTTCTTTTGAATCTGAGATCATCTGAAATGTGCCAACTGGGGGTCCTTGTTTTCCCCCACTCCCACTAATAGCAACACAACGCTATTCTTACAAGTTCTATCCCATTCAACATTTGTTAGGGAAGAACTTCGAAAGGGATTGGTTGTTCATACTGTCAAGGTTTCTAATCAACAGGACTGGTATTTACCCATAAGAGACTACCTCAAGTTAGGTAATCTTCCCTTTGGATTGACGCACGTCGCAAAATGAACATTCAAGCAAAAAGAGGCTAAGTATGTCTTGATAGGAGACATTTTGTATCGTCGCAGCTATGACGGAATTCTTCTTCGTTGTTTGGACCAGCAAGAGTCCACTTGGGCAGTCGCCCAAGCGCACGACGGTACATGTGGTGGTCACTTTAGTGGTATGGCCATCGCAAAGCGCATTCTTCGCATGGGCTATTATTGGCCATCTTTAGAGCGAGATTGTTGCGCATATGTCAAGAAGTGCATGAAATGTCAACATCATGCCAATTTGATGCACGTACCTTCCCAGGCCTTGCAGACAGTCCAGTCCGCTTGGCCATTTTCGCAATGGGGCTTCGATCTAATTGGAAAGATCTCCCCTGCATCATCAGGCCGTCACACGTTTATCATAACGGCCACAGAGTATTTTACTAAATGGGTGGAAGCAATTTCGTTAACCTCTACGACAGGACCCCGTATTGTGGAGTTCATCTTGCATAACATCATATGTCATTTTGGTATTCCATCCAAAATAATCTCGGATAATGGGCCATCATTCAAGAACAAAGATGTGCGTGCTTTGACCACAAAGTACAAAATTCAGCATAGCTTTTCAACACCCTATTATCCGCAAGCAAATGGGCAAGCAGAGGCGTCAAACAAAATGCTAGTCACCATCCTTAAAAATACGATCGCAGACAGTCATAAAGATTGGCACATCCAAATCCCACTTGCCCTTTGGGCCTATCGCACTAGCATTCGAATGCCAACTGGGGCAACTCCGTTTTCGCTGGTGTATGGCTCAGAGGCAGTAATGCCTCTCGAGTTGGAAATTCCTTCCCTACGCATATCAATGCAAAGTTCATCGATGATGACACTGCAAGGCGAGCCCGGTTAGACCAACTTACGTTGCTTGACGAATGACACGTTAATGCTCTCGAGCACTTACGTATCTACCAAGAGCGGCTTAAGAAATCTTACAACATGAAAGTTCACCTAAGGGACTTTCGGGTTGGTGATTTGGTTTTGAAGGAAAACCAACATAACTCTAATTTGCCGTCCCACCTAAGGGACAAGTTCGTGGCAAATTGGTTAGGTCCATATGTCATTGATAGCAAAATAGGACCCGGGACGTACCGGCTAGCTTCTCTTGACGGCATCAAGGAAACAGAACCCTTGAATATCAGTCATTTGCGACCATTTTATATCTAAGAGAGCCATATCCCAAAAAGCTCCAAGGATTATCGCAATCACTTGGTCAAAACAAAAATGCTCCAAGGATCCATAAAATCGCTTGGTCAAAAACCAAAAAAATCTCCAAGGATTATCGCAATCACTTGGTCAAACCAAAAAAAGCTCCAAGGATTATCGCAATCACTTGGTCAAACCAAAAAGCTCCAAGGATTATCGCAATCACTTGGTCACCCAAAAAGCTCCAAGGATTATCGCAATCACTTGGTCAAACCCCAAAAAGCTCCAAGGATTATCACAATCACTTGGTCACCCAAAAAGCTCCAAGGATTATCGCAATCACTTGGTCACCCCAAAAATCTCCAAGGATTATCGCAATCACTTGGTCACCCAAAAAGCTCCAAGGATTATCGCAATCACTTGGTCACCCAAAAAAGCTCCAAGGATTATCGCAATCACTTGGTCACCCCAAAAAGCTCCAAGGATTATCGCAATCACTTGGTCACCCAAAAAAGCTCCAAGGATTATCGCAATCACTTGGTCACCCCAAAAAGCTCCAAGGATTATCGCAATCACTTGGTCACCCAAAAAAGCTCCAAGGATTATCGCAATCACTTGGTCACCCAAAAATCCCCAAGGATTATCGCAATCACTTGGTCACCAAAATGCTCCAAGGATGTCCACAATCACTTGGTCAAAAATAAAAAATAATCAAAAACAACAAAAATTTGCATCTCATATCTAGGCATACTCAAATTCATCAATCGAGAGCTCTTCTCGCACCTCATATTCATATTCACAAAAATAAATCCATCAAAAATACAAAAACATGTAGCTGCATTAAGCATTGCATCCATACGCTGCATATTTGTGGTTGTATAGGTCAAAGGCACCATAGGCTGTAATTTCTCTGATAGACCATCTTATTCCACACTGTTCCATTTTACAAAAACAACAAAAACACCATGCATTGCTTTTACCGCACTAGAATCAGTGGTCTTCTAATGTATCAAGAGTTTTTTGTGATTCAGTCATCATTTTGCTCTTTAGCCATGTAATGTATCAAGTCAAACAGATTTTACGAAGGTAGAGTTACACTTGAAATACACCTTGTTACGTAACATCCCAACACAAATTAAAACACATAAAACAATTCCTAAGTTGTGTGAACGAAAGATGAAACTTGCATAGTAATCCAGGTCACCAAAAGCGAAACGGTTATCTTGCTCATCCCCCTGTGCGAATGACCCCAAGAATGCTGAGAGTTGGCAAAAGGAAAAGCATCCTCCCTACCCAATTCCCTAAGAATCCCTAGTTCTCAATAGTTGCAAAACATCAAAAATTTGCAAAACGTCAAAAATCAAATATTTGACATCATACAGTGCACACATCAAACGACACAAACGATAGTGATTTTCATCACTCCATCTCCCCAATCCCTTGCTCAAAAGAAAAACAAATCAAAATAAACAGTGATCTTATCACTACAAACGAGCAAGTATCCCAATACAATTGAAGAAAAGAAGGGAGTGGAACTTGAATCCCTGGAACTCTCAGCATTCTAAAAGGTCATAAGGCAAGCCTCAGTATCGATTTGGTTGATAGCCTATCGATAACTGGTGGTAAACCTCTCGCATGACAATATATCTGTCACATTAACTTGCGTACAGATCAATGTTTGCATGTGGATGAGCTAGCTTATGGCATCTTGGATAACACCGTAGATTAATCTAACTAAATACAACAAAGGAGTTAGTGGAGCTAATTAGGTGATCCTCAGTACAGATTTTGTTGAAAGCCCATCTGGCACTGGCGGTATCCTGATAAATACCACAATAATGAACTCAATTGCACACACGGGGATGTGAAATAGCTTGGTCAAAAACAAGTCTGATTAATACCTTGTTCAAAAGTCTTGTAAGACAAAGTACAGTCATGGCTAGTGAGTTAAAATGTCTGAGTCTCGGAAAACCTTAGCTACATCTCTAAACCAACTGAGCTACTTTTCATCTTTGCAATACCATCCGAAAATACAAAAAGAAAAAACCACATATATACATACCAAGTCATTTACCATAGCAATCGTCCAAAAACAAAATAAACGGAATCCTAACAGTCTATGGTGCCATAGCCAAACATCACAAATTTCATTCATCCATTTCATTTCGCATATCACATAAAAATAAAAAACATTTGCATTCATCATTTGCATAAGCATTCATCAAAATAAATAAACATGCATAGTCATTAGCCATCATGAATAAACATCAGATCATCACATGTAAATAAACAAAATAAAATTAGTATATATATATATATATATATATATATATCGTCAAAAAAAAAAAAAATGCCAGCAGGCTACAAAACTGGTCCTCAGACCCAGCAATCATATCCAAAAAACCCAACCTAAAGCGTCGACCACCATGATCACGTAGGATCGGTGCAACGGGAACTACCCCCCATGGTGTGGGTCCTATGGGACCCTGTAGGGCGGCTACTGCCAGCCCCCGCATCATGCCTGCTATCGCCTCCCTCATCTAATCATCGGCGATGAGATGATGTTGACTGCTCAGTCGCACTATCCCTCATCCACCCTAAAGATCCACTGATCGAGGGCTCAGGTAGCTGCCCACCAAGGTGGATGACCTCCCTCTCCAAGTCTATCTGGTGCTGACACCACTATGCCTCTCATCGATGATAATAAGACACTGCATCATCGCACTGTGCCAGAACTCTATCCCGCTCTGCTAGCTGAGCCCGCAGGAGATCCCTCTCCCGCAGCACGTCCCCCAGCTCCAGATATCGTATCCGTAGTAGCTCTGTCAGTCGTGCAATCTCAGCTCATACCTCAGACTCCATCTCCTCTGTATCTGCCTGACGAACAGGACCCTCTGGAATAGTAGCCTGCTCTGGCTCCCATTGCTCCTCCACATCCTGCATGTTCGGCTGATCCGAAGCACCAAAATCAACATCCTCATTCCCCACATCCACCATGTCCGCATCATCCAATGGACCTCCCCAATCATCCCCTACTACCTCACCACCCTCCACTGCCGCCTCTGTGCCTCCTAGTGGACCCTCCCCTCTCCATCGCCGTAGCACCCACCACGAGTCATACTCAGTGGTAGTCCCGACGTCATCTACGTCCGGAGCGTCAATCACCGCATCTGACTCCTCGCCCAATGGCGCGGTGACCGGTGGATCTAAATCCCTCTCATCACCCCGGCGCCGATAGACCATAGGCTCACCAGGAAACCCCTGGCGCACCCCAAACTATCGTGTAACCCGACTATATGAGAAAAACTCATGCTCGGTCCCGTGTCGCCCAATCAACCACCGCTCCCTATGTACCCGTCGGAGCCACTCTCCAACCTTCGACCAGACTGGACAGTCCTGATAAGGGCACCAAACCACCTCCCCTGGAGTGAGCCGAGAGAAGGCATCAGTATAATGCTCTACAACACCTTTCCATCACCGACTCTGCCCCTGCTCTGTAGACCGCCGCCACAAAACTGCATAGCCTATCTCCACATCATCCATCATTGCCCGAGTCGTCCATGGTAACCCGTTTGGCCTCTCAACTGCTATATGCTACCAAACCTAGCACTGCAACAGATAACTACAGCTGATCCCATTTCACTGCCGACAGCGGACCCCATATAGCTCCCCGTAGAGCTGTGCCAACAATGTCTGTCCCCATCTCAAAATCAGCGGTGCCCCTATCGGGCACTCTACCAACTGCCACACCAAATCTAGTAGGTTCCACGGGAACCTCGCACCTGACGAATCAGGTAGAAGCATGTTAGAAATGAGGCCCATCAAGAATTCATGCCTCACTCCTAACACCCCCCTCTCCTACCACCAGCAAACCAAAATCCCGCCAGCCTAGCAGTCCACCTCGACTGTCTCCATTGGGTTCGCTACACCCAGCCACCCCCATGCCCAAAGCATCTCGTAAGTATAGCAGTCCACTGATCATGCGGTGATGTCCTAATGGGCAGTCCATCTATCGAAATCCGAAGCAACCGATAGACATCCTCCAAAGTCACAGTCATCTCCCCTGTCGGGAGATGGAACGTGTTGGTCCGCGGATCCCAAAGTTTGATCAGGGCCGTCAGATAGGCCTGATCCGGGACCACAGGCTCCAGTCGAGACACCTGCTTGAGCCCAAGGGCATCAAGCCATTCCCAATAATCATCAGTCAATGCACCCCGCGCCTTAGTAAAAGCAGCAGGTACACGGTACCGGCTCCTAACCTGCAAAAGAAAACAATTCAAAAAAAAAAAAAAAAAAAAAAACAGCGCAAAAATTCAAATAAAAATCAAATTTTCAGTTCTAGGGTTTCTAATCCTAACTGATTAATTTACAAATAAAAAATTCAAAATTCAAACAAATTTTCAGTTCAAGGGTTCCTAAATCTTAACTGATAAATTTCAAAAAAAATAAAACGTTAAGGTTTCTAATCTTAACTGATTAATTCAAAAACAGCATAAAATAAAAATAAAAAATTCAAAAAAACACAAATAATACGTCTTAGGGTTTTACGTTCCGTGATCCTAGGGTTTAGTCATAAGCAAAATTCTTTACCTAGGTTTTACGTTACGTTTAATTGTACAGTAAAACTTAGTTGTCTTAAATCCAATTTCAGGGTTTAAGTTTTAAAACATATTTTGAAAAACATCATCACAAGAACAGTTAAATAAAACAAGTGCAATTTTAAACAAAAATAAACTCTAAGAGGCACTTACAGGTTTCTCCTCGGCTCCGTCGCTCAAACCATTTTGTGCACTCATGATGGCAGAGAGAATTCCAGCAGCGCTTCGCTTCGCAGAATTACCTCCTCCTCCCAGAGCTCCAAAATCGCAAGAAAAAAAAATGACACAAATGAGCCCAAATTCAAGTTTTGGCCCTTAAATAGACCTCTGAGCTGGAATTCGTCCTTGACTAGGATGAGCACTCTGGTTAGCGCTCGTCCCACCCAGGGACGAATTCTACAGCTGGAATTCGTCCCACCCAGGGACGAATTCAGGCCAGAACTTCAAAAACATCAAAAAATGATCAAAAATGCACTAAAAACAGACAATAAATTTTCCCGATAGGAGTGCTACTGCACCTGACATCAAGCGCATACAAAATAGACATTGGAGTCACAAATTATCACTATCCTACTCCCTAAGAAGGCTACCATAGCCGGACCGCTCCACGGGAAGACGGATTTCCGATAATTTAATCCCCAAATGGTGTAAAAAAAAACAACAAAAACAACAAATAAACGCAACACAAAAACATAGCAATAAGCATTTCCGGACACAAGTGCTCTTGCACTTAACCTCTAGGCAAAGAAATTCAATGTCGGGGTTCAAATTGTCACTCTCTTACTTCCCCAAGAAGGCTACCATAGCCGGACCGCTCCACGGGAAGATGGGTTTTTGATGATTTCACCCCATTATGGCATCACCAAAAGGGTTAACACCCACCAAAAATAGGTCCAAATGTTGGAAAAATTGCACATTCTTAAACGGTAAAACATCTAAAGGCACCCTTGCACAAGTCATCTTGGGTCAAGCGACTCGTCGCTTTTCTCATGAAGGTCATTCCCTCATCGATTCGTCGCTTGAGGGGGTAGTCACATTTAGTCACCAATCAACAATCACACACCCAATTAAGGAAAATGACATGCATTCAAAGATTCATTGACAAAGACAATTACGCTCCTGCTTGGGGCAGTAAACAAGCAACAATCAAATCAATCAAACACTTGGCATTTCGTGAATCATGAACACAAGGTTCCCCTGAGGATAAAAGGTTGTGCCCTTTGCCTAATCATGACTGATCAATGTCCAAGCTCAAGTCACACCTCACCAAAGTAGGTTAACACTTGAAATCAAACTCCTTAGCTCGTCAGAAGCAAGGATTCAAGAATGCATGCCCTTTCCATGCTTGGGGCATCAAAAGTTGGTTAGGTTACCAAGAAACCCTAATCATTAGTGCTTTGGTTATCTATTTTTGCTCGACGCTGCGCTATGCACAACACATCCCAAAAAGGGGCATCTGTAGACACCAAAACAGCACCAATCCGATTATGTGACTGCAAACACTAATCGCTTTGACAAAAACAGCCCCCAGGGCAGCCCTCAGAGGTCAAACAGTGGTCCTAACCACTTTCATAGCAATTTTGTAAGGTCAAGAGGCAATTTGGTACATTTAGACACTTTGCTCAGTATTCGTCTCACCCAGGGACGAATACTAACTGGGATTCATCTCACCCAGGGACGAATTATGAAATCATCTCACCCAAGGACGAATTCCAAGTTTAATGGGAAAAAATAAGAATGGCGCCAAGTGGCAGCCCAGGACAGTCAGTTGATGACTCCTGCCTCGCAAGCGTGTGTGGGTGGACAGATAGGCCGTTAGAGGACTGTCACAAGGGCAGTTATGAAAGCCCAAGTCATGGAGGACTCCCCTCCCTCATGGGAAGACTTGATCGCCACATGGCACCTATGACCAACACATGGCGCTTATGCTTCCCTCTCAAAAGAGACCCCATGGGTCTATAAAAGGTGGGACTTTTCTCACCCAAAAGAGGACAGATTGGAGGCGATTTCAAGCAACAAAGTGCTATCCGATTGAATACCCACTTGCATCCTTTTGATTCACCTTCTCACATCCACTAATCTCTTTTGCAAGGGAGGTTATTGGGTGGCTTTTGGAAGCGTGCATCCAACCCAAATCCAACATTTGACCACCTTACACCACCAATTCGCAGACATCCCAATCCTAAGAGGTTTTGGGCCCATCCCTAGTGGATTGGCACCGAAATCAAGTGCCAACGATGGGAGGCCCACTTGGGCACCCCCGCACTTTCTAAGTTTTATTCTAAAAGCATTCTAGATTACTTATCCATGTTGCATTTTGTGTTATTCTGTTTGGTGAATTCATAGCTTCAATTTCATGACATTTTGATCAGGTTTTGTTATGCTTTTTGTCGCTTTGTTGTTATACTAACTTGCAGGCGGAGATATCAAATTCTCGAGGATAGAGGCCAAATTGGGAGAATCCGACCATCTGGGTCGTCCCAAAATGGCCCCAATTACATAACCCCTCTGTTTGCAGGTGTTTTGGAGGTCTCGGGATTCGACATTGGAGCAGCATCAGGTCGGCTTTTCCAACACGAAAGAATTCGTCCCACCCAGGGACGAATTGCGATCGAAATTCGTCCTACCCAGGGACGAATTCCAGTTGAAGGCATATTGGCCAACTTTTTCAGTGGCAATGGCCTTCTGGTAATATTTTATGTCTTCTGTCAGGTTTTTAGGCTATTTGGACTCACTTTACTCACTGTTTCAGACGAATGTTTACATGCATCTTTTGGCGATTTTAGAGAACAAACACTTTTTATTTGCAGCAGGTGCTACTGACATCTTCGTTGTTTCTTTGTTCGCAGGAGGAGCAGCAGAGGTCAAGGACTCATCAACATCAGCGGCGACATCGTCTTGGCCCGCCCATCTCAAGTGTGGGCACGCGGAAAGAGGAACCTTAAGTCTTGATTGTAATCAAATTCTTTTAACGCTCCTAGCCCTTGAAAAGGGAGGAGGCGTCTTTGTAACAGAGATCAAGAGAGTTTAATGAAAGGGCTATGTTTTCTCCATTTGCTTGTATCTCATTTCAATGCGTCTCTTTCGTTTCATGCATTCTACATTTTTAGGACTTAAGCATATTTGATTTTGAATGCATCACAGTTAGAGTTTCCTTCACCCGGAATCTCGTGCTTTCACACCCATGGTCATGGGTCTCACCCAAGAACTCCTCAAGAAGCTTATGAGGAGTATGAGCAAGAAGAAGAGTGAGCAGAAATGCCCTACCAAGGTAGAGGGGGTGCTATTCGGCCACCCCTCTATAGGCCTCAAGTTCCTCATAACCCGAAATAGGAACAAACTAGGGAGGAACAGATTAAATATTTCGATGCATATAAAGTGCCGATAGAGCACTTGGAGTATATGGAGACCAAGACTTCTGGGCCCCAAAAGCCCACTTTACGCCAACTTCGCAGTCATCCTGTGCATCCATCAGTACTGGCACCCCCTTACCCTAAACACTTTAAAATGTCTTAGTTGGCAATATTTAGAGGGGAGGAAGATGCCCAAGAGCATGTGACTAGATTCCTTAGCCAATTCTCTGGCATTCAGGATAATGATGCTTTGCTACTATGAACATTCATCACCACATTCATAGGCCCTACCTCGGATTGGTTCAATAAATTGCCAAACCATAATATTAGTAACTTAGATAAGCTAGTGGATGCATTCCTCGAACGCTTCACATTCAACACCAAGAATAAGGTGTCACTAAGCGACCTAGCCAGCCTCAGGCAGTATGAGGAAGAAACCATGGCAACCTATGGGAACTGGTGGAGGACTTTGCTTTCAAAGCTGCCCTACCTCCCTCCTATGTCTAACCTCACCCAAATTTTCTCAAAGAGCTATTAGAGATTGATATCCATTCTATTGTAGTTGTAGCAATATGCCACTTTAGAGGAAGCTTTGGCGTAAGCCAGAATCAATGAAGAGATCAAGATTTAGAATGGCAAGATAGCCAAGACAAAGAAGAAAGAATGGTCTAAGAACACCAAAATAGGGACCACGCAACAGAAACCTGCTACGGTCAATCAGGTTGCTATAAACATCCCCAATCATACACAAGAAACACAGCCCCAAAGGGCTAACTATCAGGCGGTGCCTCTTAACAGGTATGACATAGAAAATCAAAGGCAATAACAAAATCAACAGTGTTGCCTTAGGCAACAATTCACACCTTACACAGATTCCAGAGACTCCCTGTTTGACCGCTTTTCAATGACAAACTTGATCAACCTACCCGAGAGTCAACCCATAGACCCCAATGCACCAAAGCCTAAGGGATACATGGAAGACTTGTACTGTAGGTTCCACATATAGAAGGGACATGACCTTAATGCATGTTGGAATTTTAAAGGCTTGGTGTAAGACCTAATAGATAACAAGACATTAGTAGTGGATAATCCTGTGGCACTAATCAACCAACAAGTGGAGGTCTTTAAGGACCAATTGCATGCCCATGATGTGCAAGAAAAGACCCTACAAGTCAATGAGGTAACATAGAACTACCCCATGCAGAGGTATGTAGGTATGATCAATATAGTGACTCAGAACAAGAGGTACCCAAGCATAACTGCCCCCATGATAGCTACAAGATAGATTCCAACAACATCACAACCACAATAGCACCCTACACAACCTCCTCTGCCTAGACCAGTGGCCACAATTCAGACCAAAATCACCTAGAGTTTAAGGACCACGTTGGCTAGGCTCTACATCTATGAGCTCATCCAACAATCATCACCCCATCGGGAGGTTCTAATGGAGATACTAAAAGCCATCGAGTTGCAGCCCCACGAAGAAAACTCCTTCAACAACTTCATGGGACATGTTAAACGATGCAATGAGCCAGTTATCACCTTTAAAGAGGACAAATTGAAATCAGTGACTGGTGACATGGCAGATCCATCCCTGCACGTCATCACATGAGTCAACGAGATTCTGTACAAGAGGGTATTGGTGGACACTGGATCATCCAATAATATCATTACAATAGTGGCCTTGAAGCACCTAAAGTTTCCCGCATCTCACATAGTGGCCTCCACCTATACACTATGAGCATTCAATGATGCAATATGCTCGACAGTTTGCACAATTGTCCTACCCATCCAAGTGGGATAAAATACTATACCTACATTGTGCCACATATTGGAGGGTGAGATGGCCTATAACATCTTGCTAGGTCAACCATGGATCAAGGACATGAAGTGTGTCCCTTCGATAGCTCATCAGTGCTTAAAGTATACATTTTAAGGGCAAGTGCATGTATTCCCAGTAGACTTGGAGCCTTTCAAGTATTGCAATACGATGCAACTAATGCTACAATCGACCCTTCCATCAATGCATTTGGATTTTCAATTGAATCCATCCAAATAGGGTCTGATTTCATAGGCATCCCTGTTGAAAAATCCATTCAGGTCCATCTTCATCGTATGGTCCTTCACTAATGAGGCCACCTACAGTGGCCACATCGAAGGACAAAGGGAAGAAACCCTAAGAATAGGCATCACCAACAGTCCCAACCATCTCTACTGAGGATATGCCTAGCCGAGTGGAATTCGAGATGCCTAGTTCACATAACATGGAGTGGACTCAGGAAGAACTTCCATTCCCTCCCCCTCAACCACCAACAATCACTATTGATATGGCCAACACGGGCCTAGGGGAGTATCTTGTGCATAAAATTGTAGCAACACCCGCACTGGAGTCCATGCAGGACATGGGGAGACCTCACCTCCTCGTAGGAACTATTGTTCCCCTAGGTTACCCGCCAAACCAAAAAGAAATTGTATATGGGGGCCTTGATAATGGTATTGAACCTTACATGCAAGAAGACAAAGATGAAGAGCCCTTTGTTGAAGATGTCAACTATTTGTCCAACCCAAATTTTGCTTTGAGATATCTTGGTCAATGTAATTGCCATGGATATGGGTTAGGCAGATATGAGCAAGGAGTGCACGTTCTTTGCCAACTAAGATATCATATGCCATACGACAAATCAGGAGTAGGGTTCAACCACCCCTGCCCCTGGACATCTTGGTAGAGAACATGCATAGCCTAGGGATAGGCAATAAGGATGGGTTGGCATTAGATCCATATGCCAATCCTAACACAACATATACATTAGGGGATTATCTCCCATTGTCGACAAGAAACCTTGTGGACCTTCGTAACCCCTTCCCTTTGATCGATAAAGGAGAAAGTTTGACAAGTCACCTACAAATGGGAAATAGATAAGTTCAGGAAGGATCTTTGGAAGACGAGTTAGAGTATGAGGTAGCACCATGGGACCCTTTTGAATCGGATAGCAATCAATCACAAGTGACCCCCATGGATGATTATCAAGAAATCCACTTGGCAATATTCCCTTTGGATGCTCCAATCGAGCAGGTGACACTTCAAGAAAATAAGGTCCCCCTGTAGAGAGTGAAACAACCTCGATGGGTCCATATCAATTTGCTCGAGCAGGATGAGCCTCATGTGTCGCAAATAGTTGTTGGAACCAATAAATACTTTTGGATCTTTGATAGTGATTATGAAGATGAAACTGAGATGGAATATCTCAATCACATACGACAGATGCAGCAAAAATACCCCCTGGATATTGATGACATGTTCAAACAACTCAACATAGGGCCAAGGCATAGGTGGCACCTAAACCCAGCATAATTCGACCAAGTGCTACATCTGCAACTTTAGGCATACAGAGAGCACCTTTCACCCAGAGACCCTATAGCGATATCAGTGTCGAAGGCAGATCCTATCCTCCTATCCACACATATGGTTGATCCATTAATACTAATACCTCCAGATCCTGATTTAGAGCACAAAAGTGATCAAGGATGTACGAGTCACCACACCAACAATAATGGATACCAAAATCATTTCATCAACATGATCTCCATTGAATAACCACCCCCATCCATAATCCTGCCGATCCAGCATAGTCATTGTATCTATACATAGATGCCATAGACTAGGATCATGTCAATTCACCACCATCCCCATCAGAGTACTGGCCTTGTGGTGAGATGCTTCATTTTTCCCTAGGACCAACGTGGGATATCTTCCATGCTAAAGAGGGACTCAAGGTTCCCAATGCAAATCTAAACTCATCAAATGATATCCACTTAATCCCAAATCCACACCAGTTGGAGGATCGATCCCACATGTCGGTCAAGGAGATGACTGATGTAGACATCGGCTCTGATCTAATGAATCCATAGATTATCAAGTTGGGGGTAAGTCTTTCCCCTGAAGAGCAAGCTGACTACATTTCCATTCTCAAAGAGAAGAAGGATGTTTTTGCATGGTCCTACAAATACATGCCGAGGCTAGATCCATAGCTAGTCACACATAACCTAACGCTTAATATGACAGTCAAGCCAATTAAGCAAAAACTATGTAAGATGCACCCAATAGTGGACTTAATGGTCAAATATGAATTGTAAAAGTTGTTGGATGCACAGTTTGTCATCTACGTAGATTACCCACCATGGCTGTCCAACATGGTGCCCATCAAAAATCCTGATGGGAGGATTCACATATGCACTAATTTTTGAGATCTAAACAAAGCAAGTCCTAAGGATGATTTCCCCTTGCCTAGAATCGATGCATTGGTAGATGCTACAGTGGGCCATGAAATTCTTTCCCTCATGGATGGTTTCTTGGGATACAATCATATTCGTATTAATATTGAGGACCAACTAAAAACGACATTCACAATGCCTTGGGGGACATTTTGTTATAAGGTCATGCCCTTTGGCCTTAAAAACATTGGCACCACCTACCAACATGCCATGACATACATCTTCCATGATCACATGCATAAAACTTTGGAAGATTACATGGATGATTTGTTGGCCAAATATCTTTTGTGCCCAAATCATCTCGATGACTTAAGCAAGATCCTCGATCACCTCATGGAACATAAAGTCAAACTAAATCCCAAGAAGTGCATATTTGACGTCACATCTAGAAAACTCTTGGGTTTCATAGTCTCAAAGTGAGGTATCGAGGTGGACCCAAACAAATTCAAGGCAATCCTTGAAATTCTTCCCCCAAATACCATCAAGCGGCTCAGAAGCCTACAGGGAAAGGTCATGTCAATCAAGCACTTCATAGCACAACTATCTGACAAGTGTTGACCCATGAATAAATTATTGCATAAGGGGGTAGCATTTCAAGTTAGCCTTCAACGATATTAAACAATACTTGGATTTGTCACCAGTATTGGCACCACCTAGACCAGGAGTGTCATTCTACTTATACATCTTAGCTACTGAGGTGGCACTGGGTGCCATGCTAGCCCAAAAAAATGAACTACACAAAGAATAGGATACTTACTATCTTAGCCGCACCCTGGTCGAGTTATGAACTTAACTATGCATACGTTGAGAAGCTATGCTTGGTAGTGGTGTTTCCTACCAAAAAGCTATGCCATTACATGTTGAGCAACATGACGTATGTTGTGTCTAAGGAGAATCCATTATGGTACATGATGAGTCGTACTTATCATAGTAGCCGCACGATGAAATGGATCATGTTGTTGATGGAGTTTGACATAGAGGTCATTGGATAGAATTCAATAAAAGGTCAAGTAATCACCGATCAACTAGCAGAGGCTCCTCTCGAATACGATCAGCCTCTAACCATAGAACTACCCAATGATGGGGTCTTCCATGTCTCAAAATCACTAAATTTTGATGAGCCTGAGTCACAGGATGACATAACCCTATTTTTTGATGGTTCTAAATGTGAGCAATGGGGTGGCACATAAATTTTATTCTTCACACTACAAGGGGTTCCAATGCCTCTATCATTTAAATTAGATTTCTCATGCACCAAAAATAATGCTGAATACGAAGCCTTTGCTCATAGGTCTTCAGACAACAATCACCATGAACATCAAATGATTGAACATATTTGGTGATTTGTTGTTAATTTTCAACCAAGTCAAAGGGGTATTCCAAAGTAAATGGCCAGTTCTATAGGCCTAAAAAGCCCTTGTGGATAAATTATTGGCAAAGCTTGAATGGTAAGACATCGAGGCACTCCCTCGATCATAGAATCATTTTGCGGACACTATGGCCTCCTTGGGGTCACTAATCCTGTAAGATATTTATGGTGATATGACAACCATTCAAGTCAAAACACTATCACAATCCATGATGGAGCGTGCAAACTCTGACTTAACGCTAGGAATCCACCTAATCCAGATTGAACCATCCCTGAACAAGTTCTCTCGAATCCATGATTGTTTGAATCATGCCAACTGGGGGTCCTTGTTCTCCCCTATTCCCATTAATAGCAACACAATGCTATTCTTACAAGTTATTTCCCACTTAGCTTTTACTAGGGATGACCTTCAAGAGGGATTGGTTGTTCATGTTGTCGAGGTTTCTAATCAATAGGATTGGTACACACCCATACGACATTACCTCAAGTTAGGTAACCTCCCACTTGGATTGACACACGCTGTAAAATGATAATTCAAGCAGAAAGTGACAAAACATGTCTTGCTAGGAGACATTTTGTATCGTCACAGCTACAAAGGAATCCTCCTTCATTGCTTGGACCATCAGGAGTCCACTTGGGTGATCACCCAAGCGCACTATGGTACATGCGGTGGCCATTTTAGTGGTATGGCCATCACAAAGCGCATTCTTCACATGGGCTATTATTGGCCATCTTTAGAGTGATATTGTTGCGTGTATGTAAGGAAGTGCATGAAGTGTCAACACCATGCCAATTTGACACATGTACCTTCTTAGGCCTTGCAACCGATCCAATCGTCTTGGCCATTTTTGTAGTGGGGCTTAGATCTAATTGAAAAGATCTCCCCTACATCGTCAGGTCGTCACACGTTTATCATAATGGCCACAGAGTACTTCACCAAGTGGGTGGAAGCAATTCCGCTTACCTCTATGACTAGAACCCACATTTCAAATTTTATTTTACATAACATCATATGTCATTTTGGTATTCCATCCAAGATAATCTTGGATAATGGGACGCCATTCATGAACAAAGAAGTGCGTGCTTTGACCACAAAGTACAAAATTTAGCATATTTTTTTGACACCCTATTATCCATAGGCAAATGGGCAAGCAGAGGCATCAAAAAAAATGCTAGTCACCATCCTCAAAAAGATAGTCGCAAATAGTCGTAAGGATTGGCACATTCAAATCCTGCTCGTCCTGTGGGCTTATCACACTAGCATTCGAATGCCCACTAGGGAAACTCCATTTTTGCTAGTGTATGGCTCTAATGCAATCATGCCTCTCGAGTTGGAAATACCTTCGTTGTGTATATCAATGCAAAAGTTCATCATTGATGACACTACATGTCAGAACTGGTTAGACCATCTTATGTTGATCGAAAAACGATGCTTTAATTCTCTCGAGCATTTACGTATCTATCAAGAGCTACTTAAGAAAGCATACAACATAAAGGTTCACTTGAGGGAATTTTAGGTTGGTGACTTGGTATTAAAAGAAAACCAACAAAATTATAACTTTCCACCCCATCTAAGGGACAAGTTCATGGCAAACTGGTTAGGTCCTTATGTCATCGACAATAAAATAGGACTTGGAACATATCGACTAGTCTCTATTGATAGAATCAAGGAATTAGAACCCTTGAACATCAGTCATTTGTAGCCATTCCATATTTAAAAGAGCCATAGCCCAAACTAAAAGCTCCAAGGATTCTCATAATCACTTGGTCAACCCCAAAAGCTCCAAGGATTCTCATAATCACTTGGTCAACCCCAAAAACACCCCAAAGGTGCCCATAAACCCTTTGGTCAAACCAAAAATGCCCCAAAGGTGTCCATAAACCCTTTGGTCAGACCAAAAGCTCCAAGGATTCCCATAATCACTTGGTCAAACCCCCAAAAATGCCCTAAAGGTGTCCATAAACCCTTTGGTCAAACAAAAAGCTCCAAGGATTCCAACAATCGCTTGGTCAAACCCACCAAAATGCCCCAAAGGTGTCCATAAACCCTTTGATACAACCAAAAGCTCCAAGGATTCCCACAATCTCTTGGTCAAAACCCCCAAAATGCCCCAAAGGTGTCCATAAACTCTTTGGTCAAACCAAAACACCCCAAAGGTACCCATGGTCAAACCAAAAGCCCCAAGGATTCTCACAATTGCTTGGTCACCTAAAAATACCCCAAAGGTGCCCACAAACCCTTTGGTTAAACTAAACCACCCCAAAGGTACCCATCATCCCTTTGGTCAAAGCAAAAGCTCCAAGGGTTATGTTGTGGCTATTCCACAACACACCCCAAAATTGGGGACCCACCTTTTTTACATGCTTTCCAAGAAAACTATAGTGGCCCAGATGCTAAAGATTAAAGAAAAATAGCAAAAAAGTGAAAAACATTGCGATATCATGACATGTTGCTCCATCACGGCTCAAAAAATAAAAATGTCGCAATATCACGACATGTTGCTCCGTCGTGGCTTGAAAAGAAAATTGTTGCAATATCGCGACATGTCGTGTTTTCACGGCTTAGAATAGCAAAGTACATCGAAATGAAAATGTGTCGTGATATCGAGACATGTTGCATTTTTGCGGCTTAGACAAGCAAAGTACAATGGAACGAAAAAGTGTCACAATTTTGTGACATGTCGCATTTTCGCGGCTAAGAGCAATAGAATGCAACATGATGAGAAAATATCGCGATTTCACGACGTTTTGTGAAATCACGATCAAAGTTGTCAAACAGAACAAGATGCCAAAAATATCGCGATATTGTGACGTCTTATTTTCATGATGTAGGACAAAGAATTAAGTTGAAGACTCAAAGTTGTCGTGATATCGCGATATGTGTTTTCGCAATGTTTGATGGGTAAAATAGCCAAGTACAGAAATTGTCATGATTTTGCGACATGTCATGTTTTCGCAACTTGTCATGAAATCATGGTTAAAGCAAGCAGGAAGAAGTGTTGACCGAAAACGTCACGATATCACGACATGTCATGAAATCGCGATTCATAGAGGAGAGATAAAGACGGTTACAATTCGTAGAGAAGACCAAACATTTCATGACCGAACAGAAAGCCAAAATAATGAAGAAGCGAAAGACAAAATGAATCGATCTAGGAAATGAAACAAAGCATCACAAGGTGAAGCAGAGAGCCGTAGCAGAAAGTTTAAAAGCAAAAACAAAGACAGGCACAGGGGTCGAAAACTGTTGCAGGAAAGGTTGCAGAGCTGAGGGTGATAAGCCATTCTGGGCCTGCTTTTGGAGTGTTTTTCTTCCCCTTTTTTTGGTTTTGAGAAAACTAGAAAGTTCTGTTGTTGTAAAATGATGAACTTTTAATACAAAAATTTTAGAGAGTTGCATCTCATGGACAAGAAAGAAGGAGTTAATGTTTATTTTTCCCCTTTTCAAATTTAGGCTTATAGGTGAAGTTTAATGCAAGTTATCTTGGTTGCTTCAAGCGAATGTCTAAATCTGAAAATCGCATTCAAAACCCTAGGAATCAGCACTTAGCTTATCAGGATTGTGCATGTTTTGCAGGTCCAATAGGTTAGGTTGCATGCATGGAAACCTCATATCTTCGATTTTTTCAAATAGGATAGCAACATATTGAATGTGTTCTAAATTTAATTTTTTGCATTTCTTTTTCATTTTATTTTATTTTTCCAGAAAGTTTAACTTATTTAAAATAAACATTTAAAAATTACAAAATCCAAAAAAATTAAATGAACAATCACTAAAGTTTCATGATGAAATAAAACAACATTGCCCCTTGTTTACGATTACTTGCAACCACTAAGGTGTTCCAAGAATTTAAATTGAATATCTTCATTTGAGATTACTAATACACATGCAAATGCTAATACAGCGGAGACCTTGGAGAATTTTTTTTTTTAATTTCTTTGCAAGAGGGGATTTGGAACCCAAATCCTATCGGAGAGTGTGTTTTCACAATCGGGTGAAAATACCACTCAACAGATTGGCGCTAGAAGGAGGGCCTGAATTGGTTTATTTCATTGTGATTTAAATGGTAAAGGGATTTAAATTCTGAATATTTCATGCCCTATTGATTATTATCTTTGGCTCTCTTTTAACAATACATATTTGAACTATTAAAAGGAGGACATGAATTGCTATGCACTATTCTAACGCTTTGATTGTTCATACAGGAATAATGTGATTTGATTTGATTTAAAAAAAAAAAATAAATTGGTATTAAAGTTATATTCTTTAAGATTCACTAATGGCTATGTTTACACCGTGGATGCCAGGTAGCCCATTGAACATACCGGGAGTTCAACATTATTTGCCCGTTGGTTTTGAGAGATGTCTTCCTCGATTTTTGTCTAATGGGACAAATACTACAGAAGAACATATTCAAGCATTCAAATTTGTGGTGAATCACTTAACAGTTTGGTATGATGATGTTGCTTGTAAAATGTTCCCTTACACCTTGGACAAAGTGGCATATGATTGGTTTACAAGTCTGCCTTTAGGGTCTATCACTTCTTGGGCTCAACTAGAGGCAACATTTCTTAATCAATTCAACAAAGAGCGAGTTGACCCAGTCCGCATGTACGAGCAATTTTTCACTATTAAAAAAGGACCAAGTGAAAATGTGAAGTCATTTTCTGAAAGGTTCTTTGGATTATATACTCAATTAGTGACATTTTATGTTCTTCAAGAAGAAGTGGCTCTCCAAATATACGTCAATGCTCTTGACCCGCTAATTTCCACATATTTGCGAGGGATGCCTCTAATCACATCTTTGTCACAAGCCTATACTCAAGCAATGGCAATTGAGCAACAACTGAGTTATCAAAATTATGGTGTGGGTTTTGGATCATATAATCTTCAATCATTTAATACCTCCCTTACCCACCCGATGATTTATCCACCTCAACCGAGTTCAAGTTTGAATCAATTTCAGAATCAACAATCGTTCCCAAACTTCAATCAATTGCAAAATCCCCAACCTACTATGCAAGATCAATCATCTTTCTTAAGTATGAATCAACTTCAAAATACTCATATTGACTCAAAAGATGTTTCTAAAATCAATTTCAATGATTTTCATAATATGATGATTTCAGGCAAGGGAGGAGTGCTAGATCCAACTAGTATTGAAACATGTGATAAATTGGGAACCCTTGACTCATCAAAAGATGAATTCTATGAGGATGAATCCGTCTCGGATGACACGTCGGATGACATTGTTGAAAACAATGACCAAGAAAATTCACACCTTCCAAATTATGTTAAACGTGAATCATGGGTTACAAATGTGGACTATGATAGCCTTATCAATTTGAATACAAGCAATAACCCAATTTTGGAAATAATTGAACCATTTAAGGAAGGTAAAGGTAAATTTGATGAGAAGCATGTTGATGAATTGAAATATGATGAAGAAATAGTTGAGCACCACAATCTGATTTTGAAAAATGATTATTATGATTTTGGGGATAAATGGGAAGAGTATGCTCACTCCAAACCTTCTAATGAATCTCGTGTGCCTATTGATATGCAGGATAATACAATTGCCCTTTCATATGAGGATATTACCGGTCCTGTACAGTCTGAGAATGTTTTGGAAGAAGGCTTGGAATCTCATCAAAGGTTGGAGAAGGATAGTGATTATACTGCCATGGATACAGACGGAGAATCAATTGATTTTGTTCCTCTCGTGGGACAGGAAATCAAAAATCTTGATCCACCTATTGATTCTACAATGTCTATGCCATCTCAAAATGATGAAATTACAAAACCTAAGTGGTGTGGGTTTGATACTATTGATGATCCTAATGAAAATGTGGATTTCGAGGCAACTCAAGCCATTGATCACGGAAGGGTGTCACGCGACACATGTCTTGAAAAACTAGGCTCTTGTTTTGAAAAGGATGGACGTATGTTTGATTGGGTGCCTAACTTTGGTGTTTTTGAACAGATATCGGATGATGAAGAAGACAATGAGGAAAAAGAAAAAGCTACTAACACTCATCAAGTTATGGTAAATTTTAATCATGATGGGTTGAGTATGGATGACAAGGTGAAATTTTTACCTTTGGTAGTAGCTACAAAAATTTTAAGTGATAGGTTACATGATGTCCCTTTGGATGCTAATATCATTAATAATGAAATGCTATTGAAGGTGAATGAAGAACAAGGATTAATTTCTAACCACACCTTTGATGACATTACTTTAATGAATGAGAAAGAAATTGATGTATTTAAATTGCTAAGTCAAATTCATCAACAATTAATAAAGGAATCTAGGATAAAAACTTGTAATGATTCTCATTTAGTAAATATCCTAGATACTTGTAAATTTTTGCATAAGTTTGATTGGCCTAAAAACATGAATAACGAATTGGCTTTGAAATTTTTAGAAATAGGCTTTTGTTTGCAACATCTCACGTTTGAAAAGGAAGGCCTAATTTTAAATCATGAATCGAATCACGAAATGAACACTTTCAAGAATAGACAAGATAAAATTGAATATCATTTATTGTCTAATCATTTTAATAATTTGACGCTCACCTATGAGGGTACTAATGGAATTAAATCTAATCGGTGGGGTGAGCAAGGTAAATTAAAAGTTGTTGCATGGTGCGGTCTAATCTTGTTTTGGTTGGATTCCTATAGCATTTGGCATGCGTATCATGTTATATTTTTGTTGAAGTGTTCTAATCATGTCTGGGATCCAGGAAAGTAATAGTCCAAGCTTGGCATCATCTTGTACTATATTGTATATAGATTTTGGTTTTGGTTTTGGTTTGTGTTTTTCAAGTTTCATTTTTTGGATTGTTAGTTTAATCATGATTTAAGTTGTGTGTTTATTTGACATGTTTGGTTTGTCTAAAAAAAAAAAATGATGAAAAAGTTGTTTTTTGAGATGTTAACTTATGCTTTAGATCAGGGAAATATGGAACATGGGAATTGTGTTGTAGAAAGCTCCGCAAGAAACACAAACAGTTTAAATAATATCGTTTGAAACTTGTGATGCATGAAGTAGTCAGTTTTACATTTTTTTTAATTATGGCAATACTCCATCTGCAATTCAAAAGGCAATGCATTCATATTACATCCCACTTTGCATATACATGCCATCGTAGTTGCATATGCATTTCAGATACAAATCATTAAAGTGTGTCAAATCCTCTTAGGGTTATTCTATAACATAAAGAAAAAAAAATCCTAAGGTTGGGAACTGATGCCCAAACTATCTTGAACCAAGCACGTTCTATGCACATTAAAGAAGATCTTGGGCAAAATGATCAAAACCATGCTTGGAAGAAAAGGTGAGGCGAAAAGAATATTTCATGTCTATCCTATCATGCAACATTATCCTTAAAATAGTGGTTTTTACCACTTCCATAGAGCTTAAAGCCTAAAATTAGAGTAGTAAGGATAGGGTTAAATCCTCATCGAACTTAGGTTGAGGATCCAACTCCCCAAAGCTCTGATTTGACCTTCATGGAGTAGTAAGGATAGGGCATAATTCTCATCTCGCCTAGGTTGAGAATCTGATTCCCCAAAGCTTCTATGTTTCATTTCATCATAAATCTTGGATTGGAAGGATCGTACTACATGTCCCTAGTAAGGATGGGTAGTCATCCCCAAGGTCCAAGAAATAAAAGATAATATTCTCCATTTCATAAATCTTGGATTGGAAGGATCGTACTACATGTCCCTCGCAAGGATGGGTAGTCATCCCCAAGGTCCAAGAAATAAAATTAACTAATATTTCCCATTTCATCTTAATATTGGATTGGAAGGATCATACTACATGTCCCTCGTAAGGATGGGTAGTCATCCCAAAGGTCCAAGAAAAAAAAATAGAATGAATGAAGCCAAATCATGGATTATGGGGTTAAGTATGCCCATGCGTGGCAACATGTCTTGTCTAAAAACAAGACCACTGACTGCTCAAACGGATAGACTAGCTCTGACCATTTCATCCATAACTGGTTAAATGATTTTGCTCAAAGTGAGGTAATTAATTCCGGATCGAGTAGTAAGGATAGGGTTAAATTCCCATCTCGCTTAGGTTGGGAATCCGATTCCCCAAAACTCTGATTTCACTTTCACTTGCACATGGGTTCAAGATAGTAGTGACTCATAACCAACTTTGGGATCTAATAAATCAATTCATTATACATATAGTTGATCCTAAGAGGGTTTGATAATTTTAAATGTTGGTATATGATATTAGAAGGTTTAAAGTCTTTATAAAGCAGGTTGTTATATCTCTAGCATATTTATTAGGCTGCTCAAATCATTCACAACCTCACATATGCATTCATGTAAAACTGACAATGGAATGTGGATCAATTTCAAACGATAGAAAATGGAACACATTGCACACACCGAGCTGATACTTAATGATTCTAATGTTTCATGTATTTCTGATCTATCGGCATTTGTTTATCTTTTATGTGCTGACGCTTGTATCTAAGCTTGTATATTTTAGGTTAGGTTCTCACCAAAATGCTCAGGAGCATTTGATAGCAGAGTCGCCATTTGTTGTGGTTGCTCCACAACACACCCCAAAATTGGGGACCCCCTTTTTTGCATGCTTTCCAAGAAGATTGCAGTGGCCCAGATGTTAAAAGAGCAAAGAAAAATAGCAAAAAAGTGAAAAACATCGCGATATCGCGACATGTTGCTCCATCGCGGCTCAGAAAATGAAAATGTCACGATATCACGACATGTTGCTCCATCGCGGCTTAAAAATAAAATTGTCGTGATATCACGACGTGTCATGTTTTCGTGGCTCAGAACAACAAAGTACATTAGAATGAAAAGGTGTCGCGATATCGTGACATGTCGCGTTTTTGTGGCTCAGACAAGCGAAGTACAATGGAACAAAAAAGTGTCACGATTTCATGACATGTCGCATTTTTGCAGCTAAGAGCAACAAAATGCAGCATGATGAGAAAATATCGTGATTTTGCGAAGTGTTGTGAAATCACGGTCAAAGTTGTCAAACAGAACAAGATGCCATAAATGTCATGATATCGTGACATGTCTTATTTTCACGATGCAGGACAATGAATTAATTTAAAGACTAAAAGTTGTCATGATATCGCGACATGTTGTGTTTTCACGATGTTTGATGGGTAAAACAGCCAAGTACAGAAATTGTCATGATTTCGTGACATGTCATGTTTTTGTGACTTGTCATGAAATCATGGTTAAAGTAGGGAGGAAGAAGTGTTGACCGAAAATGTCACGATATTGCGACATGTCATGAAATTGTGGTTCATAGAGGAGAGAGAAAGACGGTTACAATTCATAAAGAAGACCAAACATTTCACGATCGAACAGAAAGCCAAAATAATGAAGAAGTGGAAGACGAAACAAATCGATCTGGGAAATGAAACGAAGCATCACAAGGTGAAGTAGAGAGCCGTAGCAAAAACTTTAAAACCAGAAACGAAGACAGGCACAGGGGTCAAAAATCGCTATGGGCAGGATTGCAGAGCTGAGGGTGATAAGCCATTCTGGGCCTGCTTTTGGAGTGTTTTTCTTCCCCTTTTTTTGGTTTTGAGAAAACTAAAAAGTTCTATTATTGTAAAATGATGAACTTTTAATACAAAAATTTCAGAGAGTTGCATCTTATGGACAAGAAAGAAGGAGTTATTTTCTGCATGCAAGATTTAATGCCTATTTTTCCCCTTTTCAGACTTTAGTCTTATAGGTGGAGTTTAATGCAAGTTATCTTGGTTGCTTCATGCGAAGATTTAAATCTAAAAATCGTAATCAAAACCCTAGGAATCAAAACTTAGCTTATCAGGATTGTGCATGTTTTGCAGGTCCAATAGGTTAGGTTGCATGCATGGAAACCTCATATCTTTGGTTTTGTCGGAACAGGATAGCATCATACTGAATGTGTTCTAAATTTAATTTTCTGCATTTCTTTTTCATTTTATTTTATTTTTCTAGAAATTTTAACTTATTTAAAATAAACATTTAAAAATTACAAAATCCAAAAAAATTAATGAACAATCACTAAAGTTTCATGGTGAAATAAAACAACATTGCCCCTTGTTTACAGTTAATTGCAATCACTAAGGTGTTCCAAGCATTTAAATTGATTATCTTCATTTGAGATTACCAATACACAGTTGCAAATGCTAATACAACGGAGACCTTGGAGAAGTTGTTTGTTTGACTTCTTTGCAAGAGGGGATTTGGAACCCAAATCCTAAAGGAGAGGTGTACTTTCACAACTGGGTGAAAATACCACTCAACAGGTTCCCACAATCGCTTGGTCACAAATAAGAAAATTTCAAAAACAATAAAATCATCAAAAATAACAAAAATTTGCATCTCATTTCCATGCATTCTCAAAATCATAACAACAATAAAGAACTCTTTTGCATCTCATCTTCAGACTCACAAAAATCAATCAATCGAAAACACAAAAATAATAGTTGCATTTAGCATCAAATCCATACATTGCATATTTTTTGGTTATATAGGTCAAAGGCACCATAGACTATAATTACTCAAAAAATCCATCATTTTCCACATTTTTCCATTCTATAAACAGTCCATAAAAAATAAACGCCATCCACTGTTTCACCATATCATGCATCGGTTGTCTTCTAATGTATCTAGAGTTTTTGTCATTCAGCTGCGTTTAGATTTCTAGCCAAATATTGTACAAATTTAGACAAATTTTACAAAGGTAGAGTTCTACTTAGATCACACCTTGTTACGTAGCATCCCAACACAAGTTAAAACACATAAAAATTCCCCATTTGTGTAAATAAAATAAGAAATATGCAAAGCAATCTAGGATACCATCTAGTGAAAATGTTATCTTGATCATCCCCCTGTGCAGATGACCCCAAAAATGCTGAGAGTTGGCAAAAGGACAAGCATCTTCCCTACCCAATTCCCCAAGAATCCCAAGTTCTCAAAAAGTTGCAAAACATCAATAATTTGCAAAAGTCAAAACTCCAAAAAAAAATTGACATCACAACCAAAGTGCATACATCAAAAGGTACATACAATAGTGATTCTCATCACTCAATATTTAAATCCCTTGCTCAAAAGAAAAAAAAAATAAACAATGATTTTTATCACTATATAAGAGCAAGTATCCCAATACAATTGAAGAAAAGAAGGGAGTCGAACTTGAATCCCTGGAAATCTCAACATTCATAAGGTTATGAGGTAAACCTCTGTATCGGTTTGGTGGATAGCCTATTGGTCACTAGTGGAAAAACTCCCGCATGACGATATATCTATCACATTAACTTGTGTGTAGATCAATGTTTGCATGTGGATGAGCTAGCTTATGGTATCCTAGATAGCATCGTAGATTAATCTGACTAAATACAAAAAAGGAGTTAGTGGAGCTAATTAGGTGATCCTTAGTACAATTTTGGTTGATAGCCTATCTGGAACTGGCGGTATCCTAACAAATACCACATAAAAAAACTCAATTGCACACACAGGGATGCGAAATAACTTGGTCAAAGACAAGTCGTATTCATACCTTGTTCAAAAGTCTTGTAATATAAAAGTACAATCTTGGCTAGTCAGTTAAAACATCCAAGTGTCAGAAAACCTTAACTACAGTCTAAAACAACTGTGATATTTTTCATCCTTGCATCACCATCAAAAAGTACAAAAAAATAACATAAAAAGTCATTTACCAAAGCAATCACCTAGGACAAAAAGCCATAAGTTCTAAACAGTCTATGATGCCACCATAAAAAATCACAAATTCAATTCATCCATTCCATTTGCATATCATATCAATTATAAATATTAGCTTTCATCACAAAATATCCATACATAATGTAAATTAACATGCATCCATCAAACATCAGTCACTGTGCATAAAATTAAATCACAACACGTGTATAAACAAAAGAAGGTCATATGCATATATATCATCATAAAAAAATCCATAGGCTATAATAAACTGGTCATATGACCTTATAAAAATCCAAAATATCAAAAACCCCCAAGCCTAGGGCATCGACCACCATGATCACGTAGGATCGGTGTGACGGAAACTACCCCCCATAGTGTGGGTCATATGGGAACCCTCAGGGTGGCTACTGCTAGCCCCCACATCATGCCTACTAGCATCTCCCTAATCCAGTCACCTACACTAAGAGGATGTTGATTGCTCTGCATCACTCCCTCTCATGCAGTACGATGATCCGCCTCCACTAACCATAGGGATCCACCCATCGAGGCAAATAATATTTGCCTCTAGCTCAAACCGATGTCGAATCAATTCCATATCTCACTGATGAAATGTCACCAAGTTCTCATCACACTGTGCCAAAGCGATCTCCCTCTCCTCTAGCTGCATCTGTAGGAGATCCATCTCCCGTGCAGCATTTGTATCCCCATCCCATCGATAGTACACCGTAAATGCATTCTCCCTCTTTACCAGCTATGTTCGTAGGAGATCCCTCTCCTGCAATGCATCCCTGAGCTTCGCATCCCATATCTGGAATAGCCCCTCCAATCGTGCTATCTCAATGTGTGACCCTACCTTCGTATCCTCTGAGACTACCTAAGGAATTGACATCTTTGGAATGGCAACCTTTTCTGTCTCCCACTACTACGGGACGTCTTGCATATTTGGCTACTCTGGAACCCCAAAAACCTCACCCACGTCATCAACCTCCACCATGTTTGCATCATCCAATGGAGCCCCCCAACCCTCTCTTGGTGCCTCTCCACCCTTGCCACCTGCTGCTGCTGCCTCTGGACCCCGTATAGGCCCCTCACCTTGCCACCACCGCAACATCCACCACTGCTCGTACTTAGTAGTAACCCCAATGTCATCCACATTTGGGACGTCAATTACTGTATCTGAATCCTCACCTAGTAGTGAAATGACCGGCCATTCTAGTGCCCTCTCATTGCCCCAAATTTGATAGATCAAGGGCTCCCCAAGAAATCCCTAGCACACCCCAAACTATCACCTCACCTGGTCGTACGGGAAGAACTCCTACTTAGTCCTGTGCTGCCCAATCAGCCACCTTCCCCTGCAAACCTGTCAGAGCCACTCCCTAGCCTTAGGCCAAGCTGGAAAATCCAGGTATGGCCACCAGACTACCTCCCCAAGAGCAAGTCATGAGAAGGCATCAGCGTAGTGCCCCATGGTACCTACCCACCACCAACTGTGCCCCCGCTCCTTTGATCGGTGCCATAGTGCCCCATACCCGATCTATATATCTACCATCTCTTCCTGAGTCATCCATGGCAACCCCATAGGCCTCTCCATAGCTATGTGCTACCAAGACCAGCAATGCAATAGGTAACTGCATCCAATACCCTTTCACATCCAATAGTGGACCTTGTACAGTTCATCGTAGAGCTGTGCCAGCAGTTTCTGACCCCATCTCATAATCAAGGACTCTATGGTCGGATGCTCCACCAACCTAAAGACCACCTCCAATAGGTTCCACAAGAACCTCGTGCCTAAATATTCTGGTAGTTGCATGTTGGAAATGAGGCTCATTAGTAATGCGTGCCTCACTCCCAACACACCCCTATCTAGCCACCATCGTACCAAAATTATACCAATTTGGTAGTCACCCTCTGCCCTCTCCATGGGATATCCACACCCAAATCCTCCCCATGCCTGAAGCATCGCGTTAGTACAACTATTCGCTAATCACACGACGTCGTCCTGATCGAGAGCTCGTATATCAAAATCTATAGAATCTGATATACATCCTCCAGAGTCATTGTCATCTCCCCTATTGGGAGATGGAAGGTATTGGTGTAAGTTTTCCATAGGTTGATCAGCACGATCAAGTACGCTTGATCCCCCATCACCAGCTCTAGACGTGTCACATGCTTGAGACCAAGGGCATCAAGCCATTCCCAATCTGCCAAATTCAATGCCCCTCGAGCATCAAAAAACACCGTCGACTGACAGTACTGGCTCTTAACCATTTGCAAAACAAAACAATAAATAAAACATTAAAAACATGTTAAAATGTACAACAATAACAAGAATATACATCAATGCATAAAAAAATGTACAGCTAAAAACAGACAACTCATAAGCAACAAGAAATTCAAAAAATATATATATT
Organism: Wollemia nobilis; assembly: GCA_028583015.1. NCBI lineage: Eukaryota > Viridiplantae > Streptophyta > Pinopsida > Araucariales > Araucariaceae > Wollemia > Wollemia nobilis. The sequence continues at coordinate 1,598,355 of JAQPPZ010017025.1, read as the reverse complement.
TGTCAGTCCTAGGGTTTTTAACTCTAATGTTCAACTGATAAATAAAAACAAAACAAAAAATTCAAAAAAAACATTTGTCAGTCCTAGGGTTTTTAACTCTAACGTTCAACTGATAAATAAAAACAAAACAAAAAATTCAAAAAAAAAAACATTTGTCAGTCCTAGGGTTTTTAACTCTAAAATTCAAACTGATAAATAAAAACAAAAACCAAAACAAATTTACAAACGGTTTGTCAGTACCTAGGGTTTTTAACTCTACGTTTAAACTGATAAATAAAAACAAAAAAAAATCAAATTCGAACAAACAGTTTTTTGTTAACCTAGGGTTTATAAATGAAGTTAACGAAAATACAAAAATCAGAATAAAAACAATTTTTCTAAATCTAGGGTTTTTCACTAAGTTTAACCTAGGGTTTTAGTTTAAAAACAAAACAACAAAAAATATGCATTTAAATCTAGGGTTTTTTAAATGAAAATACAAAAATTTAAATTAAAACAATTTTTTCTACGCTAGGGTTTTGCTCTCATTTTACCCTAGGGTTTTAGTTTTAAAACAATAAAAACATATCATTTAAACCTAGGGTTTCTTGTAATATTAAAAAAATTACAAACAGAAAAAATAAACAACATTTCTTTTTAGCCTAGGGTTTTACCTTAGTTTAAATGGAAAAAAACAAATTCAAAATAAATTGCGATTTTAAAACTGTAAAATAAAACACAAGCTAACTAAACTAGAAGGAGCACTTACCGATCTCGCTTCGGCTCCATCACTAGATCTAGTTTGTGGACACATGGTGTCAAGAAAAATTTGGCAGTGCTTCGCTTCACAAATTCGACCTTCTCCTCCTCCTCAGAGATCCAAATTGCCAAAAAAATCTAATGCAAATGAGCCCAAACCCTAGTTTTGGCCCTTAAATAGGATTTTAGGCCTGTAATCATTCCACCCTAGGAAAAGTGCTCTATTTAGCTCTTGTCCCACCCTATAATGATTACAAAACTGGTATTTGTCCCACCCAGGGATGATTACAGAGTAAAAATTTCAAAAATAGCAAAAAAATGCACCAAAATGCACAAAAATAAGCAATAAAATTGTCCAATAAGAGTGCTTTTGCACTTGACATTTCGGGCATGCAAAAAAGACGTCGGGGTCACAAATCCCCACTATCCTACTCCCTAAGAATGCTACCATAGCCGAACCACTCCACGGGAGGATGGATTGCCAAGAATTTCATCCCCAAATGGTGTTCCAAAAAAGGTCCAAACCCACCCAAAAAAAAATAATACCAATAACATTGCCGAACAAGGTGCCTTTGCACCTCTACTTCTTGGCATGCAAAACATATGTCGAGGTCACAAATCCTCACTATACTACTCCCTAAGAAGGCTACTATAGCTGGACCGTTCCAGGGAGGACAAATTGCCAAGAATTTCATCCCCAAATGGTGTCCCAAAAAGGGTCCAAACCCACCCAAAAATAACAATAACATTTCCAAACAAGGTGCCTTTGTGCCTCTACTTCTTGGCATGAAAAATAGACGTCGGGGTCACAAATCCTCACTATCATACTCCCTAAGAAGGCTACAATAGCCGTACTTCTCCACAAGAGTACAGATTACCGAGAATTTCATCCCCAAACAACGTCCCACAAAGGGTCCAAACCCACCCAAAAATAGCAATAACATTGCCAAACGAAGGCACCTTTGCACCTGACATTATTGGCATTCAAAATAGATTTTGGGGTCAAAAATTATCACTATCCTACTCCCTAAGAAGGCTACCATAGCCAAACCGCTCCACAAGAAGAATATTTTTGACAATTTTATCTCCAAAATGCGTCACAAAAAGGGTTCATACCCACCAAAAATAGGTCTAAATGTTGGGAAACTGCACACACATTCAAATATAAACAACTAAAATGCACCCTTACCTAAGTCATCTTGGGTCAAGCGACTCGTTACTTTTCTCATGTAGGTCATTCCCTCATCGATTTGTCACTTGAGGGGGTAGTCACACTTAGTCACCAATCAACAAATACACACCCAATTAAGGAAATGGCATGCATTCAAAGAATCATTGACAAAGATAATCACGCTCCTGCTTGGGGAAAAAAACAAGCAATAATCATAAGCTGATCAAACACTTGGTATTCATGAATCATGAACTCAAGGTTCCCTTTGCCTATTCATGACTGATCAATGTCCAAGCTCAAGTAACACCTCACCGAAAAATGTTAACACTTGAATTAAGTTACTTCGCTCATCAGAAGGAAGGATTCAAGAATACAATCCCCTTTCCATATTTTAGGTATCAAAATTTGGTTAGGTTACTGAGAAACCCTAATAATTAGCACTTTTTTTATCTATTTTTGCTTAGCACTACACCATGCACAGTGCATCCCAAAAATGGGCATCTGTAGACACCAAAATAGCACCAATCTGATTATGTGACTGCAAACATTGATCACATTGACACACACAGCCCCTAGGGCAGTCCCTAGAGGTTAAACAGTGGTCCTAACCACTCACATAGCAATTTTGAAAGTTCAAAGGTCAATTTGGCACCTTTCAGGCACTCTACTCTCTACTCATTCCACCCAGGGATGATTACAAATTGGTATTCATTCCACCCAGGGACAATTAGTAGTATTCGCTCTAGGGTGGGGCGAATAGCAGGTTTGACGATCAAAAAGTCAAATCTTGACAAATGGCAGCTCAGATCCACCACTTAACTCTTCCTTCATTGCATGGGAGTGTGAGTGAGCATTTTTGAGTGCTAGAGGTAGTTACAGGGGCAGTCATGGAGCCCCTAATTAGGGAGGAATCTTCTCCCCCTAGGAAGGCATGATTTCCAAGTGGCACCTCTGCATGCTCATCAAAAGAGACCGTCAGGTCTATAAAATGGTGAGTCTTCTCACCTCAAAAGGATAGAGAGAAGGAGCATTTTGAGCAACGAAGTGTTGCCGTTTTACATCCTCACACATTTTGATTTGTGCCTTTCACATCCTTGATCTCTTTTGGAAGGGAGGTCATTGGGTGATTATTGGAAGTGCAAATCTAAAACCAAAACCTGAAATTTGGCCATAACATCCTACAAAATTTGTTGACAACACCCCAAAAGAGGTTTTGAACCCATCCCAAGTGGATTGGTGCCAAAATCAGGCCCCAACTACTGTAGTCCTAATCGCCCCACCCTGGAGTGATTAGAAATTTGTAGTAGATTTCCTTTCTGTTATTTTTGCATCTGATTATATGTTTCTTAGATAGGTTGTCATTCAAATTTCACATCATTTTGAGATTTTTTGATCATGTTTTTGTCATTTCCCACTTTTGCTAACATGCAGGTAGCATCATCAAATTCCTGGTTATGGAGGGTGAATTGGCAAAATACGACCATCTGGGTCATCCCAAAATACCCCGTTTTACCAAACTCCCAACTTTGTAGGTGATTTGGAGCTCCCCGAATGTGACATTTAGGACGATGCTTTCTGACATTTTGTTGTATGTCTAATCGTCCCACCCCAGAGCGATTAGAAATACGTGGCAATTTTTTTGACTGTTACATTTGCAGTGCCCTCTTGGTAATTTCCTCATTCTTTTTTTAAATTTTTATATCATTTTGATGCTATTTAGTTATCGTTTTATTTATTTTTTGCATGCACTAATCGTAGGCTTGGGGATTGCATGTTTCATTTTATCTACAAGTGCTACTGACTATTTTTTGTTTCCTTGAATGCAAGATCTCGACATTAGAGGAGCAAGCAAGGAGTCAAGACTCATCAATGCAAGCGACGATGATGTTTGGTCCACCCATTCTACATGTGGGCATGCAGAAGAAGGAATAATATCTGTTGATGTGAAAAAGACATATTTAACGCTCCTAGCCCCTAAAAATGGAGGAGACATATTGTAACTGGGTTCTAAAGCATATTAATAAAAAGGGATGTACTCCATATTCTCTTTTATACCTTGTTTCAATGCGTTTATGTTTCTCTCCTTTCATGCATTTCAGTTCGTAGGATTTAGCATTAAGTTTAGTTTCATTTACATCACATCTTGGCATTTCCTTTTTGTTTTCGTATCCTCGTGCTTTCACATGTACATGAAGAAGTATCATCAAAACACTAATAAATATATCATCTTGATCTATGTTCAACAACTTCCTATGCAATCAATGAATGTGGTTCCAATAAAATTCTAATTTTAGCTCCTTATGGTGTGAATAAAACAATATTTCCCATACTAGAGTTACAAATTTGATAGACAAAAGAGAATATTGGTGGTAATGTTTGGAACTTAGATAACATCAATAATGTGATCACCATCCAACAAAATATCATCTTTTCTTTGATAGGAATGAAATATGAGTCTCCAACTTCAATTCTGGAGGTTTAACTTGAAAAAAGAGATGTAAAATACTCCTTAGAAGAAGTCATGTGGTGTGAATCACCAAAATCCAAAACCCAATTATCTTAACAAGACTTAGAAGATCTTTCTTGGATATTTAAAGTCTTACCATATTCTGTTGGAACATCAATGTTGTGTTTGTTCATGTAATCCTCTATGTCGTGCAACTTCTTCCAACATTTGGTCGTTAAATGACCATTTTCCCATAATAGGTACAAGTGACATTAGACCTATGCTTTTTTTAAGACTCTTTGGGTTTAAATTTGGATTCTTTTGGTTTAGGATTTGACTATGAAGGAGAATAAGTGGTTTTAGGCTTAGGTTTGGGATTACCTTTCCCTTTAGAATTGGATGTTATTAAAGTCTTAGATGAAGATATGGAAGACTCAAGAGTGGAAATTTTGATTTCATCCTAAGTAATTCTATCACAAAAATCTTCTAAAGAGGGCAATTTTAAGGTTGCACCAAGAGCATCCATGGTAAAGAGAAAGGTGCAGGTGAATAATTTAAATGACCTCCTTAACTTTGACAAAATGAGACACACATTCTTTTTTAATTTTAGTTTTATCACTTCCCTTAAACCATGTCAAGAGATCTTTGAATTTTGTGAGATAGTCAAAAATGGTGGGGAAATTATCAGGAGATAAATTTATATCCTACCATCTTTGTAGAACCTATGGCATAGAATAAACCAAAGTGAGTAGTTCCCTATAGATATCAAAGAATCCTCTTGGTTTCCTACCAATGATAGTCATTAGGAGCATGTGCAAATAGAGAGATCAACCCAACAACATGTAAAATATCAAGGTGAGCATAGGTAAGATACATAATACTCCCCACTAGTTGTCTATAAAAAGTGGCATCATAAAGAGATGATGTACAAGAGGAATTCAAAGTAACCAATTGAAATGGTGTAGGTAATGTCTTGCAATCAACCATCATAAATTATTGTAGTAGATCTAGTGTATACTTCTATTGATATAATGAAATCCCTAAATCTAAGTGACCTATAACCCAAGGAAGTAATGAGCCAATTTGAGATCTACCATCCCAAATCTATCAAAGAGAGAAGGTTGAACTGTCTAAATGTGAGTAGTGGAGCTATCGGTGAGAATTATATTATTAACATAAAGAACAAGTATGGTAATGTCCTCTCCATATTGAAAAATATAAACTATAGGATCAAAATAGCATAAAAAAATACAATAGAGATAAGGAATCCATCTTCTCATACCAAACTCGAGGAACATATTTGATACCATAGAGAGACCTTCATAGTCAAAAAACAAGGGAAGAATCCTGAACAAAACCAATGAGCTATTCCATATAAATCTCTTCTTGCAAATCCCCATGCAAGAATACACTCTTTATATTTATCTAATAAATAGACCATCCTTGTGATGCAACAATCGCAAGTACAAGTCGAACTGAAACCATCCTAGTAACATGATAAAAGGTATCAAAGTAATCAATATATTTAACCTAGTAAAATCCCTTAGCCACAAGATGTGCTTTATACTTGTCAATGAATCCATATACTACATATTTATTTTGATAAACCACTTAAAAAAAACTAACTTTATTCCCTTTGGAAGAGGAACAAGATTCCAAATGTTATTCTTTATCAAAGAAGAATACTCACCTGCTATAGCATCATCCCACTCATGTATCCATGAGCCTATGAAAAAGACTATGGATCACTTGAAAATGATTGATAAACAAGGCTAGTATCTGTAGAATGTGCATGGTCATGTCTAAAATGTGAAAAATCCTAAATGAAAGGTATTTCCTCCTTAACTATGGTACATGTCCATCTAGGTATGGTGACAACTGTTGTAGGATCCTCAAAAGTAGTTTTTCATCAAGATGTTCCTCAGTTTGATCAATAATAGAAGAATCATGAGGATTATGTAGTGAAGAAGAAGAAGAAGAAGAAGGTGAAGTAGAAAGATAAGAATAATTAATAATAAGATGCTCATCAAACTGAACATGTGTTCAAAAAATGATATCATGTGTATCAGGATCAAGAAGTCAATAAGCCTTCATGTCCTTGCAATAGCCAATAAAAATAAGTTGCTTGACCTTCCTATCCAAAAAAATTTGTTTCTTCTTTAGAATATAGGCCCAAGCATGGCTCCCAAAAACTCTAAAAATTGAGACATCATGCTTAGTTGTAGATCGAACCTCCTCTATAGTCATATTCTCAAGTGCCATGTGTGGTGTGCAATTTTGAATGTAATTCACATAGTTAACTACTTCAACCCAAAAAATAAGTGGCAAATCCCTAAAGCGCATCATACAGTTAGCCATACCTTTCAAGTTTTAGTTCTTTATTTCTACCACACCATTCTTATGGGGTATGTTAGGGATAAAATATTGATGAACAATACCATGTGTTGCAAAGAAGTCTAATTTTTTTATTGAAATACTCCCTCCCATTATCTGTTCAAAGCTTTTTAATGCAACAAGAAGCTTGATTCTAAACTAAATTCTTAAATAATTTTATGTGAGAGTAAACATCACTCTTTTACTTGACAAAATATACCCAAGTATACCTCAAGAAATCATCTATGAATGTCAATGCATATTTAGCTCATTTGAAAGAGGCATGTGGGAAGACCATCAATTAAATATGTACAAACTCTAAGGGTAAACATGCTCAGTGTGATTTTCCTTTTATAAATAAGTCTTAGTGTTGTTTCCCAAGTGCAAAACCAAAACAAATACCATCAAGACATAAAAACTTAGGTAAACCAACAACCATATCATGATTGCTCAACTCTTTGAAATGTCCAAATCTCTTATTCCAAAGTTTACTCTCAAAATTTGTATAAGTAACTAAGCATGTACATGAAGAAGTACCATCAAAACCAAAAACTCTAAAAATTTAGACATCATGCTTAGTTGTAGACCAAACCTCCTCTAAAGTCATATTCTCAAGTGCCATGTGTGGTGTGCAATTTTGAATGTAATTCGCACAGTTAACTACTTCAATCAAAAAAATAGGTGGCAAATACCTAAAGTGCATCATACAGTTAGCCATACCTTTCAAGGTTTAGTTCTTTATTTCTACCACACCATTCTTATGGGGTATGTTAGGGATAAAATATTGATGAACAATACCATGTGTTGCAAAGAAGTCTAATTTTTTTATTGAAATACTCCCTCCCATTATCTGTTCAAAGCTTTTTAATGCAACAAGAAGCTTGATTATAAACTAAATTCTTAAAGAATTTTATGTGAGAGTAAGCATCACTCTTTTACTTGAGAAAATATACCCAAGTATACCTCGAGAAATCATCTATGAATGTCAATGCATATTTAGCTCATTTGAAAGAGGCATGTGGGAAGACCATCAATTAAATATGTACAAACTCTAAGGGTGAACATGCTCAGTGTGATTTGCCTTTTATAAATAGGTCTTAGTGTTGTTTCCCAAGTGCACAACCAAAACAAATACCATCAAGACATAGAAACTTAGGTAAACCAACAACCATATCATGATTGCTCAACTCTTTGAAATGTCCAAATATCTTATTCCAAAGTTTACTCTCAAAATTTGTATAAGTAACTAAGCATGTACATGAAGAAGTATCATCAAAACCAAAAAATCTAAAAATTGAGACATCATGCTTAGTTGTAGACCAAACCTTCTCTAAAGTCATATTCTCAAGTGCCATGTGTGGTGTGCAATTCTGAATGTAATTCGCACAGTTAACTGCTTCAACCCAAAAAATAGATGGCAAATACCTAAAGTGCATCATACAGTTAGCCATACCTTTCAAGGTTTAGTTCTTTCTTTCTACCACACCATTATTATGGGGTATGTTAGGGATAAAATATTGATGAACAATACCATGTGTTGCAAAGAAGTCTAATTTTTTTATTGAAATACTCCCTCCCATTATCTGTTCAAAGATTTTTAATGCAACAAGAATCTTGATTCTAAACTAAATTCTTAAAGAATTTTATGTGGGAGTAAGCATCACTCTTTTACTTGAGAAAATATACCCAAGTATACCTCAAGAAATCATCTATGAATGTCAATGCATATTTAGCTCATTTGAAAGAGGCATGTGGGAAGACCATCACTTAAATATGTACAAAATCTAAGGGTGAAGATGCTCAGTGTGATTTACCTTTTATAAATAGGTCTTAGTGTTGTTTCCCAAGTGCACAACCAAAAAAAATACAATCAAGACATACAAACTTAGGCAAACCAACAACCATATCATGATTGCTCAACTCTTTGAAATGTCCAAATCTCTTATTCCAAAGTTTACTCTCAAAATTTGTATAAGTAACTAAGCATGTACATGAATAAGTATCATCAAAACCCTAATAACTATATCATATTGATCTATGTTCAAAAACTCCCTATGCAATCAATGAATGTGGTTCCAATAAAATTATAATTTTAGCTCCTTGTGGTGTGACTAAAACAATATTTCCCTTACTAGAGTTACAAATTTGATAGAAAAAAAAGAAGATTCGTGGTAATGTTTGGAACATAGAGAACATCAATAATGTGATCACCATCTAAAAAAATATCATCTTTTATTTTATAAGAATGAAAGGTGAGTCTCCAACTTCAATTCTGGAGGTTTAACTTGAAAAAAAAGATGTAAAATACTCCTTAGAAGAAGTCGTGGTGTGAATCACCAAAATCCAAAACCCAATTATCTTAACAAGACTTAGAAGATCTTTCTTGGACAAGTCTTACCATATTCTGTGAGAACATCAATGTTGTGTTTGTTCATGTAATCCTCTATGTCGTGCAACTTCTTCCAACATTTGGTCGTTAAATGACCATTTTTCCCATGATAGGTACAAGTGACATTAGACCTATGCTTTTTTTAAGACTCTTTAGGTTTAAATTTGGATTCTTTTGGTTTAGTATTAGATTGTGAAGGAGAATAAGTGGTTTTAAGCTTAGGTTTGGGCTTACCTTTCCCTTTAGAATTGGATGTTATTAAAGTCTTAGACGAAGATATGGAAGAATCAATAGTGGAAAGTTTGATTTCATCCTAACTAATTCTATCACAAAACTCTTCTAAAGAGGGCAATTTTAAGGTTGCACCAAGAGCATCCATGGTAAAGAGAAAGGTGAATGCAAATAATTTAAATGGCCTCCTTAACTTTGATAAAATGAGACACACATTCTTTTTTAATTTTAGTTTTATCACTTCCCTTAAACCATGTCAAGAGATCTTTGAATTTTGTGAGATAGTCAAAAATGGTGGGGAAATTATTAGGAGATAAAGTTATAAGTTCCACATCAAGTTCCATAGATCTTATTTGATCAACTTTACCGAATAACATCTCTAATTTTTCGCAACACTAGAAAAGAGTTATGCAACCATCTAAGTGAAACCAAAGACTCATTGAAATGTGTGTTAATTAAACCCCTTGCTTCATCAATTTTTCTATTTTGAACAAATATCTCATATTATTTTTGTGAAAAGAGGTTGTTTTTCTTCAAAAATATGTAATAGACATTTTTGTGAAAGAAGGTTTACCATGCATGGTATTAATGTGTGATAATAGTGTGGTGTGAGAGGCTCAATTAAATTTAATGAATTCATCTTGAAAATACCACAAGAAAGGAAGTCGAACAACACAAAGGGTGCAAAAGTTTGCTTTATTGAAAGAGTTATGTAATCAAACATGCCAAATTTTTATTATTCATCAACAAATTGTACATAAGTGGTTTGATACAAAATCCATAAAGGTGGAATTTTAAGTAGATGGTAGTTTTACAATTAAATGAAGACTATACTAAAACCTTTACTTGGAAATTTTTATTCTTTATAGTCTAGTACATGCAATATTATTACATGGAATGGATTTTATGCTTTCAAATTCATGATTTTACATGAACCTAGGTTATCCAAATCAATCAATGAACAACATTAAGAAATATTTATGAGAGATCAAATATCAAATATAAATATGTGAATAACCTTATCTTGTTCTTGTTATTTTGAAAATATACTTTTTGTGAACTTTAGTTTAGCATAACTGCAATCTTTTATAGATTAGTGGAAAGCATGGCTTAATTTTCCTTGTCTTGAGGGGTTTTCAGATTTATATTGTAATAACTTGTCTGTAAGAGGTAAGTCCACTATCTATTTGTTAATATGGAGATTGAATAAATCAAGTGGAGAAGTCCACTCCTTAGTCTTGTTTTAAGTGAATTGAATAATTTTAAAGAAAATAGACTATGCTTTTATGAAAAGCTTGAAATGCTCGTCCACAATATCATCCATGGTGTGAGTTTGGTCCGACAAAAGAACAAACCAATGGTTTGGAAGCATCCTTCACCTAACAAGTATTGTGATTAAGGGACTTAATCCTAAATTGACCAGGATAGTTTATAACAAGCTAATGCTCCAATTTAGAAGACATGCATTCAAGTGATGATGTCACTCATCATTTTGTCAACGAATAAAGAATGAGTCAAGAAACACAGAGGAAGTGTAACTTTCATAGCTCGCAAAGGAGCATCATGCTCCTTCGTTGATCAAGAAGACGTTAGCTAATGGTCAATGGACTACCAACATGACATAAATGGCATAGTTTAAATGGATTTTCAGGTCTACGAGGGCCAAGGCTTATAAAGGTTGAACCATATAAAAAAATGCTTAGTGCAAATAATAATTATGTAAATCCCTCCCTTGTCACGATTAGAGGGAAATTAGATAAACATATAACCAGACATAATTAATTTTATTAAGACACACAAAAGCTTACAAATAAATGCTATTCGAGTTTGACGTTTACCATTGAAGAGGTTGGTCGTCTTAACAATAACTTACTATGCCAAATTTCTTAGTTTATGTCTCAAATGAGAGAAGTTATTTGATTTGTTTACATCCATATTATATCATTACAATAGCTTAACAGATCTATAATAATGTTAGAAAATTTTATGTTTTATATTAAAAATCTATAAATTATAAATTCATACAAATCCATCATTAGACAAATCCACCATTACGCAGTAGATAAATAGATAGATAAGTATTAAAGTGGAACGAAATTCCAATCATAAAATTAATGTTTTGTAAAACAATTTTTTATTAATTTCTTTATCAATAAAATACCTACCTTAAGCCTAAACGTGCAAACCATCCATAACTTTTGTCGACGGAGAAGTCGGTGTGAATCCTTGTACAAAACATTATGCCAACAATGTAAGAACTGCACGCATCGATTTTCATACCATTTTCGACGTGCAAACCATCCAAACCTTTGTCGACGGAGAAGTCGGTGTGAATCCCTGTACATATCATTTTCGTTGTCACCTCCAACAATATTCATTTCGCGTGACTTAGTCTTTTTTTTCTCAACTTTTCAAATGAAATAGGTAAATATTCTGTGAGGGAACTTTTATATTATTTTAAAATTATTGTCTCGTGAGGATTTTCGTATTAGAAAGAGTCCCATAATCTCAGATCTGTATGCATGAAATCAAGAGGAAATGTTTAAAGCATGCGGTATCAAAGTAGAACGATATTATGCCCTCGTTCATGCATTTTGAATGTACTCGAGGATACCATATATTACCAGAACACCATAGACCTAAAATGTTATTTCTTATCCACCGTGTATTTTAGTTCTCATTTTAAAATGTTTGTTGGCCACCTTTCGCTATGGTGCGCTTGTTCATCAATGCGATCGCTATTATCGTCCTTTTGATTCCTTTATACAATCCGATTAATCACGCAAGAAATGATCATCTACTTAAAGTCTAAATTCATTTATCACGAACGATGGATGGAGTTTCCCATTGAAAAAGGCGAATAAAGTGCTTTGACAAACATGGGAGATGATAAAAATAATTATCGACTATTAAGGAGATTTGAATTTTTATTATTCTTTTAAAACATGCGATCTTTAAAAAACACGGAGTCTAAGCTCAAAAGTCGAGCAGCCTTTGCAAGTGGAATTGACACGTATATCTTGATTTATCTTTCAAATGTGAACTACGAGTCCGTCAAAGTCCATTGCAAAATTCAAACGTTGTCCTTCCTTTCTTACCAAACTCCATTATATGCCGTAATGTTTGTCATAGAAGACAATGTAAGCATGCATTTTCAATTCACGGTAATGTCTTGATCCCCCCACGTTTTGAGAGGAAGTTTAATAGACGGGCACACTGTTCTTGCTACGGTTATTAAACTTTACTGAAATATTATTTCTTCTGTTTGTAACCGCACTCTTAGATTTCCAAAATTTTACGAATTCCAAGCCCAATGGAATCGCTTTAAATTTGACAGGCATTGCCGTATCCAGGCCATTTTCTATGTAAAATTACGATGAAAATATTTATATATCTTTCGAAGGTCAAGGTGAGCATATTACCATGCCCGCTACGAATACATCTCCATCAATTATATATATATATATATATACTCTTCTTTATAAAGATAGACTATGGAAGAAAATCATTACACTATAAATATACTATTCCAAGGGTTCATGATTTGGCAGACTTAGTTTATGAATGAAATTTCCAGATGACAACATTAATTATGAAAGTAAATCTAGACTAACAATAAACTAGGACACCTTATCAATCATCACCAAAAGAATAGGAAACTTAACCAACCATGACATGAACTCATAAAGTTTTCATCAGTCACTACCAAAACAATGAGATACCTAAGCAATCACCGTCAACTCACTATGATACGTAAAATATCACACCTAACATTACAATTATTAATATCCCATCTTAATATGATGGTTACAAGACTCAATACAAAAATAGGTTATGAATATTCATAACATTCCCTCTAATTCAACAACAAAATTTATGCCTCTTCTCTCAAACCTAAGAGACTTTTAAGTTATATGAACTGGCTACACATAATACCTTCATGAAAATATCAATTGTTTGGTCCTTTGTCTTACAATATCGGAGATGGATCACCTACAGTTGGATGAGTTATTTTATGTAATGATGGTATACCTCAATGTGATATGTGGGGGTATGGAACAATAGGTTTTTGGATAGTTGAATATCACTATGATTTTCATAATATAGTAAAGAATGTCTTATTAGATATTTTATTACTTAAATAATAGCCATTAACCAAGTGACTTCATTATCTACTTCACTCGGTGCTACATATTTAGCATTTGTAGTTGATAAGGCAATAGCAGACTATTTCTTACTATTCAATGAAACTAGACCAGAATCAAGGAAGGAAACATATCCTATAGTAGAATCTCTATCATATACACAACCTACCCATTCTAAATTACAATACGCAACAAGTATAAATTCTTCAAAGGAGGAACAATAAATACCCATAGTCAAAGTCCACTATACATATCTCAATATTCTCTTGTCTTCCCTCCAATGTGAAATCTTAGAAGAAATCAGAAACCTAGAAACACAAGAGATATCTAGCCAAGTGTGAATTAAGCTCACAAGGTTTCTTGTACAACGTAGGATCAACATCATCATCTTCCATATTCTTGGTTAATGTCAATCTAGGAGAAAGTGAACTAGAAACACTCTTACAATTTTTCATTTAGAACCTACTCAACAAGTCTATAACATACTTGGTTTGAAAGAGATGAATTTGGCACACCAAAACTCCAAGAAAATATTTATAGAAAGCTAAAGTCCATCATCTCAAATTTATCTTCAAAATTTATCCTAGTTTCATTGTTTTTTGTCCATTCTATCACCTATGATGATAAGATCTTTAACATAGAGCACAATAATATGTATGCCATATTCATCTATATTCTTCACATACAAGTTGGTATTATAGGGATTATTATGAAATCATTGTTCCTTAAAGTACTCATCAATTTTAGCATATCAAGACCTTGAAGCTTACTTTAACAAAAAAAAGACCATTTTAAATGCTTAAATCCTTGAGGTTGATTCAATTATATTTATTCATCAAATTATCCATTCAAAAAACATTTTGCGAAGAGATCATTTGAAATGAGTTTTTAAAGCTATAATAGTCTTGACAATACTTATCTTGGCCACTGGAGCAAAGGTTTCCATGTAATCAATCCTTATTTTAAGACTTGTTAGGTGCTACTTTTTACTTATATTTCTGAATGTTTCCACAAAATTTTAGGTCTTATACACCCATTTATTTTTTATCGCATTCTTCGTTTTAGGCAACTCTACCATTTACTACGTTATATTTTTAATTAAAGAGTTATATTCACTTTGCATAGATTATTTCCACTAATATTTTCCCTTAGTGTCCATATAAGTTTGAGGATCATTAGTCTTCCTAATAGTGGTCATTATGACATAATTAATTTGTTGAAAAACATAAAATATGTATCTTTTTTTCTTATCATAATAACCAAAAAATACACATTTAACAATTTTCTTATCAAATCTCGTTTCTCTGATATCATCTGGTATGTGAGAAAATGTTTTACAATAAAAAATTTGAAATACATAATGTTGGGTTTCTTGTCACTCCATGCTTCCTCTAGAGTGATATTCTGCAAAAATGTTTTGGGTGATATATTCAAATCATGAGCTATTGTATTGACATACTCACTCCAAAGAAACAAAGGAATATCATTGTATTGTAACATGCATCAGTCCATATCCACCAAGGACCTATTCCTACTTTTAGGAATACCATTTTGTTGTGGAGTATAATTGTTGGTCATTTGTATCTTGATCACTAAAGTCCTTGAATTTTATACTAACATACTATATCATTATCTATTCTTATGCTTTTTATCCTTCACCCTAATTGATTTTCAACAAACAACTTAAACATTTTAAATTTACCAAATACTTCATCCCTTTGTTTGACGAAGTATACAAAAACTTTTCTTGAAAAATCACAAGTAAATGTTAAAATGTAATTAGTCCCTCCCTTTGATAGAGAAGTCATAGGCCCACATAAATCACTATGGACAAGGTTAAGAGGTTTACTTGTTCTCCAATTTGTTTTTTTCAAAATATTGTTTACCAATCATACACCTTCTACACATACTTGTGTTTAACCTGATCCAAAGAAGTCCTTCAACTATGTTCATATTTGAAACCTTAACTAAACTTTTATAGTTCAAACAACCAAATATTTCTTGCCATAATTCACTTGTAGAGTTACTTGTAGTGAGGTAAGTTGTCTTATCTACAAATGCTAAGAATTTATAGATACCAACACTTCAAACTCCTGTAATTACAATATTGAATCCATCATTAATGTTTATCAATCATGTATCTAAATAAAACTTAACCTTATAACCATGTTGAGTTATTTGGCATATTGAGAAAATATTATTTCTTATCATAGGCACAAGATTCACATTTTTACTTTCAATTCCTTTTCACCATGCCATTTCATTGGAATTGAACCTTTTCCTTCAATTTGATGAAGTGTCATCACCAAGAAATATCCTTGTACCTTTCAGTCATTCCATAGAATCATATAAGTCGTTATTGTAACTCATGTGTTGGCTAGCCCTAGAATTAGTAGACCAGACATCATTTCAACTTCCTTGAGTAACAAACGAGGTTATCATAATATATTTACTATGTCCTTCCTCTCCTTTAACAAAATTTAACTATCTTCTATGATAAAATTCTCTTTGTCCTCCTCCATATGATTTCCTAGGGTATTGACCATTATTATGCTCTTTCTCTCCATAATTTTAACATATAGTGCATTTTCCCTTCTAGTACTTTTCCTTTGATTTCTTACTTCTATTTTTTCCGTTTGAAAATTGTTCTTGTGTTGATTATTAGCACACAAATATTCTAGTTTTATATTGTCAAATTGCCCTATTAGCTCTAATGTGTATATGTCGTTATAGTATGTATTTGAAAGACATTCAATAAAAACATGTATAATTTGTGAATATTTATTTTTCATATTTATAATTGCATGTTAACTTCTTAAGCTCTTTTACTATGCAATGTGATCATCTGTGCAATCATTTTTTTTATATGACTCAATTATCTTGTAATATCCATAACTTTTAATTTGTTGGTTCTTTGATATATTGATTGTAAAATATCCCACACTTAATTTCTTGTTTTGAGATCTTGAACATGGGGCCCAATGGTTGGATTAATTTTCCATAAAATAGATACCCAACATTCATATCCACTTTATCCCATTTTGCATTTCTACTAATATTTTAGGTTTTTTTTTCTATTGCTAATTCCCATAATTTTTTTTATTTATAGCATTAAATCAATATCAAATGTTTAATTTTTATAATTATAAACATCCAGTTTTACAATGAACATAAAATATACATTTGTTAGATGATGAGGTCGTAGCTACAAGAAGACACAACACCACAAACAAAAGAAATACTCTACACAAATACAAGGGCTAAACATCCCCACCAACACATAAAATAATATTTTTTTACTATTTTTCCTATGTTTATCTCTTTAATGAGTCACCCTCTAAAGAAAATTGAAAACAATGGTCATGTAATTTCAATCACAAGCTTTACAATTGTCTCCAAGGGCTCAAGATTTGATGTCTTTAAAAAATTATAATATTCACTTAAAAACAAAACATAAAATTTCCTTAGATTAAAAGAATAAAACAAATTTTTTACCAAGGCTTATATATATATAGGGAAGTTGGTTACATACACACCATTTTTAGTAATTGCCATGTGCAGGGTTCAAACCATAGGGGTTGTCCTAAAAAATTCTATGTACATAGGCCTCGGATGGTAATGGGACAAAGCCATAGCAACCACCATCACTACTCCTAATATTCCTTCCCTCCTTCACCATCAACACCAAAATATAACAACACCAAACATCTTATATGTTTTAGAATAGAATTCCACCCATCAAATCTAGACTAGCTTCTTGAACCTAAAGAATACTCTCAAATCACCTATAAAATAGATATATCTTCATATATAGACAATGCAATGCAAATCTAAACAATAAATGGGGGTCTAGGTCAACTACCATAAAAAATATGCAACAGTTTTATGAACAACATGAAATGAATGTTAGCTAATGCAAATTAACATTCCAAGCCCAAGATCAAAAATATTGAACAACATCACAATAAAACACAAAATAAGAAGCTTTAAATCTGATTTTATTACTCAATGAAGAAGCCTTCCTTAAATAGGCAAGGGTATACAATATGAACCATGTAATCATAATAGAAAATAGAAGGGGTAAATATCCACCATACAATAAGAGGTACGATATGAGCCATAGATCATGAGGTAGGTATAATTGAATGGATCACAATCCTCTAAAATTGACAAACCAATATAATAACAAAATGACAACAAGAATATCTTGGAACACATCGTATCCTAGTAAACTTAAAATATACTCTAACACCCCTCCATTAAGTAATACTAGGAGGTAGTGGATAAACAAATAAAACCAAACAAGTGGATTATCCATATATATGAATCCCATAAATAAGGCTTGATAAGGTACTCATGTACAATATATCCATAAAATATTGTTGGAAAGATAATGAAAAACCATGTGTGAAAAAAATATCTTCCAAAAGAGAAATAAGAAATAAGAAGGAAGATGTCCTCATAAACATCCTCCAAGAACAACTTCTGTCATCCCGAGAAAACCACACAACTCAAGTTAACGAGGTGATACAAAAGGATTCATAAATATGTCTGTAATTTTTTGCTAAGTTGACAAATACTCCAAGCTAATAACTCCATCTTGAATGTGCTATCGAATGAAGTGCATGTGAACCTAAATGTACTTTGTGCACTGATGCTCAACAAGATTGTGAGAAATATGAATTACACTTTGTTTATCACACAAAAGTGTAGTAGGCTAATCCTAGGAGAATCCTGACTCTACCAAAAATTGAGAAAGCCAAAAAACCTCCTATCTTGCTATGATAGTTGCCCTATATTTTACCTATTTAGAGGATAATGGAATAGCTTACTACTTCTTGCATGACAAATAAACTAGAGAAGAACCAAGATAGAAAACATTGCCTAAGGTGGAACATTTATCATCAACTAAAGCTACCTAGTTTAAATTAGTATATCCTACCATCTTTGTAGAACCTATGGCATAGAATAGACCAAAGTGAGTAGTTCCCTATAGATATAAAAGAATCCTCTCGGTTTCCTACCAATGATAGTCATGAGGAGCAAGTGCAAATAGAGAGATCAACCCAACAACATGTAAAATATCAAGGTGAGTATAGGTAAGATACATAATACTCCCCACTAGTTTTCTATACAAAGTGGCATCATAAAGAGATGATGTACAGGAGGAAGTCAAAGTAACCGATTGAAATGGTGTAGGTAATGTCTTGCAATCCACCATCATAAATTATTGTAGTTGATCTAGTGTATACTTCTGTTGATATAATGAAATCCCTAAATCTAAGTGACCTGGAACAAAAGGAAGTAATGAGCCAGTTTGAGATCTACCATCCCAAATATATCGAAGAGAGAATGTTGAATTGTCTGAATGTGAGTAGTGGAGCTACCGGTGAGAATTAAATTATTAACATAAATAACAAGTATGGTAATGTTCTCTCCATATTGAAAAATGTAAACTATAGGATTAGAATAGCATAAAAAAAATACAATAGAGATAAGGAATCCATCTTCTCATACCAAACTCAAGGACCCTATTTGATACCATAGAATGACCTTCATAATTGAAAAACAAGGGAAGAATCCTGAAAAAAACCAACGAGCTATTCCATATAAATCTCTTCTTGCAAATCTCCATGCAAGAATACACTCTTTATATTATCTAATAAATAGACCATCATTGTGATGCAACAATCACAAGTACAAGTAGAACTGAAACCATCTTGGTAACATGAGCAAAGGGCTCAAGGTAATCAATATCTTTAACCTAGTAAAATCCCTTAGCCACAAGACGTGATTTATATTTGTCAATGAACCCATATACTACATATTTTTTTGATAAACCACTTAAAACAAACTAACTTTATTCCCTTAGGAAGAGGAACAAGATTCCAAATGTTATTCTTTATCAAAGAAGAATACTCACCTGCTATAGCATCATCTCACTCATATATCCATGAGCCTATGAAAAAGACTATGGATCACTTGAAAATGATTGATAAACAAGGCTATTACCTGTAGAATGTGCATGATCATGTCTAAATGTGGAATATCCTAAATGAAAGGTATTTCCTCCTTAACTATGGTACATTTCCATCTAGGTATGGTGAAATCTAATGTAGGATCCTCAAAAGTAGGTTTTCATCAAGATGTTCCTTAGCTTGATCAATAATAGAAGAATCATGAGGATTATGTAGTGAATAAGAAGAAGAAGAAGAAGGTGAAGTAGAAAGATAAGAATCATTAATAATAAGATGCTCATAAAAATGAACATGTGTTAAAAAAATAATATCATGTGTATCAGGATCAAGAAGTCAATAAGCCTTCATGTCCTTGCAATAGCCAATAAAAATGAGTTGCTTGACCTTCCTATCCAAAACCTTTTATTTCTTCTCTAGAACATAGGCCCAAGCATGGCTCCAAAAAAATTTAAAAATTGAGACATCAAGCTTAGTTGTAGACCAAACCTCCTCTATAGTCATATTCTCAAGTGCCTTTTATAGTGTGTAATTTTGAATGTAATTCACACAATTAACTGCTTCAACCCAAAAAATAGGTGGCAAATACCTAAAGTGCATCATACAGTTAGCCATACATTTCAAGATTTAGTTCTTTCTTTCTACCACACCATTCTTATGGGGTATGTTAGGGATAAAATATTGATGAACAATACCATGTGTTGCAAAGAAGTCTAATTTTTTTATTGAAATACTCCCTCCCATTATTTGTTCAAAGATTTTAAATGCAACAAGAAGCTTGATTCTAAACTAAATTCTTAAAGACTTTTATGTGATATTAAACATCACTCTTTTACTTGAGAAAATATACCCAAGTATACCTCAAGAAATCATCTATGAATGTCAATGCATATTTAGATCATTTGAAAGAGGCATGTGGGAAGATCATCAAATAAATATGTACAAAATCTAAGGGTGAAGATGCTCAATGTGACTTACCTTTTATAAATAGGTCTTGGTGTTGTTTCCCAAGTGCACAACCAAAACAAATACCATCAAGACATAAAATCTTAGGCAAACCAACAAACATATCATGATTGCTCAACTCTTTGAGATGTCCAAATATCTTATTCCAAAGTTTACTCTCAAAATTTGTATAAGTAACTAAGCATGTACATGAAGAAGTATCATCAAAACCCTAATAACTATATCATCTTGATCTATGTTCAACAACTCCCTATGCAATCAATGAATGTGGTTCCAATAAAATTATAATTTTAGCTCCTTGTGGTGTGAATAAAACAATATTTCCCATCCTAGAGTTACCAATTTGATAGACAAAAAAGAAGATTGGTGGTAATTTTTGGAACATAGAGAACATCAATAATGTGATCACCATCTAACAAAATATCATCTTTTATTTGATAGGAATGAAATGTGAGTCTCCAACTTCAATTCTGGAGGTTTAACTTGAAAAAAAAGATGTAAAATACTCCTTAGAAGAAGTCATGTGGTGTGAATCACCAAAATCCAAAACTCAATTATCTGAACAAGACTTAGAAGATTTTTCTTGGACATTTAGAGTCTTACCATATTCTGTGGGAACATCAATGTTGTGTTTGTTCATGTAATCCTCTATGTCGTGCAATTTCTTCCAACATTTTGTCGTTAAATGACAATTTTTCCCATAATAGGTACAAGTGACATTAGACCTATGCTTTTTTTAAGACTCTTTAGGTTTAAATTTGGATTCTTTTGGTTTAGGATTTGATTGTGAAGGAGAATAAGTGGTTTTAGGCTTAGGTTTGGGCTTACCTTTCCCTTTAGAATTGGATGTTATTAAAGTCTTAGACGAAGATATGGAAGACTCAAGAGTGGAAAGTTTGATTTCATCCTAAGTAAGTCTATCACAAAACTCTTCTAAAGAGGGAAATTTTAAGGTTGAACCAAGAGCATCCATGGTAAAGAGAAAGGTGAAGGCAAATAATTTAAATTGCCTCCTTAAATTTGACAAAATGAGACACACACATTCTTTTTTAATTTTAGTTTTATCACTTCCCTTAAACCATGTCAAGAGCTATTTGAATTTTGTGAGATAGTAAAAAATGGTGGGGAAATTATCAGGAGATAAAGCTATAAGTTCCACATCAAGTTGCATAGATCTTATTTGATCAAATTTACCGAATAACATCTCTAATTTTTCCTAACACTAGAAAAGAGTTATGCAACCATCTAAGTGAAACCAAAGACTCATTGCCATGTGTGTTAATTAAACCCCTTGTGATGCAGGAGCATCCGGCTGCAGTCGAGCAATCGTGCATCTTCCAAAAAAATTTCAGATTTTCTAAGTACTTTGCATTTTATTTTACTTATCTCCAGCTTGGGGAGGGTTTTGTAAGGCAATTTTTAGTTTGGGAGGAAGTTTGTAAGGCAAGGGGGAAGAGGTCGTGAAATCACGACATGTCACGATTTCGTGACATGTCGCAAAATCGCGACCTTCGAAAGCTGCAAGGTAACTTGTTAAGTTCCGTCACGATATCACGACGTCGCAATATCGCTACTTTGCGATATCGCGACAGTGTGTTGAAAGCTGAGGCAAGGGGCCACAGTCATCGTGATATCGCGATGTCGCGATATCACGACGGTATTGTGGAGAAGGGTGAAGGGAGAGAGTCCTATCGCGATATCGCGACAGGTCGCGATATCGCGACGATATTGTGGAACAAGGCGAAGGGGGAGAGCCCTGTCGCGATATCACGACAGGTCACGATATCGTGACCAGTAATTAGTTGCCATGTGGCAGTTTCTTTTTCAAAGCAAGGCGGAAGACAAAGTTAAAGGTGAAAGGCAAAGTTAAAGGCGAAAGGCATAGCTTAAGGTTTCAGCAAGGTGCAGGTGGGGGTGGGGGTCACGAAATCGCGACCCCAAGTGGCTCGGTAGGGCGAAGGCGAAAGGGGGTCGCAAAATCGTGACATGTCACGAAATCGTGACCCCAATGGACTCAGCAGGGTAAAGGCGACTTTGGTCACGATATCGCGACATGTCACGATTTCGCGACCTGTCGTGATATCGCGGCCAATAAGAAAACATGTCGAATTTTGTTAAGCAGACGGTCGGGCAAGGCGAATTTTTGGCACGTGGACTACCACGTGTATCGTGACAGTTGTGAAGGACACGTGTGCCAAATATTTTGCGACAAGGAGAAGGCATGGCCAGATTTACACGCGGTTAACTACGTGTATCAAGATAAAGATGAAGGCCACGTATCGTAAATTAAAGTTGACAGCCATGTGCATTAAACGAGGATAACCACCTTATGGAAGTATTTCGACAAAACAACTGTTGCAGGGCATGGACAGTATGGAGGAGACAGCAGTGCAGAGTACAGTCTGAACAAAGCGGCCGGTGCAGGTTAAGGGAGGCCATCAATGCAAGCGTCTTGGTGGATCGGGCAGTTGCCCATTAATGGCAGAGAATTTGAAATCCTGGTCGGGGGGGGAATGAAATTTGAATTTGGTTAGGTAGGGGCATTAATTGTCTAGAGGACCAGGACCTCGTTAAAAACTTGAAATTTTGTAATAGTAGCGGTGGTGGACCGCAGAACAGGGGAAGTAGTGACAGTTAGAGAGACCGAAGCCGAGCTCGGTCATTGTAAAGCCTGCGGGCTGTTTCATTTAGATGCATGTAAATATTTTTCAGCAGATTTTAATGAGAAATTAGAATTCGAGAAAGTGCTGATTTTTCGGTCCCCCTCCGTCAGTGGTATCAGAGCCAATAGTTCCTGAGTGTACAGTAGACCGTCGAAGGAGAGGCAGTTGTACCAGGACTTGTGGGAGGGCTTGATATTAGGTGAGAAAAATGCCTCCAAGGAGAAACCCCGTTGGTGGAAGAGGCATGGTAGCCAAAGATTTTTGGGCTTTGCAGCGGCAAGTTCATGCCCTGTAAGAAGAACTGCGTAGAGGACATGAACCGAGAAGAGATGCAGACAGTGAGGATGAGGTGGATGAATAAAATCAGTTTGAAGAAGAAGAAGAAGAAGTTGTGGATCCAGCACAAGCCGGACTGTACAAGGCCATATCCCAGATCGAGAAGAGGCCGAAGATAGAAGTTTCCACGTACTCCGAGAACTTGAATCCGAAAGAATTGATTGACTGGATAAATGACTTAGAAGAATATTTTGAATATGAAGAGGTTGAAGATCCCGAGAGGGTCAGATTTGCCAAGACTAGATTGAAGGGTCATGCCAGCATATGGTGGAAGGGGGTACAGCTAGAGCGAAACAGAAGAGGAAAAGAACGGATAACAAGATGGGACAGAATGGTGGAGAAATTGAAGAGGCAGTTTATTCTCATAGATTATGAACTGGATCTGCTAAGAAAAATGCAGAGTTTGAGACAGATGAACAAAACTATCCAAGAATATACGGAGGAATTTTATAAAATCTCCATCAGAACCGGGCATTTAGAAGCAAGTAAGGAAAAGGTGGCCCGTTATATTAATGGGCTGAGACCTAGTGTCCAGGAAGAGCTAAGCCTGGTTCGGGTGAGCACCATTGAAGATGCTTACCAGTTTGCTTTGAAGGTTGAAGAAAAACTGAACAGAAGGTTTGAAAGCAAGCAAAGAGTAAAAGGACCTGGAGGAAATACTGGTGGAAAGAAAGAGGAAGGAAAGGAAGAGAAGAAAGAAGAGGTGAGCAGCAGCCGAGGTCAGAAAGAAGAAGATGAAGAACCCAAACCGCAAGTTCAGAACAATGGCTACCCAAGAGGAAGAGGTAGATCTGGACGCGGGTATGGAAGGGGAGTGTTCCGAGGAACATGTTTCCACTGCAGAGAAGAGGGGCATCGGGCATATGAGTGTCCCCAGCACCCCGAGAGAGTAAACAAGAAACAAGTGGGTCCTGCCAGAGCAGTTGTGGCAGTTGAAGATGCTGACTCAGAACATTCTAAAGAAGCTGAAAAAGGAGAAGCAATGATTGTGAGGAGGACCATGTTGATTGAGGAAGACAAGTCAGAACAGAGGAGAAGCCTGTTTCGCACACGGTGCAAAAGTGCAGGCAAAGTCTGTAATGTTATTATAGACAATGGGAGTACAGATAACTTAGTTTTCGAGGAGATGGTTACTAAGTTGCAGCTGGAGAGAAGGAGGCACCCGCATCCATACCGGATTGCATGGTTGCGGAAGGACCACAGAGCATGGGTCCGTGAACAGTGCTTAGTTACTTTCAATATTGGGAGATACCAGGATGAAGTCCTATGTGATGTTTTCCCCATGGATGCTTGCCATTTGCTGTTAGGAAGGCCATGGCAGTTTGATCGAAGTGTAGTGCATGATGGTCGTGCAAATACTTACACCTTGTTGAAAGATGGATTTCGGCACAAGTTGAAGCCATTGTAGACAGTGGATGAGAAGGTGTGTAGCAATGCCAGAATTTGTCTGGTAGAGGGCAAATTTTTTTTTTCCAGAAGACGGAATTTGAGCAGGTTGCAGAGGCAGATGAATGTCGGGAGGTGTTGCCGAAGGCGGTGACCGGATAGCACCGAAGTGAAGATCACTTCTCTATTTACCCCGGGTGTCTGATGCAGGAGCATCCGGCTGCAGTCGAGCAATCGTGCATCTTCCAAAAATTTTTCAGATTTTCTAAGTACTTTGCATTTTATTTTACTTATTTCCAGCTTGGGGAGAGTTTTGTAAAGCAATTTTTAGTTTGGGAGGAAGTTTGTAAGGCAAGGGGGAAGAGGTCACGAAATCGTGACATGTCACGATTTCGTGACATGTCACGAAATCGTGACCTCCAAAAGTTGCAAAGTAGTGAAGGACAATAACCTTATCTTGTTCTTGTTATTTTGAAAATTGTGACGACCGGGCAAGGCCAATTTTGGCACGTGGACTGCCACGTGTATCGTGACAGTTGTGAAGGACACGTGTGCCAAATATTTTGCGACAAGGAGAAGGCATGGTCAGATTTACACACGGTTAGCTACATGTATCAAGATAAAGATGAAGGCCACGTATCGTAAATTAAAGTTGATAGCCGTGTGCATTAAACGAAGATAACCACCTTATGGAAGTATTTCAACAAAACAGCTGTTGTAGGGCATGGACAGTATGGAGGAGACAGCAATGCAGAGTACAGTCTAAACAAAGCGGCCGGTGCAGGTTAAGGGAGGCCATCAATGCAAGCGTCTTGGTGGATCGGGCAGTTTCCCATTAATGGTGAAGAATTTGAAATCTCGATCGGGGGGAATGAAATTTGAATTTGGTTAGGCAGGGGCATTAATTTTCTAGAGGACCGGGACCTCGTTAAAAACTCAAAATTTTGTAATAGTAGGGGTGGTGGACCGGAGAACAGGGGAAGTAGTGACAGTTAGAGAGACCGAAGCCGAGCTCGGTCATTGTAAAGCCTGCGGGCTGTTTCATTTAGATGCATGTAAATATTTTTCAGCAGATTTTAATGAGAAATCAAAATTCGGGAAAGTGTTGATTTTCCGGTCCCCCCCTGTCACCTTGCTTCATCAATTTTCCTATTTTGAACAAATATCTCATATTATTTTGTGAAAAGAGGTTGTTTTTCTTCAAAAATATGTATTAGATATTTTTGTGCAAGGAGGTTTACAATGCATGGTATCCATGTGTGATAATTGTGTGGTGTGAGAGGCTCAATTAAATTTAATGAATTCATCTTGAAAATACCACAAGAAAGGAAGTCGAACAACACAAAGGGTGCAAAAATTTTCTTTATTGAAAGAGTTATGTAATCAAACATGCCAAAGTTTTATTATTCATCAACAAATTGTACATAAGTGGTTTGATAAGAAATCCATAAAGGTGGACTTTTAAGTAAATGGTAGTTTTAAAATTGAAAGAAGACTATACTAAAGCCTTAACTTGGAAATTTTTATTCTTTATAGTCTAGTACATGCAATATTATTACATGGAAAGGATTTTATGCTTTCAAATTCATGACTATACATGAATCTAAGTTATCCAAATCAATCAATGAACAACATTAAAAAATATTTATGAGAGATCAAATATCAAACATAAATATGTGAATAACCTTATCTTGTTCTTGTTATTTTGAAAATATACTTTTTGTGAACTTTAGTTTAGCATAACTGCAATCTTTTATAGATTAGTGGAAAGCATGGCTTAATTTTCCTTGTCTTGAGGGGTTTTCAGATTTATATTGTAATAACTTTTCTGTCAAGAGGTAAGTCCACTATCTATTTGTTAATATGGAGATTGAATAAATCAAGTGGAGAAGTCCACTCCTTAGTCTTGTTTTAAGTGAATTGAATAATTTTAAAGAAAACAGACTATGCTTTTACGAAAAGCCTGAAATGCTCCTCCACAATATCATCCATGGTGTGAGTTTGGTCCGACAAAAGAACAAACCAATGGTTTGGAAGCATCCTTCACCTAACAAGTATAGTGATTAAGGGACTTAATCCTAAATTGCCCAGGATATTTTATAACAAGCTAATGCTCCAATTTGGAAGACATGCATTCAAGTGATGATGTCACTCATCATTTTGTCAACAAATCAAGAATGAGTCAAGAAACATAGAGGAAGTGTAACTTTCATAGCTCGCAAAGGAGCATCATGCTCCTTCGTTGATCAAGAAGACGTTAGCTAATGGTCAATGGACTACCAACATGACATAAATAGCATAGTTTAAATGGATTTTCAGGTCTACAAGGGCCAAGGCTTATAAAGGTTGAACCATGTAAAAAAATGTTTAGTGCAAATAATAATTATGTAAATCCCTCCCTTGTCACGATTAGAGGGAAATCAGAATAAACATATAACCCGACATAATTAATTTTATTAAGACACACAAAAGCTTACAAATAAATGCTATTCGAGTTTGACATTTACCATTGAAGAGGTTGGTCGTCTTAACAATAACTTACTATGCCAAATTTCTTAGTTTATGTCTCAAATGAGAGAAGTTATTTGATTTGTTTACAGCCATATTATATGATTACAATAGTTTAACAGATGTATAATAATGATAGAAAATTTTAAGTTTTATATTAAAAATCGATAAATTATAAATTCATACAAATCCACCATTATTTCAGTAGATAAATAGATAGATAAGTATTAACGTGGAACAAAATTCCAATCATAAAATCAGTATTTTGTAAAACATTTTTTTATTAATTCCTTTATCAATAAAATACCCACCTTAAGCCTAAACGTGCAAACCATCCATAACCTTTGTCGACGGAGAAGTCGGTGTGAATCCTTGTACAAAACATTATGCCAACAATGTAAGAACTGCACGCATTGATTTTCATATCATTTTCGACGTGCAAACCATCCAAACCTTTGTCGACGGAGAAGTCGGTGTGAATCCCTGTACATATCCAACAATATTCATTTCGCGTGACTTAGTCTTTTTTTTCTCAACTTTTCAATTGCAATAGGTAAATATTCTGTGGGAACTTTTATATTATTTTAAAATTATTGTCTCGTGATGATTTTCGTATTAGAAAGAGTCCCATAATCTCAAATCTGTATGCATGAAATCAAGAGGAAATGTTTAAAGCATGCGGTATCAAAGTAGAACGATATTATGCCCTCGTTCATGCATTTTGAATGTACTGGAGGATACCATATATTACCAGAACACCATAGACCTAAAAAGTTATTTCTTATCCACCGTGTATTTTTGTTCTCATTTTAAAATGTTTGTTGGCCACCTTTCGCTATGGTGCGCTTGTTCATCAATGCGATCGCTATTATCGTCCTTTTGATTCCTTTATACAATCCGATTAATCACGCAAGAAATGATCATCTACTTAAAGTCTAAATTCATTTATCACGAACGATGGATGGAGTTTCCCATTGAAAAAGGCGAATAAAGTGCTTTGACAAACATGTGAATTGAAAAAGTCGAATAAAGTCTAAATTCATTTATCACGAACAATGGATGGAGTAATGTTTGTCATAGAATACAATGTAAGCATGCATTTTCAATTCACAAGGGCAATTCACAAGGGCCATGTGAACCGCACTCTTAGATTTCCAAAATTTTACGAATTCCAAGCCCAATGGAATCGCTGTAAATTTGACAGGCATTGGCCGTATCCAGGCCATTATCTATGAAAAACTACGATCAAAATATTTATATATCTTCGAAGGTAAAGGTGAGCATATTACCATGTCCGTTACGAATACATCCCCATCCATCGTATCCGCATATATATATACTGTTGTTTTTAAGAAAATAAAATAAAATATAAACTATACAAGAAAAGCATTACACTATGAATATATTATTCCAAGGGTTTATGATTTGGAAGACTTAGTTTATTGTTTTATATAGAAGAGAATGAAATTTTCAGATGACACATTAATTATGAAAGTAAATCTAAACTAATAATAAATTAGGATACCTTATCAATCATCATTAAAATAACATGAAACCTAACCAACATGAAACCTAACCAAGTATGACATGAATTCATAAAGTTTTCATCAATCACTATCAAAACAATGAGACACCTAAGCAATCACCAATTTACTATGACATCAACTCACTATGATACCTAAAATATCAGACCTAATATTACAACTATTAATATCCCACCTTAATATGAGGGTTACAAGATTCAATACAAAAATGGGCTATGAACATTCATAACATTCCCTCTAAGTCAACACAAAAATTTATGTCTCCTCTCTCAAGCCTAGGAGACCTTTAAGATATATGAAATTGGCTGCACATAATGCCTTGGTTAAAATATCAATTGTTTGGTCCTTTTTCTTACAATATCGAAGATGGATCACCTAGAGTTGGATGATTTATTTGATGTAAAGGTTGTATACCTCAATGTGCTCTTTAGGGGGTATGGAACACTAGGATTTTGAAAAGTTGAATACCATTATGATTGTCATAATATAGTAGAGAATGTCTTACTAGATGTTTTATTACTTAAAGAATAGTCATTAACCAAGTGACTTCATTATCTACTTCACTTGGTGCTAAATATTTAGTCTTTGTAGTTGATAATGCAATAGCAAACTATTCCTTACTACTCAATGAAACTAGACCAGAATCAAGGAAGGAAACATATCCTATAGCAGACTTTATATCATCTACACAACCTACCCAATCTAAATTAGAATACCCTACAATTGTAAAGTCTTCAAATGAGGAACAATAAATACCCATAGTCTAAGTCCACTATACATATCTCAATATTCTCTTGTCTTCCCTCCAATGTGAGACCTTAAGAGAATTCAAAAACCTAGAAACATGAGAGATATCTAGCCAAGTGTGATTTAAGATCACAAGGTTTCTTGTACAAGGTAGGATCAACATCATCATCTTCCATAGTCTTGGTTAATATCAATCTATGAGAAAGTGGACTATAAACACTCTTACAATTTTTTATTTAGTGTAGACACCAAAACAACATGAATATGATTATGTGACAACAAGCACTAATCGAATTGACATACATAGCCCCTAGGGCAGCCCCTAGAGGTTAAATAGTGGTCCTAACCACTCGCACATCATTTTTGAAGGTCAGAGGTCAATTTGGCACCTTTTTAGTACTTTGCTCCCTACTCGTCCTACCCTAAGATGATTACAAACTAGTATTCATCCCACCCAAGGATGATTATCAACATTCGTCCCAGGGTGGGACAATTAGCAGTTTTGACTAGCAAAAAGTCAAACCTCAATAGGTCCGCCACTTAACTGCGCCTTCAAGGCATGCAATTGCAAGGAATGACTTCAAATTAGAGAGAGGGACTTCAGTCAAGCATACCTTGATCATGGAGACCTCATGCAAGGAGACTCTAAATTAGGGAAGAATATTTTCTCCCAAAATAGGGCAAGTAAGCCAAGTGGCACCCTCGCATGCACATTCAAAGAGAGAGACCCTAGGTCTATAAATTGGTGAGGCTTCTCACCCCAAAAAAGGAGAACAGAGGAGGAGAATTTGGAGAAAATAAGTGCTACCGAATTACATCCTCACCCATCGCTTGTGCTTTTTACATCCTTGATCTCTCTTTTGGAAGGGAGATTATTGGGTGATTATTGGAAGCGTAATCTAGACCCAAACCCAAAAATTTAGCCACAATACCCCACCAAATTTACTAACACAACCCCGTAAGAGGTTTTGGACCCATTTTGAGTGGATTGGTGCTGAAACCAAGCCCCAAACGACGGGTGTCCTGCCCTTGGGTGCCCCCTACACTACTACAGTCCTAATCGCCCCACCCTAGAGGGATTAGAAATATATGGCAAATTTCTCTACTATTTCATTTGCATTTGATTTTAGGTTACTTACATATGTTTTTATTCAAGTTTCATGTGATTCTAATAAGTTTTGGTTGTGATTTTATCATTTCTTGCTTTAGCTAACATACATGGATCATTATCGGATACAAGGTGATTGAGGTTGAATTAGCCAAATCCGATATTCTGGGTCGTCCCAAAATTCCCCGTTTTTCCTAACACCAACTTTGTAGGTGTTTTGGAGACTTCTGAACTGGACATTTAGGAGGTGTATTTCTGATAGGTTATGACAGTTCTAATCGTCCCACCCCGGAGCGATTAGAAATATGTGGTAGATTTCTTGACTGTTCCTTTTGCATTATGTTCTTGGTAATGTTTTCTTACCTCTATCCAAATTTTAGCTCATTCTGACATGTTTTAGTTATAATTTTAATCATTCTATGCATGCATTAACCATAGGCCTTGGGGATCGCATGTTTCTCTCCATCCGCAAGTGCTACTAACCATTTGTTGTTTCTCTAAATGTAGGACCTCAACAATAGGGGTATCAAGGAACCATAGACACATTCAGGAAAGTGGCGGTGATGTTTGGTCCACCCATGGTGTAACCAAACTATGTCCGATGCTCCTAGCCCATGAAAAGGGAGGAGATGTATTGTAACCCGATTTCAAGAAAATTAATAAAATAAAGGGCCACACTTTTACACTTTCTTGAAATATATTTTCAATTTGTTTGTTTTCCTTCTTTTCATGCATTCTCATTCGTAGGACTTAGCGTTACATTTTCCTTTTGGTGTGCTTTTCGCATCCTCATGCTTTCAGTGGCGATCACGGTGGGATGACTATCCCTTGATTTTAAGATCAATTTTTTGATCAAAATTTTGTGTTCTTTGCTTGCAGGGGTTAATCCTTTATGCACTAGACTGCTGCTCGTGCCATCCTGTGATGAATACAGAGCTGGAATTCATGCCACCCTGAGACGAATAGGAATTCGTCTCACCCTATGATAAATATAGATTTGTTATTCATCCCACCCTAGGACGATTAGCTCTCTATGTAGTTTCAGAGTAGAAACTCAGAGGCATCCAATTTGGGTAGAGAAGAGGTAGGGGTTCTGAGCATCTTCTATCATTTTCTATTTTCTATCTCTGTCATTTCATGTTTCTTTGCTTGCATAGGAGAGTTTTGTTGCATGTTTTTTTTCTTTGCAAAAATAAAAAGAACCCCACACACCATGAGATAATCTAAACATCAAGGCATTGGTCGTAAAACCCCAACACTTGATCAAGACCAACGGTGTATTTCACCACCTTTTTGGCTTGAATTTTGCATACATAACCCTAATCACTATTGTTGCTAGACGTAAATCCTGACAAAAGCTAACCAAGTGTAGCTGGGGTGATTCCCTGTGCATGAGGATAAGTCTTCTATGGTAGGTGTCAAAACAGAGTGATTCTCCTTCTGTACCACCTATGTTCCATATACTTTTCTTCTCTCACATACCAATAGTCTCCCTCACGTAATTGTGGGTATATAGAGAGGTTCGATATAATGGCTTGGAAGTGGTATATTGAATGGGCGACCATTTTGGGAGATATAAGAGCCTTCATATTGCATATACAACAAAAAAAATTGTACAAGGTTTTCAAAACAAAAATCAAAACACACTCAACTAGATTTAGGGCACACTTTTAATCCATAAACATTATAATCATTGCTTTGATTGTGTGGTCCCCTTGTGTTTAGTGTAGAATAAAAAATTGTAAAGAAGATAAAAACATACACATATTTAGATAAACACCACTGTAGTGTACACCCGTAGCCTAGCCCAATCACGGGCAAAAGCTACGAAAAGTGTACAAAGGGGCACAAGTCACCTCTAATATAGTCCCGAGGACTTGGTCATACCACCTTGGCGGCCTGACCCACAAGATAGTCCACATCATGCCATTATAGAATGGAACTATAGAGGCACCCCTTTAAGGGGCCCTCCCACTCAACATAGACCCTTTCAGGAGGAGGCCATACACATGGCACTCAACATAGACGGGAGGGCTCCCTTAGACACTCTTTATGAGTGGCCATCATGCGATGAAGCACTAGAACAACATAGGGTTCATAAGGAGGGGCCATGTGATTACGTCATCCATCCTCTACCCCTTATTACTATAAGAAACAATAGGCCAAATCTAGAGCACAAGGCTCTTTAGACAGGGTAACCCAAATCTGCCCACCCCTTTCACATATATGAAATGGAGCACAAGGAAGACCACTACATTCCATAAGAGCAATACATAGCATGGGAGAAATGCACCTCCGCACCTGCTAGGTATTAAGATCACCCACTAAGGCCAGAGCCTTAGGTAAATTTTGCTAACCTTGATAGAGGAAAGCGACCCATATAGATATCAGATCATGATGACCGAGATAGACATGTAGGAGATGCATCTAGAATTCCTAAACACAAGATGGTGGAACAAATTGACTTGGAATTTTCCAAACATACCACCCGCCAAGCACAAATCACGTAGCTCAGGCAAGACCAACAACAGTTGAGCACCTGTACCGCTTTAGCAAAGAGTGCATTTGACATCAGACAGACGAATTACTCTAGAACACTATGCCTGAGAGGGTCCCACCCCCTCGCACACATAAGATAGAGTTATATGAGAGGCACAACCCCTTGGTGCGAGACAGGTCTCTGTGACCTTATCAAATATTACCTCCAAGACCTCCTAGACCTGAGCGAGAGGCCACTCCCAGAAATAATAATGGGCACCCTCCACGGGCACCCACCCATGTTTATAGGTCTCATCCAAGAACTCCTCAAGAATCCTATGAGGAGTATGAGCAATAAGAAGATCGGGTTTAAATGCCCTACCAAGGCAAGGGGATGCTATCTAGCTACCCCTATAGAGGCCTCAAGTTCCCTGCAACCCACAGTGGGAGCAAACAAAGGAGGAAGAGATCAAATCCTCTGATGCATATAAAGTGCTGCTAGAGTGCTTAGATTCTATGGAGACCATGATTTATGGGCCCCAAAATCCCACTTTATGCCAACTTCATAGTCACCCTATGCATTCATCAGTGCCAACACCCCCATACCCTGAACACTTTAAACTACCCCAGTTGGTAATATTTATAGGAGAGGAGGATGCCTAAGAGCACATGACTAGATTCCTAAGCTAATGCTTTTGCATTCAGGACAATGATGCTTTACTACAAAGAACATTTATAACCATGTTCATAGGCCCTACCTCAGATTGGTTTACCTAGTTACAAAAGCATAGCATCAGTAACCTGTACCAGCTAGTGGACATGTTCCTCGAATGTTTTGCATTTAATACCAAGAATAAGGCATCACTAGGCGACCTAGCTAGCCTCAAGTAGTATGAGGAAGAAACCATGGCAGCCTATGGAAATCGATGGAGGACATTGCTTTCAAAGGTGCCCTACCTCCATCCCATGGCCAAACTAACCCAAATGTTCTCAAAGAGTTGTTTGAGGTTGATATCCATGCTATTGCAGCTGTAGCAATATGCCACTCTTGAGGAAGCCCTGGCGCAAGACAGAATCATTGAGGAGATCAAGATATATGATGGCGATATTGCCAATCCATAGAAGAAAGAGTGGCCCAAAAATGCCAAAATTGGGTCAATGCAACCAAAACCCATTGCGGTCAATTAGGTTGCCATAAACATATAAAATATTGCACAGATGACATAGCCCTCACAGGCTAACTATCATGCAGTTCCTCTTGACAGCTATGAGAAGGAAAATCATAGGCAAAAGAAAAATTAGTAGCGTTGCCCTAGGCGATAATTCACAACATTCATAGAGTCCAAATACTCCTTGTTTGACCATTTGTCTGTGGCAAAATTGAAACACCTGCTAGAAAGTTGACCCATAGACCCAAACGTGCCAAAACCTAAGGGCTATAGGGAAGACTTGTACTATAGATTTCATCGGTAGAAAGGACATGACCTTTACACATGTTGGAAGTTCAAGAGCTTTGTGCAAAACCTAATAGACAACAAGACGCTGGTGGTGGATAACCCCATGGTGGAAAACAACCAACAGATGGGTGTCTTCAAAGACCCCCTACCTACTCATGATACATAGACAAAGACCCTTCAAATCAATAAGGTGACACAGAACTATCCCATGCAGGGGTATGTAGGGATGATAAGCATAGTGACTCAAAACAAGAGGTACCCAAGAATAGCTCCCCTCGCGATGGCTACAGGAGAGGTTCCATCAACGTCACAACCTCAACAGCACCCTACGCAACCTCCCTCACCTAGACCAGTGTCCATAATTCAGATTAGACTTACCCAAATTTTAAGGACCACATTGGCTAGGCTCTCCATCTACGAGCTCATTCAACAATCATCACCCCATTGGGAGGCTCTAATGGAGAAATTAAAAGCCATCGAGCGGCAACCCCATGAAGCAAACTCTTTCAACAACTTTTTGGAACATGTAAAATGATGCACCAAACCAGTCATCACCTTTAGAGAAGATGAACTAAAATTGGTGACTGGTGATATGGTGGATCCACCCTTGCACATCAATGCGCGGGTCAACGGGATTCCATTTAAAATAGTGTTGGTGGACACTGGCTCATCCAACAATATAATCACAACAGCGGCTTTGAAACACCTCAAGTTGCCAGCATCTCACATCATGGCCTCCACCTATACTCTTCGAGCATTCAATGATGTGATATGCTCGACGGTTGGCACAATTTTCCTGCCCATCCAAGTGGGACAAAAGACTATTCCTATGTTGTGCCACATATTGGAAGGTGAGATGGTCTATAATATCTTGCTCGGTTGGCCTTGGATCAGGGACATGAAGTGTCTCCCTTTGATAGCTCATCAGTGCTTAAAGTACACATTCAAATGGTAGGTGCATGTAGTCCTGGCAGACTTAGAGCCCTTCAAGTATTGAAATACGATGCAGCTGATGCCATAATCGACCCTTTCATTGACATATTTGAACTTTTAGTTGAATTCATCCAAATAGGGTTCAATTTCACCTACATCCCTATTGTTACATCCATAAAATCACCAGTCAAGTCCATCTTCATCATATGGTCCTTCACCAACAATGCCACCTACGATGGCCATACCGAAGGATAAGGGGAAGAAACCCATAGAAGAGGCACCACCATCAGTCTCAACCATCTCTATTGAAGAGATGCCTAACCGAATGGAAGTTGAGACGCCTAGTTCACCCTACATAGAGTGGAACCAAGAAGAACTCCCATTCCCTCCCCATCCATCGTAAAGGATCACCGTTGACATGGCAAATATAGACTTGGGGGGGGTATCTAGTGTGGAACATTGTAGCAACACCCACACTTGAGTCAATGTTGGACATGGGGAGACCTCGCCTCCCCATAAGCACTATTGTTCCTCTAGGCTACCCACCAAATCAGACAAACTTTGTATACGAGGGCCTCAATAATGGTATTAAACCTTACATGCAAGAAGAAGAAGATGAAGAGCCCTTTGCTGATGATGTCAACTATTTGTCCAACCTAGAATTCACTTTGAAATATCTTGGCCAATGCAATTGGCATAGATATGGGTTGGGCAGATATGAGCAAGGAGTGCACATTCATTTCCAACAAAGATATCAGATGCCATACGACAAGTCAGGAGTAGGTTTCAACCACCCCCTATGCCTGGACATCTTGGTAGAGAACATGCAAGGCCTAGGGATAGGCAACAAGGATGGGTTGGCATTAGATCCATATGCCAATTCTAACACAACATATACATTGGGGGATTATCTCCCATTGTTGACAACCAACCTTGTTGACCTTAGCAACCCCTTATCTTCAATCGAGAAAGGAGAAATTTCAAGAACTCACTTACAATAGGGATATAGACACATCCAAAAAGGGTCTTCAGAAGATGAGTCAGAATATGAGGTAGTGCCTTGGGACCCTTTTGAGTCTGATAGAAATAACTTGCAAGTGATGCCCATAGATGATTATCAGGATAGCTTCATGACAATGTTCCCATTGAATGCTCTAATCAAGCAAATGCCACCTCAAGAGAATCAGGTCCTCTCATAGAGAGCAAAACAACCTCGATGAGACTAGATCAATTTGCTCAAGCAAGACGAGCCTCACATGTCACAAATAGCTATCAAATCCAATGAAGGCCTATGGATCTCTGATAGTGATTATGAATATGAGACTGAGATGACATATCTCAATCATATGCGATAGCATCATTACCCCATGGACATTGACGACATGTTTGAACAACTACACATGGGGCCAAGGCATAGGTGGCACCTAAACTAGGCACAGTTAGAACAAGTTTTACATCTACCACTTTGGTCATATAGAGAGCACCTTTTGCCTAGAGATCCTATAGAGTTATCAGTACCAATGGAAGACCCTATCCTTTTATCTGCACATAGGTCCGATCCATTTGTGCCAATAATCCCAGAGCGAGATCCAGAGCATAAAAATCACTTAAGATGTCCGACTCACCACACCCATGGTAATGGAGACCAAAATAATTTCATCAACATGATCTCCATTGACTTAACCACCCCCATATGCAATCCATATGATCCAACACAACCATTGTATCTAGACTTAGATGCTATAGACTAAGATCGCACTGACACACCACCATCCCCATCAGAGTACTGGCCTTATGGTGGGATGTTCCATTTCACCCCAGGATAGACTTAGGATGTCTTCCATGCTGAAGAGGAACCTGGCGTTCCCAACATAGATCTAAATTTAGCAAATGATATCCACCTAATCCCAACTCCACACCAGTTGGAGGATGGGTCCCACATGTCAGTTGAAGAGACGACTGACGTAGACAGTGGCTCTGATCCAATGAATTTACAAATAATTAATCTGGGGGTAAGTCTATCCCTCGAAGAGCAAGTGGATTACTTTGCCCTTCTCAAATAGAAGAAGGAGGTTTTTGCATGGTCCTACAAAGACATGTTGGGGCTAGACCCACAACTAGTCATGCATAATCTAACACTTGATCCAACAGTCAAGCCAGTCAAGCAAAAACTATGTAAGATGAACCCAAAAGTAGCCTTAATGTTCAAATATGAGCTACAAAAGTTTTTGGATGCACAGTTTGTCATCTACGTGGATTACCCACCATGGCTGTCAAAAATGGTACCCATCAAGAAACCTGATGGGAGGATTTGCATATGCACTTATTTTAGAGATCTAAACAAAGTGAGTCCTAAGGATGATTTCCCCTTGCCTAGCATAGATGCATTGGTAGACACTATAGTGGGCCATGAAATGCTTTCCCTCATGGATGGTTTCTCTGGATATAATCATATTCGTATCAATCTCGAGGACCAACTAAAAATGGTGTTCACAATGCCTTGGGGGATATTTTGTTATAAGGTCATGCCCTTTGGCCTTAAAAATGTTGGTGCCACCTACCAACATGCCATGACATACATCTTCCATGATCACATGCATAAAACTTTGGAAGATTACATGGATGATTTTTTGGTCAAATCTCTTTTGTGACTAGATCATCTTGATGACCTAAGCAAGATCCTCGATCACCTCACTGAGCATAAATTTATACTAAACCCCAAGAAGTCCATATTTGGCGTTACATTTGGAAAACTCTTGGGTTTCATAGTCTCAAAATGAGGAATCGAGGTAGATCCAAACAAAGTCAATGCAATCCTTGAAATGTTTCCCCCAACCACCATCAAGCAGCTTAGAAGCCTGCAAGGAAAAGTAATGTCAATCAAGCGCTTCATAGCATAGTTATCTGACAAGTTCTGACCCATGAATAAATTATTGCACAAGGGTGTAGCATTTCATTGGGATGACGAGTGCTAGTTAGCCTTTGACGAAATTAAACAATACTTGGCTTCACCACTAGTATTGGCACCACCTAGACTAGGAGTGTCGTTCTACTTATACATCTCATCTACTAAGGTGGCACTGGGTGCCATGCTAGCCTAGAAAAATGAACTACATAAATAACAGGCTAATTACTATCTTAGTCACACCCTAGTCAGTTATGAACTTAACTATGCATACATCGAGAAGCTATGCTTGGTAGTGGTATTTCCTACCAAAAAGCTATGCCACTACATGCTGGGAAATATGACGTATGTTGTGTCTAAGGAGAATCCATTGCAGTACGTGATGATTCATACTTATCATAGTAGTTGCATGGCAAAATGGATCATGTTATTGACAGATTTTGACATCAAATTCATTGGACAGAAGTCCATAAAAGGTCAATTCATCACCAATCAACTAGCAGAGGCTCCTCTCAAATATGATTAGCCTCTGACCATAGAGCTACCTGATGATGGGGTCTTCCATGTCTCAAAATCACAAGATGCTGATGAGCCTGAGTCATAGGCTGACATAACCTTATTCTTTGATAGTTCTAAATGTGACCAAGGGGGTGGCACAAGAATTGTATTCTTCACATCGTAAGGGGCTCCAATGCCTCTATAATTTAAACTAGATTTTCCATCCACCAACAATAATGCCAAATACGAAGCCTTGCTCATAGATCTTCAGACAACAATCACCATGAACATCAAACACTTAAACATCTTTCGTGATTCGTTGTTAATTTTCAACCAAGTAAAAGGGGTATTCCAATGTAAATGCCTAGTTCTACAGGCCTACAAAGCCCTTGTGGATAAATTCCTGGCACAACTTGAATGGTAAGACATCGAGGCACTCCCTCGATCATAGAATCATTTTGTGGACACTATGGCTTCTTTGGGATCACTAATCTTGCAAGACCTTTCTAGTGATATGACAACCATTCAAGTCAAAATATTATCACAATCCACGATGGAGCATGCAAGCTCTAACCTAATGCCAGGAATCCACCTGATCTATATTGAACCATCTCAGGATAAGTTCTCTCGAATTTGTGATAGTCTGAATCACGCCAACTAGGGGTCCTTGTTCTCCCCAACCCCTCTTAATAGCAACACAATGCTATTCTTACAAGTTTTTTCTCGCTCATATTTTTCTAGGTATGAACTCCAAGAGGGATTGGTTGTTCATACCATCGAGGTTTCTATTCAACAGGATTGGTACACACCCATAAGAGACTACCTCAAGTTAGGTAACCTCCCACTTGGATTGATGCATTGTGTGAAAATATCATTCAAATAGAAAGCGGCAAAACATGTCTTGCTAGGAGACATTTTGTATCATCAAAGCTATGAAGGGATCCTTCTCCATTGCTTGGACCAGCAGGAATCCACTTAGGTGATCACCTAAGCACACTATGGTACATGTGGTGGCCACTTCAGCAGTATGGCCATCGCAAAGCGCATTCTCTACATGGGCTATTATTGGCCATATTTAGAGTGAGATTGTTGCGCATATGTAAATAAGTGCATGAAGTGTCAACACCATGCCAATTTGACACACGTACCTTCTTAGGCCTTGTAATCAATCTAATTTACTTGGACATTTTCATAGTGGGGCTTAGATATAATTAGAAAGATCTCCACTGCATCGTCAGGTCATCACACGTTTATCATAACGGCCACATAGTACTTCACCAAGTGGGTGGAAGCAATTTTTCTTACCTCTACGATTGGACCCCACATTGCAGAGTTTATTTTGCATAACATCATATGTCCTTTTGGTATTCCATCCAAGATCATCTTAGATAATGGGACATCATTTAAAAACAAATATGTGTGTGCTTTGACAACAAAGTACAAAATTTTGCACAGTTTTTTAACATCCTATTATTTGCAGGCAAATGGGCAAGTAGAGGCATCAAACAAAATGCTAGTTTCCATACTTAAAAATATAGTCACAAATACTCATAAGGATTGGCACATTCAAATCCCGCTTGCCCTGTGGGCTTATCGCACTAGCATTCGGATGCCCACTGGGGTAACTCCATTTTTGCTGGTGTATAGATCTGAGGTAGTCATGCCTCTCGAGTTGAAAATACCTTCCTTGTGCATATCAATGCAAGAGTTCATCGATGATGACATTGCACGATAGGCCCGGTTAGACAAACTTAGGTTGCTCGATGAATGACATGTCAATGCTCTCGAGAATTTACGTATCTATCAAGAGAAACTTAGGAAAGCATACAACATGAAAGTTCACCTGAGGGACTTTTAGGTTGGTGAATTGGTCTTAAAAGAGAACCAACAAAATTCTAACTTGTTGCCCCATCTAAGGTACAAGTTCATGGTAAATTAGCTAGGTCCCTATGTAATTGATAGTAAAATAGGACCTGGAACATACCGACTCGCCTCTCTTGAAGGAATCAAAGAACCATAACCCTTGAATATCAATCATTTGAGGCCATTCCACATTTAGAGATCCATTACCCAAAAAGCTCCAAGGATTCCCATAATCGCTTGGTCAAACTCAAATGCCCCAAAGTCAAATAGATCTTATAATGGTATATTTTTACTTGGATCACACCTAGTTACATAACATCCCTACACAAGTTAAAACATATAAAATAATTCCCAAGTTGTGTGAACGCAATAGAAACCTACAAAGCAGTCTAGGGTACCATAGGCGAAAGGTTAGCCTGTTCATCCCCCTATGAAATGGTTCAAGAATGCTGAGAATTGACAAAAGGACAAGCTTTTCCCCATATAGTTTCCCATAATAACCAGTTGTCTTCACCACTAACAAAAATCCCAATCACCGTTGGTCCCCAAAGTCATAAGGATTCATACTACACACCCTTGACAAGGATGGGTAGTCGTCCCCAAGGCCTAAGATATCAATGCCATTACATAATCATATACCCAAACACCTTTGGTCCCCAAAGTCGTAAGGATTCATACTACACTCCCCTGACAAGGATGGGTAGTCATCCCCAAGGCCTAAGATATCAAGGACATTCAAAAGAAAAATTCCAAAAATCCATCATCACAAACTCCCAAAACACCTGTGGTCCCCAAAGTCATAAGGATTCGTACTACATGCCCCTGACAAGGATGGGTAGTCATCCCCAAGGCCAAACAGGATCAATGCCACTCACAAGAAAACAACCTATGAGCTCAACTTTGCAACTTAAAAAGCAAAATCAAATAACAGTGATTATCACCACTATTCAGATGCCTTGCTCAAAAAGAAAAACAAAAGAAAAATAAACAGTGATTTTCATCACTATGTATGTGAGCAAGTATCCCAACAAGTTGAGAAATCTAAAGATGCCTGAACTTGAATCCCTGGAATTCTTAGCATTCAATAGAATGCTTTGGTGTTCAGTTATCCTAAATGCATATTTTAATAATTTGGTGTTTAGTTATTTTAAAATAGGTTGGGTGGATAGCCTACCTGGAAATGGCGGTATCCTAAACGCATGATGATATGTCTATCACATTAGCTTTGCGTGTGAGTAGACCAATTTTTGCATGTGTATGAGCTAGCTTATGGTACTTTCAATTGACCCATGGATTAATATTACTAAATACAACAATGGAGTTAGTGGAGCTAATTAGGTGATCCTAAGTACAGGTTTGGTTGATAGCATGTCTGGCACTGGTGGTATCCTGACAAATACCACATGAAGGAACTCAATTGCATACATAGGGATGTGAAATAACTTGGTAAAACTTAAGTCTGATTTTTACCTTGTTCAAAGGTCTTGTAAGATAAATGTACAATTTTGGCTAGTTAGTTCAAACATCTGAGTCCCAGAAAATCCTTAACTACATATTAAAACAACTGGTACATTTCATTACTTACGATTACCATCAAAAAATATGGAAAATACCAAAACAAAATTACCACATGCAAAGTCATTCCACAAAGCCATCACATAAGTACAAAAATCTAGTAAATCCTATATAGTCTATGGTGCCATCGACAAGTTATCAACAAATCATTTCATCCATTCCATATGCATACATCATATAATTAGAAACATCACATTCATAACAAATAGATGCATACATCAACATAAATAAATGTGCATAAAAAGATACAATAAACCATGACACGTGTACAACTAAAAAGAAAATTCATGTATATATATATCATCAAAATGCTCGTAGGCTACAATATGTCAGTCCTCTGACCTCGCAAAAACATCAAAAACTCAAAAACCCCCAAGCCTAGGGTGTCGGCCACCATGATCACGTAGGATCGGTGTGACAAGAACTACCCCTAGTGGTGTGGGTCCTATGGGACCTCTCAGGATGGCTGTTGCTTGCCCTCACATCATGCCCACTAGCGCCCCCCTCATCTAGTTGCCTACAATGAGAGGAAGCAAACTACTCAGTCTCACTATCTCTCATTCAGTGTGATGATCCAACTCTAGGGAGCTTAGGGAATCGCCCAAGGAGGCGAATAATATCTGCCTCCAAATCCATTTGATGATGGATCAAATCCATCTCCTATCAATGATACGTAGCCAATGCATCATCGCACTATGCCAACTACATCCACAGGAGGTCCCTCTCCTGTGATGCATCACTATCCCTGTCCCGTCGGTGGTACGTAGCCAATGTGTTCTCCTACTCTGCCAACTAAGTCCGTAGTAGATCCCTCTCCTATAGAGCATCCCTAAGCTTTTCATCCCATATCTAAAGCAGATCCTCCAATCATGCTATCTCAGCATGATACCTAGCCTCCATATCCCTCAAGAATACTTGAGTCATAGGCATCTCCGGTACGACGGGATGCTCTGGCACCCACTTCTCCAGGACATCTTACATTTTTGGCTACTCCAAAACTCCAAAATAATCACCCACAAAATCATCAACCTCCACCATGTCCTCATCCTCAAGTGGAGCCCCCCAACACTCCCCCGATGCCTTTGCATCCTCCCCACCTACTGCTGTTGTGTTAGGACCTTCTAGAGGCCCCTCACCTCACCATCGTTGCATCGTCCACCACTAGTTGTACTCAGTGATCACCCTAACATTGTCCATGTTAGGGACATCGATCACTGCATCTGACTCATCACCAAGCAACTTGATGATCGACCAGGCTAGAGTCCTCTCATCGCCCCAATGGTGATAGATCAAGGGCTGACCAAGAAACCCCTGGTGCCCCCCAAACTGTCATGTCACTTAGACATACGAGAAATACTCCTACCCGGTCCTGTGTCACCCAATCAGCCATCTCCCCCTACGCACCCACCAGAGCCACTCTCTAGCCTTAGGCCAGGCTAGACAGTCTTGATATGGATGCCAAAAAACCTCCCCTAGAGTGAGTCACACGAAGGCATTGGCATAGTGGCCTATGGAACCTGCCCACCACTGAATCTGTCCTTGCTCCTCTAACCTATGCCATAAAGCTATGTATCATATCTCCCTATCCACCATCTCTGCCCATGTGGTTCATGGCAAACCCTATGGCCGTTCCATCGCTATGTGCTGCCACCCCCTGCACTGCAACAGGTAACTACACCCAATCCCCTTCCACCTTCGGCAGTGGACCTCATACAACTCATCATAAAGCTATGCTAGTAGTGTCTGCCCCTACCTCATAATCAAGGGTTACTTCATCAGACACTCAAATAGTCTAAAAACAACCTCCAGTAGGTTCCACGAGAACCTCACACCTTACGAGTTGGGCAAAAACATGTTGGAGATGAGGTTCATCAGTAATACATGCCTCACCCCCAACACGCCACTCTCCAGCCACCACCACACAAAAATACTGCT
The DNA here is from genome assembly GCA_028583015.1 of Wollemia nobilis. Classification (NCBI taxonomy): domain Eukaryota; kingdom Viridiplantae; phylum Streptophyta; class Pinopsida; order Araucariales; family Araucariaceae; genus Wollemia; species Wollemia nobilis. The sequence goes on along the minus strand of JAQPPZ010017025.1, from coordinate 1,553,985 downwards.
AATCAGGCAATCCCCCTCTGCCCTCTCCATCGAAATATCCACCCCCATCTCCACCCCATGCTCGAAGCATCGGGTCAAAACTGTCGTACACTGATCACGTGGAGTAGTTCGAATAGGAAGCTCATCTATCAAAATTTGCAAAATCTGATAGACATCCTCTAGAGTCACCGTCATCTCCCTTGTTGGGAGATGAAAGGTATTAGTTCGGGGATCCCATAATTTGATCATGGTTGTTAGATAGGCTCGATCCCTCACCACAAGCTCTAGACAAGTCACTTTCTTGAGCCCAAGGGCATCAAGCCACTCCTAGTCTGCCCTAGTCAGTGCCTCCCATGCTTTAGAGAAAATCATCGACACACGGTACTGGCTCTTCACAACCTACAAAAGAAAACAAAACAAAAACATTAAAACATGAAAAAACAAAACACAAAAAAAAAAAATTGTACCGCACTAAAAAGCAATGTATACAAATTGTACAAACAAATACATTTAATAAACTGTACAACAATAGTAACAACACTGTACAGACAAACAAATTACAAAATTGCAATCTAGGGTTTTTAACCTTATTTTGAATAAAAAAAACAAAAAAATCACAAACATTTTAACCTAGGGTTTTTAAACTCTAGTTTAAACTTAAAAAAACAAAATAACAGCAAAAATTTAACCTAGGGTTTTCTTTTTAACTCTGGTGTAAACAAAAAACAACAAAAGCAAATTCACAATAAAAATTTGTCAGTTACCTAGGTTTTTTAACTATAGTTCAACCTGATAAATATAAAACCAACAAAAACAAATTCCAAATAAAAATTTGTCAGTTACCTAGGGTTTTTCACTTTAGTTCACACTGATAAATAAAAAAACAAGAAAAAAAAAATCAAATAACAATACAATTTCCATCTAGGGTTTCTAAACTCTAGGTTAAACAAAACATAAACAAAATAAAAACAAAGCTAAGTTTTCGACCTTCGTTTAAACTAGGGTTTTTCACCTTAGTTTACAAAAAATCAAAATCTAACCTAGGGTTTTTAACTCTAGTTTAAAACAAAAAAAATCAATACAAACAACTCTAGGGTTTTTAACCTTAGTTTACAAAAAAATCAAAATTTAACCTAGGGTTTATAACTCTAGTTTAAACTACAAAAAATAAAACAAAATAACAACTCTAGGGTTTCTAACTCTAGTTAAACAAAAATAAAACTTTAAACTAGGGTTTAATTTTTTAGAGCGCATAATACACAAAACAGTTTAACCTAGGATTTTCATTCTAGTGTAAACAGAAAAACAACCAAATAAAAACAATTTTTTTAACAAACAGCTAGGTTTTCTACATTCGTTCAAACTAGGGTTTTTATTTCTTTAGTTTACAAAAAAAAAAAAACACGAATTTATAAAAACTAGGGCTTCGTGTTAGTTTCTACAAAGAAACACAAGTAGAAAAAACAAACACAAAACCACAATTTTAACTAAGGTTTTCATTTTTAAATCGACAAACAAAATACAAAAGAAAACAAGTTGCAATTTTAAACTATAAATAAAAACAAGCACAATAAAGAGAAGGAGCACTCACCGATCTCGTTTTAGCTCTTCAACTTGATGATATAGTCCATGAACTCATGATGTCCATGATAATTTGATAGCGCTCTACTATGAAAACTCGACCTCCTCCTCCTCACAGCTCCAAAATGCTAGGAAAAACAAATGCAAAGGAGCCCAAAACCTAGTTTTGGCCCTTAAATAGGCTTTTAGGCCTGTAATCGTTCCACCTTGGGATGAGCACTCTATTTAGCACTCGTCCCACCTTGGGATGATTACTAAACTGGTATTCATCCCATCCAGGGATGATTACAGAGCAAAAAATTCAAAAATAGCAAAAACTGCACCAAAATGCACAAAAAAATAACAATAAACTTGCCAAACAAAGGGGCCTTTGCACCTGTGATTTGTGGCATGCAAAACCGATGTTGGGGTCACAAATCCTCACTATCCTACTTCCTAATAATACTACCATAGCCATACCACTCCACTGGAGGATGGATTTTTGAGAATTTCAACCCGAAACGACATCACAAAAAGAGTCCAAACCCATCCAAAAATAGCAATAACATTGCCGAACAAAGGTGCCTTTGCTCCTGACATTCTTGGCATCCAAAATAGACATTGGGATCACAAATTTTCACTATCCTACTCCCTAATAAGGGTACCATATCCAGAACACTCCACAGAAGGATGGATTTTTGACAATTTCAGCTCCCAAATGCGTCACAAAAAGGGTTCAAACCCACCAAAAACAGATTAGAATGTTCAAAAACTGCATAAGCATTCAATGGAAAACAACTGAAGGCACCCTTAAAAAAGTCCTATTGGGTCAAGCAACTCATCGATTTTCTCATGTCGGTCATTCCCTCATCGATTTGTCGCTTGAGGGGGTAGTCACACTTAGTTACCAATCAATAAAAACTCACCTAATCAAGGAAATGGCACGCATTCAAAGGATCATTGACAAAGACAATCATGCCCTGCTTAAGGCAGCAAACAAGCAATAATCACAAGATGATCAAACACTTGGCATTCTAGAATCATGAACTCAAGATTCCCATAGATAAATGGTTGCACCCTTTGCATATTCATGACTGAACAATGTCCAATATCAAGTAACACCTCACTAAAAAAGGTTAACTCTTGAATTAAGCTCCTTAGCTTGTCAAAAGCAAGGATTCAAGAATACGTGCCCTTTCCATACTTGGGGTATCAAAGGTTGGTTAGGTTAATGACAAACCCTAATCATTAGTGCTTTGATTATCTATTTTTTCCTAGCACTGTGCCATGCACATCGCATCCCAAAACAGGGCATTTGTAGACACCAAAACAACACCAATCTGATTATGTGACGACAAGCACTAATTGAATTGACATACATAGCCCATAGGGCAGCCCCCAGAGGTTAAACAATGGTCCTAACCACTCCCACAGTATTTTGGAAGGTCAAAGGTCAATTTGGCACCTTTTTAGAACTTTTCTCCCTACTCGTCCCACCCTAGGATGAGTACAAACTAGTATTCGTCCCACCCAGGGACGATTATCAACATTCATCCCAGGGTGGGATGATTAGTAGGTTTGATTGGAAAAAATTCAAACCTCGATAGGTCTGCCACTTAAATGTGCCTTCAGGGCATGCAATTATGAGGAACGGCTTCAAATTAGAGAGAGGGACTTCAGTAAAGCATGCCTTGATCATGGAGGCCTCATGCAAGGAGACTCTAAATCAGGGAAGAATTTTTTCTCCCAAAATAGGGCAAGTAAGCCAAGTGGCGCCCTTGCATGTGCATTCAAAGAGAGAGACCCTAGGTCTATAAATTGGTGATTCTTCTCACCCCAAAAAAATGAGAACAAAGGAGGAGCATTTGGAGCAATGGAGTGCTGTCGAATTACATCCTCACCCATAATTTATGCTTTTTACATCCTTGATATCTCTTTTGGAAGGGAGGTTATTGGGTGATTATTGGAAGCACAATCTAGACCCAAAACTGAATATTTGGCCATAATGCCCCACCAAATTTGTTGACACAACCCCATAAGAGGTTTTGGACCCATCCCGAGTGGATTGGTGCCGAAACCAAGCCCCAAAATGCGGGTGTCCTACCCCCGGACGCCCCTCGCACTACTGCAGTCCTAATCACCCCATCCCAGAGTGATTAGAAATCTATGATATATTTATATGATGTTTTATTTGCATTTTATTTTAGGTTACTTACATATGCTGCTATTCAAGTTTCATGTGATTCTGATAAGTTTTGGTTGTGATTTTATCATTTCTTGCTTTCGCTAACATACAGGGAGCATCATCGAATACAAGGTGATCAAGGCCGAATTAGCCAAATCCAACCTTCTGGGTTGTCCCAAAATTCCCCATTTTGCCTAACCCCAACTTTACAGGTTTTTTAGAGGCCTCTAGACCGGATATTTAGGAGGTGGCTTTCTAATAAGTTATGACAATTCTAATCGTCCCACCCAGAGTGATTAGAAATCTATGGTATATTTCCTAACTGTTCCTTTTTTAGTGTGTTCCTAGTAATGTTTTCTTGTATCTGTCCAAATTTTAGCTCATTCTGATATGTTTTAGTTATCATTTTAATCATTCTATGCATGTGTTAACCGTAGGCCTTAGGGATCACATGTTTCTCTCCATCCATAGGTGCTACTAACTGTTTTTTGTTTCTCTAAACACAGGAACTCGACATCGGAGGGGCAGCAAGGAACCATAGACACATTCACGCAAGCGGCAATGATGTTTGGTCCGCCTGCTTTCAATGTGGGCATGTGAAAGATCCCCAAGGGGAATGTATCATTCATGGTGTAACCAAACTATGTCTGATGCTCCTAGCCCCTGAAAATGGAGGAGACATATTGTAACTCGATTTCGAGCAAATTAATAAAATAAAAGGCCGCACTTTTACACTTTCTTTAAATATCATTTTAGTTCATTTGTTTTCCCTATTTTCATGCATTCTCGTTCGTAGGACTTAATGTTACATTTCCCTTTTGGTGTGCTTTCTGTATCCTCGTTCTTTCATTTAGGACCTACTCAAAAATTCTATAACATACATGGTTTGAGAAAGATAAATTCCATCATCTTTTTAGCACACCAAGACTCTGATAAAATATTATATAAAGCCAAAGTCTATCATCTCAAATCTATCTTTGAAATTTATCTTTGTTTCATTGCTTTTGTCCATTCTACCACCTATGATGATAGATGTATGTCATCTCTATCTATGTTCTTCACATAAGAGTTGGGATTATAGGAATTATTATGAAATCCTTGTTCCTTTAATTACTCATCAATCTTAGCATATTAAGACCTTGAAACTTACTTTAATAAAAAGAGACCATTTGAAATGCTCAAATATCTTAGGTTGATTCAATTATATTTATTCATCAATTTCTCCATTCAAAAAATATTTGGTGAAGAGATCATTTGAAATGAGTTGCTAAAGCTATTATAGTCTTGACAATACTTATCTTGGCCATTGGAACAAAGGTTTCTATGTAATCAATCCTTATTTGAATACCTTTTAGGCACTAAGTTTCCTTATATTTCTGAATGTTTCCATCAGACTTTAGGTCTTATACACCCATTTATTTTTTACCACATTCTTCCTTTTAGGTAACTCTACCATTTACTACATTATATTTTTCATTAAAGAGTTATATTCACTTTGCATAGCTTATTCCCACTGATATTTTTCCTTAGCCTCCTTATAAGTTTGAGGATCATTAGTCTTCATAATAGTGGTCATTATGACATAATTAACTTGTTGAAAAACATAAAATATGTATCCTTTCTTCTTATCATCATAACTAACAAATACACATTTAACAATTTTCTTATGAAATCTTGTTTCTCTAATCTCATCAAGTATGTGAGAACATGTTTTGCATCAAAATATTTTGAAATACATAATTTTGGGTTTCTTGTCACTCCATTCTTCCTCTTGAGTTATCTTCTTCAAAAAAAATTTGGATGATATATTCAAATCATGAGCTATTATATTGACAAACTCAACTCCAAAATAAATAAAGGAATATCCTTTTTTGAGGAAGTATACCAAAGTATTTCTTGAAAAATCATACGTAAATGTTAAAATTTAATTAATCCTTATCTTTTATGGAGAATTCATAGGCCCACATAAATCACTGTGGACAAGATCAAGAGGTTTACTCGTCCTCCAATTTTTTTTCAAAATGTTGTTTGCCAACCATACATCTTGTACACACACTTGTGTTTACCAAGATCCAAAGAAGTCCTTCAACTGTGTTCATATTTGAAACCTTAACTAAACTTTTATAATTCAAACAACCAAATATTTCATACCATAATTCACTTGTAGAGTTACTTGTAGTGAGTTAAGTTGTCTTATCTACAAATGCTAAGAATTTATAAATGCCAACACTTTGAACTCTTGTAATTACAATATCAAATCTATCATTAATTTTTATCAATCATGTATCTAAATAGAACTTAACCTTATAACCATGTTGATTTATTTGGCATATTGAGCAAATATTATTTCTTATCATAGGCACAAGATTCACATTTTTTACTTTCAATTTCTTTTCACCATGCCATTTCATTGGAATTGAACCTTTTTATTGAATTTGATGAAGTATCATCACCAAGAAATATCCTTGCACAATTCACTTCATCCATAGAAGCATATAAGTCATTAGTTTAATTCATGTGTTGGATAGCCCTTAAATTAGTATACCAGGAATCATTTCAACTTCCTTGAGCAACAAATGAGGTTATCATAATATTTTTACTCTGTCCTTCCTGTCCTTTAACAAAATTTAACTATATTCTATAATAATATTCTCTTTGTCCTCCTCCATATGATTTCCTAGGGTATTGACTAGTATTATTCTCTTTCTCTCCATAATTGTAACATATAATGTATTTTTCCTTCTAGTACGTTTCCTTTGATTTCTTACTTCTATTTGTTCCTTTTCAAAAAAATTATTGTGTTGATTTAGAACACAAATATTATGGTTTTATATTATCAAATTGCCCTATTATATCTAATGTTTATATGTCATTATAGTATGTATATGGAATACATTCAATAAAAACATCTACAATTTGTGAATCTTTATATTTCACCTTTATAATTGCATGTTCACTTCTTAAGTTCTTTCACTATGCAATGTGATCGTGTGTGTAATCACTTTTCTTATTTTTTATATGACTCAATTATCTTGTAAATACATAAATTTTAATTTATTGGTTCTTTGACATATTTATTGTAAAGTCTCCCACGCTTAATTTCTTGTTTTGAGATCTTGATCATGGGGCCCAATGGTTGGATTAATTTTCCATAAAATATTTGCCTAGACATTCATATCCATTTTATTCCATTTTGCATTATTACTAATATTTTTAGGTTTATTTTCTATTGCTAATTCCCATAATTGTTTCATTTATAACATTAACTCAATATCAAATGTTTAAGTTTTGTAATTATAACCAACCAATTTTACAATGAACATAAAATATGAGTTTTTAGATGATGAGGTCATAGCTAGAAGAAGGCACAACACCACAAACAAACTAAATATTCTACACAAATACAAGGGCTAAACCTCCCGATCAACACATAAAATAATATCCTTCTACTATTTTCCTTGATGTTGGTCTCTTTAATGAGTCACCCTTTAAAGAAAATTGAAAAAAATGGTCATGCAATTTTAAATCAAAAACTTTACAATTGTCTCGAAGGACTTAATATTTGATGTCTTAAAAATAATTATAATATCCACTTATAAAAAAACATAAAATTCCCTTATATTAAAAGAATAAAATAAAATTTTAACCAAGGCTTATATATATATATATATATATATATATATATATATATATATATATATATTAGGGGCATTGGTTACATCCATACTATTTTTAGTATTTTCCAAGTACATGGTTCAAACCATAGGGGTTGTCACAAACAAGCTTATGTACACAAGCCTTGGATGGTAATAGGACAAAGCCATAGCAACCACTATCACTACTCCTCATATGCCTTCCCTCCTTCACCAGAAACACCAAACATCTTATATGTTCTAGAATATAATTCCACCCATAAAATCTAGACTAGTTTTTTGAACATAAAGAATACTCTCAAGTCACCTATAAAATGGATCTCTCGTCATATCTAGACAATGCAATGCAAATATAAACAATAATGGGGCTTTGGGTCAACTACAATAAAAAAAATATGCAACACTTTTATTAACAAGATAAAAGGAATGTTAGCTATTGCAAACTAATATTTCAATCCCAAGATCAAAGAATATTGAATAACATCACAATAAAACACAAAAGAAGAAGCTCTAAATCTGATTTTATTACTCAATGAATAAGCCTTCCTTAAATAGGCAAGGGTATACAATATGAACCATCCGATCAAAATAGAAAAGAGAAGGGGTGAATATCCATTGTACAATAAGAGATGTGATATGAGCCATAGATGATGAGGTAGGTATAATTGAATGGATCAAAACCCTCTAAAATTAACAAACCACGATAATAAAAAAATGACAATAAGAATATCTTGGAACACATACTATCCTAGTAAACTTAAAATATACTCTAATACCCCTCCCTTAAGTGAGGCTAGGAGGTAGTGGATGAACAAATAAAACCAAACAAGTGGCTTATCCATATATATGAGTCCCATAAACAAGGTTTGATAAGGTACTCATGTACAATATATCCATGAAATATTGTTGGAAATATTATGAAAAGCCATGTGTGAAAAAATATCTACCAAAAGAGAAAGAAGAAATAACAAGGAAGAAGGAAGATTTCCTCATCAACATCTTCCAAGAATAACTTCTATTACCCCAATCAAGCCAAACAACTCAAGGTAACAAGGTGATACAAAAGGATTCGTACAGATGTCCGTAATTTATTTCTAAGTTGATAGATACTCCAATCTAAGAACTCCATCCTAAATGTGCTACCGAATGAAGTGCATGTGAATCTTAATGTGCTTGGTGCACTGATATTCAACAAGAGCATGAGAAATATCAATTTCACTTTGGTTATCACACAAATGTATAGTAGGCTAATCTTGGGAGAATTCAAACTTTACCAATAACTAAAAAAATCCAAAGTGCCTCGTAACTAGCTATGATAGTTGATGTGTATTTTACCTCTATATATGATAATGCAATATCTTACTACTTATTGCATGACCAAGCAATTGGAGAACAACCAATATAGAAAACATTGCCTAAGGTGGAACATTTATCATCAACTAAAACTACTTAGTTTGAATCAATGTATCGTACCAAATTTTTATAACCTTTGGCATAGAATAAACCAAAGTGATTAGTTCCCTATAGATACCAAAGAATCCTCTTGGTTTCCTACCAATGATAGTAATGAGGAGCATGTGCAAACTAAGATATAAACCCAATAACATGTGAAATATCAGGGTGAGTATGGGTAAGATACATGAGACTCTCCACTAGATTTATGTACAAAGTGGCATCACAAAGAGGTGATGTGCAAGAGGAAGTCAAAGTAAATCTTGATTGAAATGGTGTAGGTGATGTCTTGCAATCAACCATCCTAAATTCTTGTAGTAGATCTAGCATATACTTATATTGATATAATAAAATCCTTAAATCTTTCTAAGTGACCTGTAACCCAAGGAAGTAATGAGCCAGTTCTGGGTCTACCATATCAAATCTATAAAAGAAAGAATGTTGAATAGTGTGAATGTGAGTAGTGGAGCTACCGATGAAAAGTAAATCATCAACACAAAGAAAAAGTATGGTTATATCCTATCTATCTTGCCAAATGTAAATTGTAGGATCATAATAGCATAAAAAAAATCCAATAGAGAGAAATAACGAATCCATCTTCTCGTACCAAGCTCGAGGAACCTATTTGATACCATAGAGTGACCTTCATGGTCATTAAAAAATAGAAGAATATTGAACAAAACTAGTAGGATGCTCCATATAAATCTCTTCTTGTAAATATGCATGTAAAAATACATTCTTTATATTTATCTAATAAATTGACCATCCTTGTGATGCAACAAGTGCCAGTAAAAGTTAAACTGAATCCATATTGGTAACATGAGCAAAGGTCTCAAAGTAATCAATATCTTAAACCTATGAAAATCCTTTAGCCATAAGACATAATTTTTACTTGTCAATGGACCAATATATTGCATATTTTTTTTGATAAACCACTTACATTGAACAAAATTTATTCCCTTAGGAAGAGGAACAAGATCCCAAGTGTGATTCTTCATAATAGAATAATACTCATCTGCTATAGTATCATCCCACTCCTATATCCCATGAGCCTATGAAAATACTATGGATCACTTTAAAATGATTGACAAACAAGGCTAGTACTTGTAGAATGTACATGAGCATGTATGAAAGGTGGAATATCCTAAATGAAAGGTGTTGCCTCTTTAACTATGGTACATTCCCATCCAGGTGTGGTGATAGCTAATGTAGGATCCTCAATAGTATATTTTCATCAAGATGTTCCTCAGTTTGATCAATAATAGAAGGATAGAGAGGATTATGTAGTGAAGAAGAAAAAGAATAAGGTGAAGTACAAATAGAAGAATAATTAGGAAACATATGCTCATCATACTCAACATGTGTTCAAAAAATAACATCACGTGTATCAGGATCAAGAATTTACTAAGCTCTCATGTCCTTGCAATAGCCAATAAAAATGAGTTTCTTGTTCTTCCTATCTAAAACATTGTATTTCTTCTTTGTAATATAGGCCCAAGCATGGCTTCCAAAAAATTTAAAAAATGTGACATCAAGCTTAGTTCCAGACCAAACCTCCACTAAATTCATATTCTCAAGTACCCTATGTGGTGTGAAATTATGAATGTAATTCACATAGTTAACTTCTTCAGTTCAAAAAATAGGTGGTAAATCCCTAGAGTGCATCATGTAGTTAGACATCTCTTTCAAGGTTAAATTATTTTTTTTTGCCATGCCATTTTGATTTGGTATGTGAGGGATAAAATGCTAATGAACAATACCATGTGTTGCAAGGAAGTCTAAGAATTCTTTACTAAAATACTCCCCCCATTATCTGTTCAAAGATTTTTAATGCAACAAGAAGCTTGATTCTCAACCAAATAATTAAAGAATTTGATGTGAGAGTAAACATCACTCTTGTACTTGAGAAAATATTACCAAGTATGCCTCAAGAAATCATCTATGAATATCAATGCATATTTAGCTCCTTTTAAAGAGACATGTGGGAAGACCATCAAATCACTATGTACAAGTTCCAAGGGTGAAGATGCTCTATGTGACTTACCTTTTGAAAATAGGTCTTGGTGTTGTTTCCCAAGTGCACAACCAAGATAAATACCATCAAGACATACAATATTAGATAAATCAACAACCATATCATGATTTCTCAACTCCCTAAGATGTCCAAATATCTCATTCCAAATTTTGCTCTCACAATTTGCATGAGCAACTAAGCATGCACCTAAAGAACTATCATCAAAACCATCAAAATTATATAGTATTACTCTATGATAAACAACTCCCTATGCAATCAATGAATGTGGTTCCAACAAACTTCTAATTTTAGCTCCTTGTGGTGTGAAAAAAATAGTCTTTCCCATACCAAAGTTATAAATTTGATAGACAAAAAGAAGATTGGTGGTAATGTTTGGAACATAGAGAACATCAATAATGTGATCACCATCTAAAAAAATAACATATTTTCCTTTTATATGAATGAAAGGTGAGTCTCCAACATCAATTCTAGAGGTTGAACTCAAAAAACGATATGTAAAAGACTCCTTATAAGAAGTCATGCGATGTGAAGCACCAGAATCCAAAACCCAATTATCTGAACAAAACTTAGAAGATATTCCTTGGACATTCATAGTCTTACCGTGTTTTGTGGGAAAATCAATGTTGTGTTTCTTCATGGAATCCTCTATGTCGTGCAACTTATTCCAATATTTGGTCACATAATGACCATTTTTCCATAATAGGTACAAGTGACATTAGACTTATCCTTTATGTTAATAATATTTAGGTTTAGATTTTGATTATTTTGGATTAGGACTTTATTGTGAAGGATATGAAGTGGTTTTAGGCTTAGATTTGGGCTTGTATTTATCTTTAGAATTGGATGTTACTAAATTCTTAGATGAAGATATGGGAGACTCAAGAGTGGAAAGTTTGATTTCTTCCTAAGTCTATCACGAGACTCTTCTAAAGTGGGAAATTTGAAGGTTGCACAAAAAGCATCCATGGTAAAGAGAAAGGTGGAGGCAAATATTTGAAATGACCTCCTTAATTTTTTTTTTTAATAAATGGGTAAAAATTTATTGATAAAAAGTCTAGATTATAGAGTACAACTGAGCTTCCAACCAGTACTGAAATAAATATCCAAACAAACTAAAACCACTAGACTAGAATGACACCCAAAAAATACAACAAGAACAAACCACATTAAGTCTGTACATCCTTGTGGATCAACTCCCATAGGCATTGAGAGTCCCCAGATGTGAGACTCTCCCAATTATCGATACTCCAAGGATATAGTAGCTTAGAAGCCCTTTTGGCCAGGTAATCAACAACCACATTCCATTCCCTTGGAATGTGCACAAAGGATATAAATTCAAACTCTTCACTCATTTTGAGAATCTGAATGGCTACAAAGGCCAACTGCCAATTAAATTCCTCAACCCTTTTACTATTTATAATACTAACCATAATTTGAGAGTCAGACTCGCATATAATCCTATGCCAGCCAAGATAAAATCCCCTCCATAAGGCCTCAATAATTGCAAGAGCTTCCATAAAATTGTTGTAGTGAACACCTTTATAAATGGAAAAGAAAAATTTGATACCACTAGTAGAATCTCTCCCAACGCCGCTAATGCCAGCATGTCCAGGATTATCCCTAGACGATCCATCAGTATTAATTTTTAAAAGTCATCTAGGGGGTGGCCTCCACCTACCATATCTCTTAACCTTCTTGATGAGCTGAGGAACCCTACTAGGGCTAGAAGAGTTCACACCATACTCAAAGAGACCAAGGGCTTGTTGTACCTTCTCCTTCCTAGAATCCAAAAGAGGGTGCACACCACATTTTCTATGGATGGTTTCCTAAACCATATACAAGATCCTTTACCAGATCTATTGAAAAGCCAAATAACTACCCTAAAATATGTGTCAGTTATGTTCAATCCAAATTTCCTAGATGATGCAAGAAGGGCCCAAATTCTAAGCCACCCGAAGGAAGGGGGCATTGGACGGAGGTCTACCCAGACTAATCCAAAACTCTACTAGGGACAACACATGAAAACATGGATGGTTCCAAGTACTCCACCAACGATGCCAAATGACTCTAGAAAAGGAGCATTGGAAAAATAAATGAGAAGAGGCATCCTCATTCTTACTACAAAGGACACAAAAAGAAGGACCCTAAAATTCCCTCTTCCTCACATTATCCCAAGTGAGTCATTTATTATGAGCTACCAACCAGAGAAAAAAGTTACATTTTGGCCAAGAAAATTTGTTCCACATATTTTTCCACCAAGTGATAGGAAGACTCCCATACTTTTGCTTATCGAGAACCTGATAACCATAGGCTACTGAGTAGGTTCCCTTAGGATCAGGGTTCCAAGATAGAATATCTTTACCCCTCAATGAAGAATAATGACTCCCCATAATAATAAGAGCAAGTACCTCTCTATCCTTGGCCAGTCCCCCTTGGGCCATTCTTGCGGATCTTTCCACTTGTACATCTCCATATTTCCAAAATACTAGATTTTTTAAAGTCCTCCACACAAGACCAACTTGCTTCCAAGAAAACAATGCTTAGGGAATGTAACCTATGATATTGATTCAAGATAGGATTGGTGACCATCCCAAGAATCCTACCAAAAAAAGAGAATTTGATCCCTGATTTCAAATCCATAACAAACCCTACTTGATTAAATTAGCTCCTCTTTTTAGAGTGTCCTAGATAACTAAACCTTTCCCAACCAAGCTGAATCTAGGGATCTCAACCTCAAAAATACCTCTCAATTATTTACAAGATAATATTTTAGCCCAAATATTATCTTGAGAGGTACACCATCTCCAATAAAGTTTTGTAGCCAAAGCTTGCCCAAAAATAGTTGTTTGTCGCAACCCAAGGCCTCCCTCTTGCACTGACATACATATAGAATCCCTCCTAACCAAAATCCATTTAGATTGATCAATTTTTATAGACCATAAAAACTGTCTTTAAAAAGAATCCATGTCCTTTATGAAGTGAGAGGGAGCTATTTGTATAAAACATCTATAAATGGGTAAATCTTGAACAACTTATTTTAAAAGCAACACTCTACCTACAGTGGATAGCCATATGAAAGTCCAATGATTCACCTTCCTTCTAAACTTATCAAGCATAGACTGTCAAGAAGATCTAGGTAGAGGATGAGATGAAATTGGAATACCAAGATAAATTAAGGGGGGAGTCCCAACCTGGAATCTTAGAATGTGAGCAATCCTGGCTTGAATAAGAGGAGGGGTATTGAAGAAGAAAATAGAAGACTTGTCCTCATTAATCAACTGTATAGAAGCACCAAGATATATGTCAAGATACTATCTAATATTGCCAGCTTCCCTGATAGTGGCAACTCCCAACAAAGTAGTATCATCAACAAATTGAAGGTGGTAAATATGTGGCAAACTTACATCCCACTTCCACCCCTGAATGAGACCCTGCATGACTTGAGACTTGAGCAATATTCCCAACCCTTTTGCCATAATGATAAACAAATAAGGATATAAAGGATCTCCTTGCCTCAATCCCCTATAGGCCTCAAAAATATATGATATCTCATTATTAACAAGAAAAAATAATGAGGAAGAAGAAACACAACTCATCACCCATCTAATCCATTCCTCCTCAAATCTAAAAGCAAGAAGAAATTTCTGAAGAAATAACCATCTTACCCGATCATAGGCTTTGGCCATGTCCAAATTAATGAACATAGTTTTCTCCTTAGAATTTTCCATCAAGTGAATAGATTCTATAGTAATAACAACCTCATCCAAGATTTTTTGGCTAGCAAAAAACCCTCCTTGCTCCTTAGATATGATTTTTCTCAACCATATTTTCAACCTCTCAACAATAATTTTTGTGATGATCTTATACACAACATTGCAGAGAGAAATAGGCCTGAACATATCCAAGGAATTTGCTCCATATTTTTTGGGTATAAGAACCACAAAGGTAGAATTTAAGGCCCTTAGCATCTGTTTGTTCTTTTGGGACTCATGGACCACATCAAAAAGATCAAATTTGATTAAATCCCAAAAATCCTGATAAAACTCAATCAGGAATCCATCCGGGCCTAGGGATTTTCCTTTTTTCATCTTGAATACAACATTATCCAACTCCTTAAGGTAAATTGGACCCATCAAGTGCTCATTCATCTCTCTAGAAACAATCTCTAGAATACATTTTAGAATAAGCTTCTCATTCTCATCATTTTATAGGGAGTCCTTGAAGAGAGAGGAAAAATACCTCTTAGTCTCTTCTAAAATATCCCTGAAAGAAGAGGCAGGGCACCCTAAGAATTCACAAGAGAGGTAATCAGGTTACCATTATGGTGAGCTTTAACTAAGTTATAAGAGAAGGTTATGTTACTATCCCCTTCCTGAAGCCAATCTACTCGAGCTTTTTATTTCTAAAAAATTTCTTTCCTCAATTCCCATTTAGCAAGGTCTTTCGCAACCTTAGATTCCTTAACAAGAAGCTCCTTCGTGAATCCCTGATCTCTAATTTTACTTGAAGCTTATTCCATCCTCCTAAGATCTTCTAGCTTAGCCAAGAAAAGATTCCCAAAATTTAGTCTATTCCATCTCTTCAATTTATGTTTTATAAATTCTAGTCACTTCATAAAGGAATACATAGCAGTCCCATGAGGAGGTTTTCCAGTGGTCCACTAGACTCACATGAAATCATGAAGCTTAGGATCACGAAGCCACATAAGTTGAAACTTAAATGAGGGATTATTTTTTAGCCCTAACTCCAAAGTAGAGAGTTTGATAGGCCAATGATCAGATCCCCTACCCTCTAGAATCATAGAACTAGCACTTATGTTATTACCCATCCAATAACTAGATATCAAAAACCTATCTAGTCTCTCTGATATGGAAGCTTCCCCACACCTTCTATTGTTCCAAGTAAATATCCCATTATCTGGCTTAATGTCAAACAAGTTTAGGGCCTGGATATGAGCACTGAGGATAGAAGAAAAAGGCTCGAGATGGTCCACCCCACCATGTTTCTCCTCCAGACAAGTGATAGAGTTGAAGTCTCCAACCAAAATCCATGGGTACAGGGGAACCAAACTTCTCACAAAGCAAATGTGCTCCCACAAATTCACTTTACCATTGTAATCAATAGGAGCATACACATTTGTAAGTAGGATGGTTTCACTAGAGTCATTATCACGCTCGACCATCAAAATAGACCATCTACTATAAATCCAAGTAAGAGGGGATATATTAACGAGATCCCATAAACAAGCAACGCCACTAGCATATCCACATACACCAATACACTAGTATTACCCCCTTATCCACAACTTGGAAGTAATATTGAACATACTATCAATAGCCAATTTAGTCTCCTAAATAAACACCACATCTGGAGAATGCACACCAACCAAATCACGAACAACTTTTTGTACGGGGATGTTGTTCAACCCCCTTACATTCCATGAGAGGATAATCATTTTTAGGGGTTATAAAAATGGGATTCCAATGTTCTCACCAAGCCTAACTCCACCAAAGTCTCCTCCATTAACTTAATTTTATCCTGGTCCTTCCGACCCACCTTCATATTCTTATCCAAAAAACTTTTTTTAATTATTTTATGCTGCAATACCAACACTATAGGAGTTTTGTAGTCCAAGGATGACTGCATCAATGCCTAAGTAGGAAAGGGCATAACTAAATTTGTACCACTTTCCAAAATAGTTTCCCTTATAGGGCTAGACCCAACCATATCCCCTATACTCAGACCTAAAGCCATTTGTTCTTCATTTAAACCCCCTAGACATGTTTCCTTAAGTTCCCCCTCAAGAAGAGACATCTGATTTGACCTTGTTATATTTGCATTAGGTACCGACATTTTAGGTATCTGCATGCACTGATCAAGATCATCTAATATTTCAAAATGGTTGAGTAGAGCATCTGGATGGCTATCCTTAAGGTCTTTATTTTCCCTTCATCCTCTATTTTAGGATTTTATAGAAACAAAACATTCCTTATCCCATTTCCCTTACTTTATCGACGATTTTTCTTTATCCAAACTTTGTCCAGATCAAGAGGGCCTAGGATTTGAAGCCATAGGAAGCAAAAACTTTGGGTATTTTATTTTTAGGTGGTCATATTCATGGCAAATCCAACAATGAAATGAAAGAGCTTCATAGTCAATTTTTTGAACCCATGTAGTTTATCCAAATTGTATTTCAATAGAATATGGAATAGGACTATTTAAATCAATTTCAACACAAATACGAGCAACAAAGATTAATTTTTTATCCATTTTCTATTGTGACGGTCCAACCGACTTCCCAATAAGAAGGGCAATCTTATGCAAGATATCATTTCTCCAAAATTCCAGTGGGAGCCATGGAAGCTACACCCATAATGGAACCCGTGACGGCCGCTCCTATGACGGGTTGAAACCCACATTCTAGGGTTTAATAAAGAGTCACATTTGGTTATATAAATAAGTATCGCCTTCAAATGCTTTGTTATGATCTACAATACAAGAGAAAACCACCATAAAATACTTGTTCGCACTCAGCATCACCTCCACATCACCTTCAGGATTGCAAGTCTTCCTGACCTAAGCCTCCATAAAGGGGAGAGAAATTTGGATGCCCAAAATTTTGCCAACAAGGGCATGTTTGGTTAGATACTCCACATATTCCACCATCGAGTCTGGTTGAACCACTAGAACTGGCCTGGATTCACATCATTCCAAACATCCATTGTTATTTAACAAGCGGTTCCCGACATGCACTAGAAAATCTTGTTCCTTCTAGTCATTTTTAGATGAAAAAACATCACGATCATGAACTCTCTGTGCCAGACTTGATGCCATCACGACATTCCTTCAATTTTTCAGACCTCCTTCGAAAGCTTCTACCATCTCCATAGAGCATTTTTTCTTCATCAAACCCTAGCAAATTAGTTTTTCCTTAACTTTACCAAGATACACACATTCTTTTTTAGTTTTAGTTTTACCACTTTCCTTCAACCATATCAAGAGCTCTTTGAATTTTATGATATAGTCAACAATGGTGGGTAAATTATCAGGAGATAAAGTTGTGAGTTCCACATCAAGTTGCATAGACCTTATTTGATGAACTTTTCCAAATAACATCTCTAATTTTTCCCAAAACTAAAAAAGAGTTATACAACCATCTAAGTGAAACCAAAGACTATCATTTGTTAGAATAATAAAATACTCTCTTAATTTACACTAGAATAGACACTTGAGCTAACACTCCTCCATGTGTTAGGAGAACTCTCAGTGGTGTCTTCATCAGTTCTGATGTGTTTTTGTAATCCAATGGATCTAAATGATCAACTCTGCTATTTATACAGAGTTGATCCTTGGAATAAATCAATTAGTTCCACTATTCTCTTTATATTTTGTGTAATGATTTGCATATCTATTATTGTGAAATTCTAACATGGTACTAGAGTAGGATAGATTTTGCTAGCATTCTATATTGAAGGTTCTAGGATCTGGTTCATTTGATTTGGATTTTATTTTGACTAACTTGCTTCATTTTATGCAATAGTTAGCTTTATCCATTTTTTTTTTCAGCAAAATCTACATTGTTTATTATATAAGAATTGATTTTTTAGATATTGTTTCATGCTTAGATAATTTTTTTTACAAAAATTCTATAATCCATCGGTTTTGATTCAATACCTCTTATTTCTTTCATGGCCCATTTATTTTATAGCTACGTCATTTTTTTATAAAAAAAGGGGGAAATTCGTAGCCCATAATTTTTTTTGGCGCTACGCCCTTGTTTAGAGACCCCAAATCATTTTGGGGCTATCTCAACGATGTGGCTCTTTCTATTTTTAGGCCCACATATATTAAATAGGGAATATTTAAATATTTTTGAATCCATTTTTCTTTAACTAAATATTTGTGATTTAATACAACTTCTAGTGGGGTTATTTGGTTTATTTGGCTTGGTGCACCACCCAAAATGTGGCCCTTGCTGGATTTCAATGAATCCTACCAACTGGGTGTATCTCGAATGGTTCTCATTGCCCATCACTCATTATACACTCCACGCCTGGTGGAAATATCACATACTATTTGCTATTGCTTTCATATCTAATTCAAAATTTCTAATTTGTCTTACATTTATAGCATTTTTTCTCGGTCTTCTTTTGCAAGTGAGATTATAGATATTTTTCTAAGTCTTCTTTTGTAGGAGAGATTAATTTTGTGTAGCTTCTGAGACATTGGCACCCACCATCTTCTAGAAGAATGTTTTTTTTCCTAGTGATACGTCCTCTGAGCGGCTTTCGAGCTCTTCATACGTTATCCAAGGAAATATTTTTTGGTTCCTCGATCTTATTTTTCAAACATATGATGAATAAAATGTTTTATGCTCTCTTTGAGCATGCTTTCGAGCTCTTATCTAGATAGGTAACAAAGAAAACCATTTTTTTATTTTATAACTTTTATTGTTTCTAGATATTTTTCTTTCTTCGTAGGTGCATTCCTTAAAGTCCTTGAAGGCCTCAATATTTATTTGGTGATGGTTTAGATTATCGACATTCTCAAAATCGACTCCTCAGGGTCCTCTATGTCGCTCTACAGGAAAATGACACATTTTACTTCATCTTTGTCACCGTCTGATCACAGCGTCTCCTTTAAATTGAATGCAATGCCTTCTTTGGTTTTCTCATGTCGCATATGTTCTCTCAAGGGCTGCAAGCATTGTTAATATTATTTAATTCTCCTCCTTTATAAGGTTCTTAAACTTCATTTTCAAAGTTATAATTTGACTCAAATTTCAAAAATACTTTTAATTATCTCAAAAAGGATCTTTTGAAAAAGAGTCATATTGTAAATCTCTTAATATTTTTTTTTTTAAGGGGGTTTGTGTGCAAATTTTGCACTTTTGCATCTCTAGAGGGGGTTGTCAAATTCACTTAAAATCATTTTCTCCTTCTCTTAGGTAATCTTGCTCTAAATAAAAAATTTGTTTGCTAGTTAAAGATATATACTTTTAATTCAACATAATTATAAACTTCAAAAGTTCTTATTTTAAATCTTCTTCAATAATATAGTTCAAATTCTATCTTGATATGAGTGATTTCTCTAAATAATTAAATTTGTTTGTAAGTCAAAGAAAACTTTTAATTGATTAAAATTATAATTAAAACTATAATCTTCTTCAATTAAATAGTTATAAATTTTATCCTCTTCTTTTTATGTTCTAATTATTTAAAGAGCACCTTTTAAAGAAAATATTATCTTCTACATTAAGTGCTTTTAAATATTCAAAGTTAAAATTATAGTTAGTATTCTAAAATATATCCTTTATTTCTTTTTAAGCTCTTAAATCAACACGTCTTATATATGTGTTAAAATTAAAATTCAATATCCTTTATTTCTCAAAATATTTTGCCTATGTTCCTTGTATCAAAATCAATAAAAACTTATAGTTTTCCTCACATAAGGGCAGGTTTTTAGAGGCAATTGGTATAAATGCTAGGCATATATTTTTTCATTAATCCATTTTATTTGTCATTCTATCTCACATATAGTCTCCCTCTCGTAAGGGTAAGTTTTGAGAAAGCCAAAATAAAATTGGGTTCAAGTAACTACACATCAATCCAATACCCTTGAAAAATTCTTCATGATACTTACAGTTTCCCTCTAGTAAGGGTGGGTATTGTGATGAACTAAAAGGATTTGGCATTTCCAAAGCAAACAATATTAATAACCTCATTATACTTACAGTTTCTCTCAAGTAAGGGTGGGTATTGTGACAAACTAAAAGGATTTGGCATTTCCAAAGCAAACAATATTAATAACCTCATTATACTTATATTTTCCCTCTTGTTATGGTGGGTATATTGAGTTTAAATATATTTAACAACTTCATATTTATTCCTTAAATAAATTGCATTAATCTTAAATTGAGTTCTAATGGGGGCTACTTTTGGGTATAACTTCAATTCTTCGCTTGTGTTAAAATGATGAATTCAATTGAACCTCTCACCCATCATAAATTTCACACTTGGAAACCTAAAATTTTAAATCTTATCTCTCAAAAAGGTCTTACTCATCTACTAGAAGAAAAGCAACCATAATTTGAGAAAGAATATGAAATTTTTATTCATAAAGAAAAAATGCATGAAACTATGGGTATTATTAGTTCTAATGTTCATGAAAGTTTGTGGTTTCACATTACATATTGAAAAAATCCTCATGAAAGTTGGGAGAAGCTAAAGACATTGTTTGGTAAAGTAGATCATATGAGATCAATGCAACTAGAAGTTGAACTAACATCTTTGTCTCCTGAATATTTTAGTAGTATTGTTGACATTCTCACCAAGTTCAAAGAAGTCTTCACCCAATACAAAGGTAGTGGGAAGACTAAGATTGAATAAGAATGCATTCATATAATTCTTTCTAGGCTAAATAGTGTTTTTTAATTTTTTCTACCACCTTTATATCTACCAAATATGCTCTTGGTGCAACCTTTAAAATGCCTTCCTTAGAAGAATTTTATGATATATTAACTACAAAAGAAACCAAACTTTCTAGATATGAAATCTCTTCTTCTTCATATTTTTCAAAAGCCTTAGTAGCCTCCACCTCTTCTAAATAAAAATTCAAAAAGAAGGAAAAGCAGGGTTATGCATAGCGACTATTTATAGCCAATTGGCTAAAATTAGGATTTTTGAAATTTGGAATTGGCTAATATTTGGGACCCTTGACCAAGGCCCATTAGCCAAAAAATTTTGGGTGTAATTTTTTTTGGGTTGATTCACCCTAATTTTATAATAATTTGACCATTTAAAGTTTAAATTTCCAACATTACCCCTAATAATAGTTAAGCTTCTACATGTGTATGGACACTATTCACCTGGATTTTGAAACTGAATCACCAAATTTTTATAAATACATTTTTGGGGCTGACCCGTTATGCATATTCCTAAGGAAAAGACTCCCATAAACTATACTCACTATAAAAAGAATGGTCACTCTGCTAAAAAATGTTGGAAAATATTATAGCAACTAGAGGTAGCTATGAAGGATCAAAATATAGAAACTAAAAATCAAATAGGAAAATCCCTTAATGTTCAAGGAAAAACCTCCAATTCTTCCTCTAATTTTTGGGTCCTAGATTCTAGAGCTACTCATAACATGATTGCTTCAAATAAGTCTTTATCTTCTATATCCTCTAGCTCTACTTGTAGCATTGAAGTAGGCAACTCTTCCTTCATACCTGTAAAAGGAAAATGGGATATAACCATTGATGGTGGCTCCATAAACAATGTTCTCTATATTCTAGAAATTGCCACCAGTCTCCTATCCATCTATCAGATTTGTACTTCTAGAAATATATGGTAATAGGTTTACCCAAAGTCTCTTCTAGTAAAGGAGTTTGTCCTGGATGTGCTCTTGGAAAACAACATCAAGATCCTTTCCACCCAATTAGTTCTCCAAAAACCTCATCCCCTCTAGATTTAATCCATAGTGACTTAATTACCTTTCCTAATCCATATTTCAAAGGAGCAAAGTATGCTCTAACCTTTATTGATGATTTTTCTAGAAGGTCCTAGGTCTACTTTCTGAAATATAAAAGTGATGTTTTATCCCACTTTAAAGTTTTTAAAGCCTTAGTTGAAAATCATGCATCTTGAAAAATCAAGAAGATTCACACTGATAATGGGGGGAATACTACAGTAATGATTTCTCCATATTTCTTTCAAGTCATGGTATCATTCATCAACATTCTGTCTCCCATAATCCTCAACAAAATGGTATTGCAAAAAGAAAAAATTTAACCCTAAAAGAGATGGCAAATTGTATGCTCCATTCAAGAGATCTAAAATTTTTTTGGATAGAAGCTATTAACTGTGCAAATTATATTCAAAATTGCACACCTCATAAAGCTCTTGACCATTTAACTCCTAAAGAAGCATGGTCTAGATCAAAACTAGATTTTTCCTACTTCAAGATCTTTGGATGTACTATTTGGGCTCACATACCAAAGAAGAAAAGGAAGGTTGTTGATAAGAAAAGCAAAAATCTCATCTTTTTTGGTTATTGTGAAGAATTGAAAGCATACAGACTTCTTGATCCCTCAAATCATAAGGTTTTATTTCATAGGAATGTCCAATTTGATGAAACATTCCCTCAAAAAAATCCTCAAAATCCCTCTTCCTCCATTGAGCCTTCTCCTAAAGTAGAACCTCAATATTATGAATAGCCAATGCTTGAAGTTAACTTGGTCATTGATAATCAAGATGAAGAACCTGTAACTCCATATTAATGTCTTTAAACTCTTTGAACTCATTCCTCTATGCCAAAATGGGCTCGCACCATTGTTAAAGAAGCTACTCCTTACATCCAAAATCTTCCTTCAACTATATCATCCAACCCCATAGGCACTAGTCTTGTATGTCAGTCTATTTCCTCTGATCCACAATCCTTCAAAGAAGCCTCGGGTATTAAGGAATGGGATGATGCCATGGAAAATGAATTTTCTTCCTTGATTAAAAATAAGACTTGGGATTTAGTTCCCTTACCTAAAGGAAGGAAATTAGTTCATTGCAAATGGATCTTCAAAACCAAATATGGGCCTAATTGAGAAATAGACAAACACAAGGCTCGTCTTGTAATGAAATTTTTTTCTCAAATTGAAGGTATTGATTATGGAGAAATCTTTGCTCTAGTTGCCAAAATGGATTCTATTAGATTGGTTCTTGCACTGGTTGATTCCCATAAATGTCTAGTCTATCAAATGGATGTAAAAAGTGCTTTATTACATGGAGATATAAAGGAAGAGATACTCATGGAACAACTTATTGGTTTCATTCAAGACTCCTCTCTTGTTTGTAGGCTTAAAAATTCTCTCTATGGCCTCAAACAAGCCCCTAGAACTTGGTATGAAAATATGGACTCCTTCCTTCTTTTAGTAGATTTTTATCATTATGAGTCTATTAACATAGTTTACATTAGGAGAAATGAAGGCAAAATCACCATTCTTTTTCTATATGTTGATGTCCTTCTTCTCACTGGTAGTAACTTGAATTACATTTAGACTATAAAAGACTCTCTAAAAAAATTTAAATGGTCGGTCTAGGTAAATCTCATTACTTCCTTGGAATCAAAATAAGTCAAATAGATGAAGGTATTTCTTTGTGCTAGTAAAAGTACACTCTAGATCTTCTACAAAGATTCAAAATGATAGATTGTAAACCCTCTCCTACCCTATTTCAATCTGGAAATAATATTAGTACTTCCTACTCATCCCTCTTTGTGATGCCACTCTATACCGTCAACTTGTAGGAATTTTGCTATACCTTACTCATACTCACCCAGACATCTCATATGTTGTTGGCCTCATATCCATATTCTCTCATCAGCCTCACTTCAATTATTGGCAAGCAGTAAAAGAATCCTTCGTTACTTGCAAGGTACTACTCCCATTGGGATCTTCTATCAGGGAAAATCCATGGATATAATTGGCTACATAGATTCATATTGGGAATGTTTAGTAGAAGATAGATGTTCCACCTCAGGCTATTTCTTTTGCCTTGGTTCCTCACCAGTAGCCTGGTTATGCAAGAAACAACAAGTAATAGCCCTATATTCTATGGAGGCAGAATACAGGGCAGTAGTTTTGGCTAGTCAGGAAGCTCTTTGGCTTTATCAAATTCTGAGAGAATTTGGTTTCACCCATGAAAATCCTATAACTCTTTGGTGTGAGAATCAGAGCACACTTCATATTGAACACAATCTAGTTGAACATCAGCAAACCAAACACATTGAGATAGACATGCACTTCATAAGATAACATATTCAGAGCAGGGTCGTATACTTGGAATATATTCCAACTGAGGCATAAATTGTAGATATCTTCACCAAGTCATTTCCCTCTCCACGTTACTTTCAATTGTGAGATAAGCATAGAGTTATACAACTGCATTGATTGGAATTATGATGACAATCTTCTTCTAATAGTTGGTTTTTTTGCACATGGGTTTTTTCACCTACTATTTATTGTATATGAGTACCTAATCAGGCCTAGTTATCGGACCTCATATTTGTTTCTTGTATAAAGAGGACAATCTTTGCCATACGAAGACAGGCCTCACATTATTGGTTTTTCCTCACAGGAGTTTTTTCACCAACAATATTATGTAAATGAGTACCTAATTAGGCCAAGTTGTCGAAAATCATATTTCTTTATTGTTAAAGAGGACGATATTCACCATACAAAGACATGCCTCTCTTTTTATCATAGCTGGTTTTTTTCCATAGGGATTTTTTACCAAATATCTATTGTATTAGGAGGAAAATATTCACCATACGAAGACAAGCCTCTAACTTCATTTTTATTGATGATTTTTCCCATTGGGTTTTACTATCTCTTCAAAAGAAATCATTGTACATGAGTACCTCATCAGGATTTTTTGCCAGGACTTATTTGTACAATTCACCCCTAGTATCACTTAAAGGGGGGTGTTAGAATAAGATAATATTCTCTTAAGTTCCACTAGGATAGACACTTGATTTTCCACTCCTCCATGTGTCAAGAGAACTCTTAGTGGTGTCTTCATCAGGTATTATGAGTTGTTGTAATCCAACAACTCCCAATGATCAACTCTGCTATTTATACAAAGTTGATATTTGGAATAAATCAATAAGTTCCACTCTTCTCTTCATATTTTGTGTAATGATTTGCATATGTATTATTGTGAAATTCTAACATCATTGACATGTGCATTAATTAAGCAACTTGCTTTATCCATTTTTCTATTTTGAACAAATATCTCATATTCTTTTGTGAAAAGAGGTTGTTTCTCTTCAAGAAGATGTAATAGACATTTTTGTGTAAGGAGGTTTACCATGCATGGAATGCATGTGTGATAATTGTGTGGTGCGAGAGGGTCAATTAAGTTAATGAATTCATATTGAAAACACCACAAAAAAGGAATCCAAACAACATGAAGGGTGCAAAAATTTGCATCGAAAACAACCCCACACCCAAATTGATTTTATTCATTATTCTTATAGTGAGAGATATCCCAAAAAAAATACCTTTATAAATTAGGCTTAAAATTATATTTGATACAAAGGATGGATTCAAGTTAAAGCCCTCAAAATTTTGCTTACAATGCAAAACATTTTGTCAACAATGGATGAAAAATGAGGAAAATATGAGGAAAAAGAACTTCAAGATTTGAAAAAAACCTCCAAAGCTCCAAAACTTGATGCCAAAAAATATATTTTAGATGCCACCAAAATGACCTTCAAATAGACAGAGTGCTGACCTAAAGAGACTTGGCTTGTGAAGACAAATCCAACGCTTCTTATGATTTTGAAAACAGACTCCAAATGCTCTGATTATTCAATTAATTGGAAAGAGGCTCAAATATTTAATTTGGACACCATTAAAACTTTGAACAAATATTTAATAAAAAATGATTAAATATAAAGACCCACCAAACTTGAGGTTTAGAATGTCATAACTCATCCACCATAAAATTGATTTGTTTACCTAAAAATAGAAATCTACCCATCAAAAATTTTAATTTTTCCCTATTGAAAAAATAAAATCCAACCAATAGAAAATCAAAATTTGTCCATTGGAATTCAAAATCCATCCATCGAAAAATTAAAATTGAAATCCATCCACTGAAAATTTGAAATCTGTTTGTTAAAAAAATGGAAATTCGTCCACTAGAAATTTGAAATTCGTTCATTGGAAATCTGCCTACTGGAATCTTTTTTTAGCCACTGGAAACACTTTTTAGCCACCAATTTTTTTTTTTAACCATTGAAATCATGTTTTAACTATTGGAATCACATTTTAGCCATAAAAAATGATCGAAAAAATAATTTTGTTAGCAAAAATTAACCAAAAAATAAGTGTTGCAATGGTCGTAAGAGATGCACAAAATACTTATGTTCTTGATGTCCTCACGATGCACAAATATATCCCTCAAACTCATGAATCAGATCAACATGAGTAGATCTAAAGAAAGACAATGCGCAATAATAAATCCACTAGGTCTCATGCATGAACGGTGTTATAAAGAAAATCCAAATGAGCTTCCTCTTACAAGTCCAAAAATGGAAAAACATGCAAAAGATTTCAATGGATAATTTCAAAAATATCAATGCTCTAAAACTATGAAAGGAATTTTAGCTAACGCAAAATAACATTCCAATTCTAAGATCAAAGAACATTGAAAAGCATAACAATAAAACATGAAAGAATCTCTAAATCTAATTTTATTACTCAATGGATAATTCTTGCTTAAATAGGCAAGGGTGTACAATATCAACCATATGATAAAAATAAAAAGGGCAAATATCCACCATAGTATAACCGAATGAATCACAACCTTCTAAAATTAATAAACCAAAATAAAAAAAATTACAACAAAAATACCTTGAAAACACGTACTATTCTAGTAATCTTAAAATATACTCTAACATAAAAAACAAATATAAACTATGTAAAAAAATAATTATAAATATAATATTTCAAGACCTCATAGTCTAAAAGGTTTAATTCATTACCGTATGCACAATAAATAAATTAATAAATTATATATATATATATATATATATATATATAATACATAACTAATAATAAACTAAAACACCTCATCAATGACAATCAAAATAAATAAACACATAAACCATCTTCAACTCATTAACATTTCATCAATCACCATCAAAATACTAAAACACTTAAATAACGACCAATATACATTAAATTCAACTCACTATAACACCTAAATATAAAAAAAAATTCCTCATTCTATATGCATTTTCAAGACAAGGTATAACTTGTTTTAATGAAAAAAAAACAAACTAGAGTATAAATTCAACTCACTATAACACCTAAATAATCAATGATTAACATTATACCTATCAATACTAAAAAAAAAAAAAAAAACATTCCTCATCCTATATGCATTTTCAAGACAAGGTGTAACTTGTTTTAATGAAACAAAACAAACTAAAGTTATTGACAAGCAGTTGCCCTGGTGGCTAGTGGCTAAGATTATGGTTGTTTCTTAAATGGTCTTGTGTTCAAACCCATTGAGGGTGATGGTTAATGTAATTTGTAAACGTTAAGTAATTTTTTTTTTTTAACATATATGGAGTTGGTTACATTTACACTTTTTTAAAGAGTTGGTTACATTTATACTATTTTTAATAATTTTAGGGTTGCTCATTATTGTTAAGGTTCACAAATAGAGAATTGATTACATTCACACTATTTAAAACAAGACAAGGTGTAACTTGTTTTAATGAAACAAAACAAACTAAAGTTATTGACAAGTTGTTGCCCTAGTGGCTAGTGGCTAAGATTATGGTTGTTTCTTAAATGGTCTTGTGTTCAAACCCCTTGAGGGTGATAGTTAATGTAATTTGTAAACGTTAAGTAATTTTTTTTTTTTACATATATGGAGTTGGTTACATTTACACTTTTTTAAAGAGTTGGTTACATTTATACTATTTTTAATAATTGTAAGGTTGCTCATTATTGTTAAGGTTCACAAATAGAAAATTGGTTACATAGAGAATTGATTACATTCGCACTATTTAAAAACTGGAAGATGTTGATCCCAAAAAGCCCTCATTATCCTTGACCCCACATAAAGGTGGCCATATGGTTGACCCAACCTAAAGAAACCACTAGTTGCATATTAAATAATGCTACTGCACATACTTCACATACTTTTTAACTAATATTTTTTTTAGTATTGATTTAATTTTTAAATTTAAAATTTAAAATAGATATTTTTAATGACTAAATAATCTGCATATCTAATACTTTTTAACTTGTAAGACTGAAATTTACAGGTTATATGAAGGGTGAATGCAATCTGAAGAAGTCACTTCATTTTCTTGACAGCCTATGTTATAAAGGCCTGATATAACCTGCAGAAGTTGAACATTTTTAAAACATTTATTACCTTTTCAAATCTTTATAATTAACTCGTAAGATTGAAATTTACCTATAAGTGAAGTGTGAATTCAATCTCAAGATGTCGCTTCATTCTGCTTCGACAGCGTAAACTTCAGGCCTCATAAAGGTTAGCATTTTCCCATTAATTACAGTCATCGTCTTCGTGTCTAAGCCAAAAACATTGTACGATGATTTTTTTTTTTTATTAGTAAAGGACTCAAAACCTTATAAACAAGTTATAAGGAGGATCCTGTGAAGGTTGCAAAAACAGTCTAAACTATAACAAACATCTGGCCCATGGGTACAAACAAAAACCAGAAACAGCATAGATATCGTCAAACAGAAACCAAAAATATCGCGGGGACCTTCCCAAACCACCGTAGGCAAAGAGGCAGTGGACACCTTCCTTCAATATGTTGTCCAGGCACGGCATCTGTCCTTTTTTTTTTGCCAGTGTCAATATGCCACCTTGTGGGCCAAAGCGGTCCTTAATACAGTGGAATTAATCAACATTGGTATTGGTAACTGCAAGTTCATTACAGAAATCAGCGATACATCCACATGAAAAAGGATTGAACAGTTAACCAGAAGTTTACCATTGTATTTGCTGCCCAATTACTTTCTTTATATTTAATCATCTATCCCAATTTTTTTATTATAAATTTAAAGGAAAACATCTGTTTATATGGTATTTATAGCCACCATTCTTAAATATTTTATCTAAAATAACTAAACCTGCTTCAAACCTTCATCCTCAAACTACTCACAACATACAGCAAAAGGCACTGCCCAGCGAAGAAATAAATATTTTTCATTGTAACGCGAGTTATAATTCGGAACATGTTCCTATTGTTCTACTTTTTGTCGTATGATATTTCGATGAATCATTGAGTTGGAAGCAGGTATTTTCTCAGACGTAAAAAGGGTCAGAAACACTCGACTTCAGCGAGGTTTATTAAATGTGGAGTGTTGACATGCAAGCATATGATGATAACTAGGGTCTAAATCTGGATAAATTACATGGACAATGAACCCGTTTGGTGCAAGCCAAATCATAATAACATACTTTTTTTTTTTAAATATCCAGGTGAATAGTACATTAAAGTTCAAATGTAGTCCACCTTCTGTAAATTAGATCTAATAAAAAACCATGAGTGAGTTGTCTTTGAGTGATTAGGGCGTTGTCTTCAAACAATGTTCCCATATTAGAGGTAGGGGCTATTAAATAACGATTACATCCACCATGGTCATGTATATATTGAAAACCTGACATTTTATGCTTTTAATGAGTGAGAAATCTATTGTAAACAGCAAAACATGTCAATGCAATTTTTATTAACAATTTTTATATTTATAAGTTAAATAGTAAAATATTATATTTAATATTAATTACGTTAATTTTATGATAAATATTAATATTTATTAGATTATTGTTTTTTATAAATTGTTTATGAGAAGAATTTTTATTGGTTAATTATTTTTTTTTAATTTAAATTTCATTAAGTGAGGATTATTTTGAAAAAACTTACATTTTCAGTGGCTTTTCTAATATGTTTCTAGAAAATACTATCAAAATTGATTTGTATGAACCCAACTTTTTGACATTTGTATTTTACTATAGGTCAATGTAAACCATTTGTGTAAACTCCATTGTCACTAATGAACCTTGTATGTATACCTCTCAATGAATACTATACTTGTGAACATTTGTAGAGATAAAATTATAATTCTAGCATAGGATTTTAAGATTTTTTTTTTAAATTCTATTATGTATTTATAGCACAAATTTCAACAAATAATGTCAAGTCCAATCCTCCAAAGAATGCTTAATACTTTAGTTTTGAACAAATTTAATTAATATACTATGATGAAAGGAGGAAGGTAGATACAATTTAGCAAGTATACAAGTTGAAATGTATAAAAATTAAAATATGGTTCTAATATTTAAATTTATTCAAATGCTGGATTTAATATTTTTATTTCTTGGATCTAACACATTTTTATTTTTCCTACTTTTATATGCAAATTATTGTTTTTTTGTAATATCTAAAATTATTAGATTTATTACATTTCACTTGTTTGAAAAAAATGCTTCAGAAAAATAATTCTTAAAAAGCTAATCTAATGAATACATAACAGCTATCAAGTGGCATTAGCTCAACTAGTTAAATTCCTCAACATTCAAGGAGTAGACCAAGGTTCAAATCTTGTCAAGCGATACATTGATAATATTCAAGCTTTGTTGTAATACAACTATGTGATGATGATGTAATATGGGCGGGACCCATTTTAATCCCATATAACCAATTGAATAAATGAATACATGATAAGTCTACCTTTTTTAGAATTTTACTATTTTAATAATTGCATTTTATAAATAAAATTTTATCTTAATTATAGTTTTTTTTAATGTAAAAATGTATTACATTAAAGAATTAATAAAATATATTTTACAAACAAAAAAAAGAGGTGGATAAACACACCATGTGGTTAATGTCATCAATAAAAAAACCATTCCCATCAAAATAAAGTGGGAATTTTACTAATTTGATAATTGCTTTTTATAAATAAAAGTTTATCTTAATTATAGTTTTTTTAATGTAAAAATGTATTATATTAAAGAATTAACAAAATATATTTTTACAAACAAAAAAAGAGGTGGATAAACACACTATGTGGTTAATGGCATTAGCCAAAAAACCATCCCCGTAAAAATAAAGCGGGAAACTATTGGTAATTTGAGTTGTTTTATGTTGTCATTGATGTCACATTAATGTCACAAGGTAACATTGAGTTTTGATGACCAAAGCATTCATATTTCGGAGAGCATAGATATATATAGGGTTTTTGTGAAAACCAACACATGTAAAATAAAAGGTTTTATTTAAAACCATGGATGGCAGATTTGAAATGAGTTTTTCTTAAAACCCGGGTTGGATTTTTGTTTCATCGAAAAAGGTGCCCTAGAGATGGACATATTTAGTTTTGAATATTTGGTTTAAATTTTAATATTTAAAAGTTAATTTTAAATTTTAAAATTAAAATTACCTCAGCGTCGATCTCATCATCAAAAAGAAATTAATTTAAAAGCGCCACTGATGTTTCCAAAATTAAAGGGAAGTTGCATATAAATGCAAAGGCTTTTATTTCAAAAGCCTCGAAATTGAATGCATAGGAGATAAGCCGAAAAGCACCGAAATATTCATGTGGTACCATGGTCCAACGACAATCTAGGGGAGTGCAAAGGTTTTTTCTTGTGAAAGAGATGAGGTTTGATTCCCATGGGTTACAGTTTTGAGCAAGATAATTGACCCACGTTTGTGTTGACGTGAGCAAGGGGAGAAGGACAAAAGCGCATTCTGACACTCTTCGTCCTATGCGAGTGCATAGCTCGCATGGTCTTTGGCACCGCGGTTGAGGATTGTTTAGGCAGATACAAGGGATTGATTCCATCTAAGAGGCAAGTAACGTTTTTATTAATAAATTTTTTATTATTGCCTAATGTTGGAGGAAAAAGGTGATGATGGTTGATTTGATTTTTTATTGGAAGGCAAGTTTAAAATCACTTTTAGAAAAGAAGAAATTTTTGGTATTTTCCTTTAATAAAAGTATATCATATTATATGTTGTTGGAAAGCTTATTTCTAGGGCTATTTGACTAACTCATTTAGAAGGAGAAATAAGGTGTATGTAGGGAAATATTTTTGTTTTTGTAAAGGGGTTAAAAAGTGAAGATTATTGTCCTCTTTTTCAAAGTGTGTTGAGTGTGGCAGATTTCCAAAGGGTTTCTTCACTTCATAAAAGGAATGGACACATTCTCCTATTGATTGTTTATGGTGGTTGATTTCTAAAATATCATTGGAGGGAAAATGATTGTTTGTGGTTTTCTTTTCGAAAGTGGTTGGTTGAATGCATCAAGGTTTTCTAAATTGAGAGTTGTATTTAAAACCTTTTGTTATAAGCATAGTGGTTGAAGCCCATTGATTATGAAAGAACTTGAGTTAGAAAAAAACACGAGTATCATTGTTATGTGAGATTTGTGGTTGAGCATTGTTGGAAACATTTAAGTTGGTTGATACATACTTGGACCAGGGTTGTTGTTAGTCTCACAATGACACTAAGAGGGGGGGTGAATCAGTGTAGCTATTAAAAACTTAAATCTTCAACTCTTAATGCCAAAACAATGAAAACTTAAAACCCAATAAAGCAAATATAACAAGAGAGCATTCCACAACACATGATTCACCAATTTGGCTACTCAACAAAAATGACTGCTTGGATTCTCGTCCAAATCTAGCCTTTACAAAATACCAGTTTTACAATCACTTTACCAGCACCCACTGGAAGGAGCACCAACCCTTGATTTATCTGCACCAACAAAAAGGAGCACCAACCCCTAATTTCTCTGCACCAATAGAAAGGAGCACCAACCCCTAATTCCAAGCACAAACTTGGACTGCACTTTTGAAACTATAATATTGACATAAAAATGTCTTCGCTTATACAAGACCCTAACTGGTCTATTGCTAACCCAAACTCTCTCACTATTCACCAAAACACCACACACTCTTAATGCTCAGCTTACTTCTCTTTTATGGCTCTCACTGCTTTGCTTAATACTCTCTTGCAACACTCTTTCAACCCCCTTCTTGCAACACTTTCACACTATTTCAGCAGCAGGTAATTCTCCATGCAGACCTCCTTTTATAACCATATTGTCTCTTTGTAACTCTAGTTGTAACTCCTTTTATTTCTCATGCGCCACTTGTCAGTTGTAACGCCTTCTATATGTAACTCCTTTTGTATATATAGGGTAGGCATTTCGTCAACCACGTTGCATGTTACGAATTGACACATATACCCCTACCATGACTGTTCGTCTTCTCGGTCATGACTATTCGTATTCTTTTTTGTGCATGCATGCATTTTCGATCCTATTTTTATGACTGTTCGATTTCTCCTCCATGACTGTTCATTTTCTCCTTCTTCAACTGTTCTTATATTAGCTGCATGATCTTATTTTGTAATGGCCCCTATAACTGCTGTATCACTTCAGTTAACGGTCACATATCTTATTTCAGTTGGGTTCTCTTCTTAGCTCGCGAAAACACAACATGTCGCGATATCATGACACTTTCTCCTCCTTGCTTCTTTTGTTTGCTTGTACCCGTGAAAACACATGTCATGATATTGTGACACTTTCACCTTTGTACTCTTTCTTTTTACTTTTTTCGTGATATCATGACACTTCTGCCTTCTTACTTTATATCTCCTCCTAGAGTCACGAAAATGCGACATGTCACGATATCACGACACTTTTTCTCGTTTGCTCTTTCTCTTACCTTCGGGTCATGAAAATGTGAAATGTCGCGATATCGTGACACTTTTTCATTCTCTTCATTCCTGCCCTTTTTGAGTCATGAAAATGCGACATGTCGTGAAATCGTGACACTTTTCCTTCTCTACCTTCCTGCTCTCTTCAAGTCATGAAAATGTGACATGTTGCGAAATCACGACACTTTTCCTTCTTTGCCTTTCCGCTCTTTTCAAGTCACAAAAATGCGACATGTCACGAAATCGTGACACTTTTCTTTCTCTGCATTCCTGCTCTTTTCAAGTCATGAAACTGTGACATGTCACGAAATTGTGACACTTTTCCTTTTGTACAATATCTCTTGCAATATGTCGCGAAATCATGACACTTTTTCTACTTGCCTTTTTCTCTTCCAACATGTCATGAAATTGTGACATTTTTTCTTCTGTACTATCTCTCTTGCAATATATCATGAAATTGTGACACTTTTTCTACTTGCATTTTTCTCTTCCAAAATGTCGTGAAATCGTGACACTTTTTCTTCCATACTATCTCTCTTGCAATATTTCATGAAATCGTGACAATTTTTCTTGCTTGTGCTTTCTCTCTGAACATGTCGCAAAATCGTGACGATTTTGCTTGTTTGCACTTTCTCTTCGAACATGTCACGAAATCGTGATAGTTTTTCTTGCTTGCGCTTTCTCTTCGAACATGTCACTTCGAACATGTCATGAAATCACGACAATTTTTCTTGCTTGTGCTTTCTCTCCGAACATGTCGTGAAATCGTGATAGTTTTGCTTTCTTCTCAACATGTCGCGATATCACGACAATTTTCTTCCTTGTGATTTTCTTTTGATTTTTAGCATATGGGCCACTTTGATCTTTTGGATAATCACTGTACATACTCTGAAGATCATCTTAACTCCTATCTGCTACATCAACCGATCTATCTGACTGTATTGACAACAATGACAATACTGTTGTTGCACCTTGCTCATCAATCTCCCCCTTTGGAATTATTGGCAACACATGTGCAATTTCCTGTAATTATTCTCCCCATTTGACAATAATACCAAAGGGCTACTACAGACTCCCCCTGAGTCCATGCACAACATTCTCAAGCACACGTTATGACAGTTAGCAAAAATTACAAACATGAGAAAAAATATAATCAAATATATAAATGCTCCCTCTGCGTACAACACGCTGTCGCTGCAATATATTCTACCTCTACTATGGATAAGAAAACTGGCTCTTGTTTATTACTGATCCACGCGACCAACCTGTATCCAAGATAGAATGCACCTCCACTGGTACTCTTTCTATCATCTACACATTCTACCCAATCAGCATCTGAATACGCAATAAGAGTGAAGTCCTTACCTTTTAGATACCATAACCCATACTCCATAGTACCTTTTAGATACTGAAGAATCCTCTTCATTGCTATCACATGAGTCTCCTTGGGACTCGCCTGAAATCATGCTACCATGCAAACTGCCTACAAGATATCTGGTCTGGTAGCTATCAAATACAATAGGCTCCCAATCATAGATTTTTACATGGTTTGATCAACATCTGGAGATTTTTCATCCTTGCTCAACTTGCAACCTGTCGTCATGGGAGTGCTAACAGGCTTACAATCCTCCATTGTGAACTTTTTTAGTTCACATATTTAACTTGAGAAACAAGTATGCCCTTCTCATTTTGATTAACTTGCAGTCCAAGGAAATATGAAAGTTCACCAATCATTGACATTTCAAATTCTTTTTGCATCTTATTTGCTAAATCCTTACACAACTCATCATTACTGCTGCCAAAAATGATATCATTTATGTATACAAAAAGGACAATGAGATGGCCATTCTCAGTTTTGACATAAAAATTGCTATCCACCATACCATTTTTGAACCCTTGTTGAGTAAGATAGTTGTCTAGCCTTGCATACCATGCTCTAGGTGCCTGTTTCAAGCCATACAATGCTTTCTTCAACTTATAGATGAAGTTGGGATTATCACCAAGTTGGAAACCATCAGGATCCTCAATATAGACCTCTTCTTCAAGTTTTCCATTCAGAAATGCTGATTTCACGTCCATTTGATAAACTTTGAAATTCTTGTGAACTGCAAAGCCAGAAACATTTTGATTGCCTCTAGTCTAGCCACAGGTGTAAAGGTTTCCTTAAAGTCAATACCTTCAAATTGTGCATAGCCTTTACAGACCAATATTGCTTTATTCTTGACTACTTGTCCATCTTCATTCAATTTGTTTCGAAAAATCCATTTAGTACTGATTGTATTTTTATTTGCAGGTCTTGGTACTAACTCCCAGGTTTTGTTTTTCTTGATCTGATCTAATTCTTCATTTATTGTCATCATCCAACTTTCATATTTGCTTGCTTCAACAATATTTTTGGGCTCTATGCTGGATAATAGAGAGTAGTTACTTACTACTCATTTTCTTGTTTGAACACCAACTATGGGGTCTCCAATTATTTGCTCTCTAGGATGATTTTTTTGCCAGCTGCCTGTTTTGAATTTCTTGTTTTCTTCCTCTTCTGAATCATTACTTAAATCATCTGAGTCAATTTTTTGTTTCTTTTCCATTTCCTTTTCCTCATCTCCTTCAATAACTTCTTCATAAATTGGGTAGTTTTCTTTATAGCTTATTTCTCATTCCCAACCTTCATCAACTTTAACATCGGCACTCTCCACAATTTTCTTTATCCTCTTATTGTAGCATGTGTAGGCTTTGATTTTTGTCGAATAGCCAAGAAAAATACCTTCATCAGCTCTATCTTCAAACTTACCAAGATTATCTTCAGTTCTTTTGATGTAACACTTACTGCCAAAAACTTTAAAGTATCTTGTTGTTGCCTTTTTACCGAACCACAGCTCATATGGAGTTTTGCTTTCATGCATCCTCAACATGCACCTATTTTGGATGTATATCGTAGTATGGAATGCCTCTTTCCAAAATTTGTCTGCTATTTTGCTCTCAGTCAACATAGACCGTGCCATTTCCTACACTGTCCTATTTTTTCTTTCTACCACACCATTTTTCTGAGGTGTCCTTGTTGCTAAAAACTGTCTTCTAATCCCATATTTTTCACAGTACTCTGCAAACTCCTTTGAAATGAACTCTCCTCCTCTATCTGATCTTAAACATTTAATCCTTTTCCTTGTTTTATTCTCAACTTGTTTTTTGAAAATCTTGAACATCTCAAAGGCATCTAATTTAAGCTTCAAAAATAGTACCCATGTCATCCTGGAATAATCATCTATGCACAACATAAAGTATTTGTCACCATTTATGCTTTGCGTTCTCATGGGTCCACATAAATTAGTATGTATTAGTTCTAATGGTTTGCTTGTGAAGTACTCATTTGTTTTAAATGTGGCTCTAGTTTGCTTTCCCTTTTGGCATGAAGCACAAATGCTATTTAAAGGTTTACCAATGGTAGGAATATCTCTCACTGCCCTTTTTGAGCTAATTTTTACTAGATTTTCAAAACTGATATGACCGAGCCTCTTATGCCACAGCCAATTTTCTTTTTCCTGTCCAATCAAACATGCTCCTTCTAAAGTCTCTGAGAGAGTATACAGGTTGCCATATGTCCTTGATCCAGTTGCTATCAAATTTCCATAGTTTTTTGTTCTAACTTCACAACCCTACTTCTTGAAAACTACTTCATGACCTCTATCACATATTTGACTTACGCTTAACAAGTTATGCTTCAGACCAATTACAAACAAGACTTCTTTTGACTTGATTTTTCCATCACTGATCTTAATTGATCCTTTGCTACTATCTTAGCTCCATCATTATTTCCATATTTTATAGAACCACCTTCATATTTCTATAACTTCTCAAATTTTGGTTTGTCACCTGTCATATGACTGGAGCATCCACTATCAAGTATCCATGGTGCAGATTTATTTTGTGCTTTAAATGTTGTCTATACGATCAAGGATTCATTTTCTTCCTTGGGTCGCTCCTTTTCTTTCCACTCTATTTTGGTTACAGTTTTGGTCACTTGTTTTGACTTTTCTTTGTCAGTAGCCTGTGCATGTTTTTCGAGAAATTTTCTATTTTGTCTCAAACCATTTGGTTGAAATTTTCTTCCCTGATGTTTATTTATTGTAAATGTACTTCGACAATTTCTTGCAATGTGCCCAAAATTATGACAGTTATAACATTCTACTGCATAATACATCAGCGGTGAAAAAACATTTCTACTGGTAAAGTTCTTTTGTCCTACATTATACTTGCAATATGAAATCTTATGACCATAACCATTGCATTTAAAACAATAACCAGAAAAGGAATGAATGAACCTGGGTGATGGTCTTTGCCATTTTGTAGTGGGAGACATAAATCTTCTTCTCCTTTGATGCGTGACATTGGTGAATCCATCATTGTCAATACTCCTCTCGTGCTTGGCTTTATTGCTTTCTTTAGCATGATTCATTGTTTCTTGATCAACCCTGATCTTATATTCATTCTTTATGGGTTCTACCGTTATGGCCTTTGATCCATTTTATGATTCTCCTTCGATGAAACCTAAACCAAATTTGATGCCTGTAGTCCTTTGGTTATTTATAATCTTGTCCAGCTTCATAGAACTTCCTTCAAGTTTGTGATAGCAACTCAATTTTTTATTCATATTTTCTATATGTATCCTTAAACCAACAATCTCTTCTTCTAACTTGCTACACTCATCTATTTTCACGGTTAATTGTACTTTGATATCTTTAGATATTTTCTTAAATTCATCTATTTGTACTTTCAAGTTGGATATGATTTCATTGGCATCCTCAAGCTTTCTTGAAGTTTTCTTATTCTTTTTCCTTTCTAAACTCATCTCTTTAAGTGTAGTGACCAACTCACTGTCTAGATCTACTTCAGCCTCAGCCTCAAGGTTTTTATTACATTCATATTTTTCCTCTGTTTTTTCTTCTTCAAATGCCATGAAAAGAGCTTCACCTTTTTCTTCTTCAGAATCCTCATCGGAGCTGTCTTCTGAAGGACTGACATTCTTGGATATAAAAATTTTCTTCTTGAAGTTTCCTTTTCTAAAATTTGGTTTCTTCTTCCAGTCACTTATTTCTTGGTGTGAACCTTCATCACTTTTGTTTTTCTTATTAAGAGGACATTTAGCTGCAAAGTGCCCAATGCCTCCACAGTTGAAACACTTAAATGGTAGCTTTCCTCTGTATTTTTATTTTCCCCTAATTAGTTTTCGAACAAAGTTTGCTTCTGTTTCATCTAATGTCTCTTCTTCCTCGAATTCTTGTTTTGCTTTTATATTTTTATGTGCTTTAAAAGTAGCTTCTCTTTCTGTGGGTTTAGTTTTTCCTATTCTCATCTCATATGCAGTCAAAGAACCATGCATCTCATCCATACTAAAAGTATTAAGATCTTTAGCTTCTTCTATTGTAGAAACTTTAGAATCAAATCTTTGGGGAAGAGATCTTAGTACCTTTTTCATGACGATAGCATATTCCATTTCCTCATCGAGTCCTCTAATTGCATTAATGATTCCATTAACTCTTAGCATATATGCCTCTATGTTCTCATCCTCATTCATATTTAATGCTTCGAACTAAGCTCGATGCATTTGTAACTTGGCCTCCTTGATCTTGTTGTCTCCTTCATGAATGCTCCTTAGTTTTTCCCACATATATTTTGCCATTTTACAACTCATAATATTTATCAGTTCGCTATCCACCAAACCGCACATGATATCATTCTTTTCTTTAGAGTCATTCTCAAACAATTTCTTATCGACAACATTGGTTGGAGGAGTGGTGGGTATGGTGTATCCACTGTCTACTGACTCCAAAATGTCATATCCTAAAGAACACAAATATGTCTGCATCCTAAGTCTCCAGAATGCGTAATTAGTTCCATCAAACAATGGTGCTTTGTTTGATGAGAATCCTTCACCACCTGCCATTGTCTCACTTCCAATATCACCTTAGCCGATTAAGCTTTTTCAGGAACTTGAATCTGATCCCAATTATTTGTCTCATAATGACA
Source organism: Wollemia nobilis (assembly GCA_028583015.1). Taxonomy (NCBI): domain Eukaryota; kingdom Viridiplantae; phylum Streptophyta; class Pinopsida; order Araucariales; family Araucariaceae; genus Wollemia; species Wollemia nobilis. Next base: position 1,513,820 of record JAQPPZ010017025.1, on the reverse strand, counting down.
CTGAGAGGGGGGGTGAATCAGTGTAGCTATTAAAAACTTAAATCTTCAACTCTTAATACCGAAAAAATGAAAACTTAAAACCCAATAAAGCAAATATAACAAGAGAGCATTCCACAACACACGATGTAATGAGGTTCACCAATTTGGCTACTCAAAAATGATTGCTTGGATTCCCGTGCAAATCTAGCCTTTGCAAAATACCAATTTTACAATCACTTTACTAGCACCCACTAGAAGGAGCACCAACCCCTGATTTATCTGCACCAATAGAAAGGATCACCAACCCCTAATTTCTCTACACCAACAAAAAGGAGCACCAACCCCTAATTCCAAGCACCAACTTGGACTACACTTTTGAAACTATAATATTGACATAAAAATGCCTTCGCTTATACAAGACCCTGACTGGTCTGTTGCTAACCCAACCTCTCTCACTATTCACCAAAACACCACACACTCTTAATGCTATGCTTACTTCTCTTTTATGGCTCTCACTACTCTACTTAATACTCTCTTACGACACTCTTTCAACCCCCTTCTTGCAGCACTTTCACACCATTTCAACAGCAGGTAATTCTCCGTGCAGACCTCCTTTTATAACCATATTGTCTCTTTGTAACTCCAGTTGTAACTCCTTTTATTTCTCATGCGCCAGTTGTCAGTTGTAATGTCTTCTATATGTAACTCCTTTTGTACATATAGGGTAGGCATTTCGTCAACCATGTTGCATGTTATGAATTGACACATATACCCCTACCATGACTGTTCGTCTTCTCGGTCACGACTATTTGTATTCTTTTCTGTGCATGCATGCATTTTCGATCCTATTTTTATGACTGTTCGATTTCTCCTCCATGATTGTTCATTTTCTCCTTTTTCAACTGATCTTATATTAGCTGCATTATATTATTTTGTAACGGCCCCTGTAACTACTGTATCACTTCAGTTAATGATCACATATCTTATTTCAGTTGGGTTCTCTTCTCAGCTCATGAAAACACAACATGTCACAATATCACGACACTTTTGCCTTCTTGCTTCTTCTGTTTGCTTGTACCCGCGAAAACACAACATGTCGAGATATCGCGACACTTTCACCTTCATACTCTTTCTTTTTACTTTTGTCGTGATATCGTGACACTTCTACCTTCTTACTTTCTCTCTCATCCTAGAGTCGCAAAAATGTGACATGTCACGATATCATGACACTTTTTCTCCTTTTCTTTTTCTCTTACCTTCGGGTCACAAAAACGTGACATGTCGTGATATCGCGACACTTTTTCATTCTCTTCCTTCCTACCCTTTCTGAGTCGTGAAAATGTGACATGTCACAAAATCATGACACTTTTCCTTCTCTGCCTTCTTGCTCTCTTCAAGTCATGAAAATGCGACATGTCATGAAATCGTGACTCTTTTCCTTCTTTGTCTTCCTGCTCTTTTCAAGTCGCAAAAATGCAACATGTTGCGAAATCATGACATTTTTCTTTCTCTGCCTTCCTACTCTTTTCAAGTTGTGAAACTGTGACATGTCATGAAATCGAGACACTTTTCCTTTCGTACAGTCTCTCTTGCAATATGTCACAAAATCGTGACACTTTTTCTACTTTCCTTTTTCTCTTCCAACATGTCGCGAAATCGTGACACTTTTTCTTTCGTACTATCCCTCTTGCAATATGTCGCAAAATCATGAAACTTTTCTACTTGCCTTTTTCTCTTCCAACACGTCACAAAATCATGACACTTTTTCTTCCGTACTATCTCTCTTGCAATCTGTCTTAAAATCACGATAGTTTTACTTGCTTGCGCTTTCTCTCCGAACATGTCGCAAAATCATGACAGTTTTGCTTGCTTGCGCTTTCTCTCCGAACATGTCACGAAATCATGACAGTTTTTCTTACTTGCGCTTTCTCTTTTAACATGTCACAAAATCATGACAATTTTGCTTGCTTGTGCTTTCTCTTCGAACATGTCATGAAATCGTGACAGTTTTGCTTTCTTCTCAACATGTCACGATATCGCGATAGTTTTCTTCCTTGTGATTTTCTTTTTATTTTTAGCATATGGGCTACTTCGATCTTTTGGATAATCACTATACATACTCTGAAGATCCTCTTAACTCCTGTCCACTGCATCAACCAATCTATCTGAATGTGTTGACAACAATGACAATACTGTTGCTGCACCTTGCTCATTAGTTGTGTGAGAAAGAGTTGTCCCTTATGATGATTGGTTGAGTTGAGTTGATTGAACCAAGTCAAGTGATGTGTGAAGTGATTATTCAAGTTCTATGAAATAAACTATCCCATCATTCTATGTTGAGTTGAGATTGAGTTTAGAACATATTGAGTCTCTAACAATTCTCTTTATGGTTCTATAAGACTTGATTTGAGTTGAGTTTGACTTGAATTAATTTGAGTTTTATTTGATTTGAGAGTGAGATTAGAACATATTGAGTCTCTAACAATTATATTTATGCTTCTATGAGTTGATTTGAGTTGATTTTAGATTTATTTGGGTTGAGAGTGAGATTAGAACATATTGAGTCTCTAACAATTCTCTTTATGCTTCTATGAAGTTGATTTGATTTGAGATTGCCACTCATTATTGAGTTCATTTTGAGTACTACTTGAGCATGATTTATTGAGCCTTTGAGAAGGCCTTTGGGAAAGATTTGGGCAAGTTATTGGTGAGTAATAGTTTTGGGCAAGTTCTTGGTGAGTTTCCTAGAGCATATTTGGACAAGTTCTTGGTGAGCTTGCTAGAGCATATTTGGGAAAGTTCTTGGTGAGCTTGCTAGAGCATATTTGGACAAGTTCTTAGTGAAATTTTTGGAGCAGTTTTGGACAGGTTCTGTGTGAGCTTATTATTTAGCATTGGACAGGTTTTTTGTGAGCTTGTTTTTCAGCATTGGATAGGTTATATGTGATCTTGTTATTCAGCATTGGACAGGTTCTGTGTGAGTTTGTTATTCAGCATTGGACATGTTCTATGTGAGCTTGTTAAGCATGTTCTGTGTGAGCCTATTGAGCTTTGGATATGACAAAGTACTGAGGAAAAAGTCTCAGTGGATAGAGATCCAACATCTAGTATAGTCGAATATAGATCTAAGTGAGGAGTCTTCAAGTGGATAGAGGTCCACCAGTTAGTGCAGTAGAGATATAGAGTCTTCTAGAAGATCACATAGCTAGATCAGAATGGGAAAGAGTTCTCCTTTGGAAAGATATCCATAAACATTGTAATTGGGAGTGATTCCCAAAGAGATTGATTGAGAAAGTTTTAGTAAAATATTTTCTTTGTGGAGTATCCCACATTGGGTGAACCACATAAATTATTGTGTCTCAATTGTGTGGTGACTTATGCTCTTGCTTACTACTGCTATCTAAGTTATTAATGCACACTACTATATTTTATTATTACAATTAAGGACATTAAATGATATTGGTTTGGAAAGAAATTAAAAAGTGATCTTATAATGTTCACCCCTCCCCCTCTCAGTATAAGATTGTGTTCTTTAGAACCCAAGAAAATAATTTAAAGTTATTCAACACAACCTAACAAAATTGATAGACAACCTAATAAAATAATTATAGAATGATGAGGCTTAGCCACCTCTAGGACTGAATCCCACCCACCATAAGCATCAATATACTTTAGCATCAAATCTCTCCCTTGTCCAAAAATGCTAGGAACATCCACCCAGCCATAAAATCTTAAATTGTCCCAAGCATCAATTCAAGGAGTTGGGTAAGAGATGAATAATCACGTAGCCATGACCATTTTTATAAGGACCTTAAGTTGACATAGGAGTTTAGTTTGGGCAACATTATTATCTCGACCTAGATAAGCTTTGAGGAGTATCCTACTTAGGAGAAACATAATTAATTGAGCATGATATGTTCACCCATTGATCAATAAGCTCCTAAAGATGATTGAGCTCCATGGACACCTTATTGGATTGAACTATAATCTAAAAATACATAGATGAAATAATATTCAACTTCTCAAAAGCAAAGACATTTAAAGAGGAAGAAAACTTACCAAAGATACAGTCATTTCAAGATCTCCATATACTAAACATGATCATCATATGAAACAAGTGCCACACTTCAATAAAATAGCCGATAATGGGAGGGAGTATCCCAAAATGATATGCTTCTACTCAAACATGGTAAAGGAATATGGTCTAAAAAGGAAAAAATCCACTCCCAAAGGAAATGAGCATGAGCACAAACCCAAAAAATATGGACAAAGTCTTTATGTTGAAGATAAAAAATGAAATAAGGGTGAGGAATGCCTAAATATTGTATACGATCCCAAAAAATAAGCCCTTGGTGCAAAAGACTTCAAGAAAAACAAGAAATTTTGGGCTCCAAGAAAGGATCCCAAGCTATCTGGAAACTATGCATACAAACAAGTTGAGGGGAGGAGACCTTCCACCATTGATTGAGCTTATCAATAATGGGAAGGAAAGGAGAGAGCCATCCATACCCCAAACAAATATTATAAATTCATAGCAGAGTGTCTAGATACCAATTCCAGTCCTTCCAGAAAGATTGTTATGAAAGCATAAAAATATTATGTAACATGAAGTTAGGGAGAGCAACCTCGATAGCCTCAAAGGTATACTTTTTAGAGTAATTAAGCCTAAATTTAGCTTTGAAATTATCACAAAGAATCCAATCCCTATTAGGATAAGAAAATAAATCAGTGATGCATTGCACACGTTTGCAAAAGAATCTTAGCGCATGAACCCAAGGAACCTACGCAAGTAGGGAATCCTACTAGGTGATAACAGGCGACCACCAAATATTTATTTGGTTTATGGAGAGGCCATGCCAACATATCTGGTAATTTCATCTAAGCCAAGGCTTAACACTCTCCAAATATATCCAAATGCTCCTAATGATGAAGGATATTGACACTTTGATAAACACAGGGGCAACACAAAGGAAAGGGAATACCATGTCCTTACAACTCTTATGCCTAAAAGGAAAACCTTAACTAATATAGTGTTGGATGAGAATATTCCAAGCCCCATTTCCTGTGAGGGATCTGATGATCCACTTAACACAAAGGACCCAAACTTGATATTGGGTATTGATAATGCCAAGTCCACCATGGCTTATGGAAAGAAAATAATACTCATAGGCAACATGATGGAATCCTGAAGTATTATTGGAATAGGACCATAAAAAGTCTCATAGAAGCTTATCAAACTTCTTATAGCATATTTTGGACAAGACACAGCAGGAATAATAATAAAAATAGATGGTCACAAAGACTTTTGTGTAGATTTTAAATTTACCAGCAAGGGAGAGCTTCTTGGTGAACTTGTAGGTAAGTTTTTGTTCCACCCTATTAACAATATACTTCCACAACTCTGGAATAAAACTGCTAAAGGTAAAAAAAATACCTTAAAAATGAAAAATTTCCTCCTCTTGGATGATCTTCCATTGATATTGATTAAGCCAATGGGGCATTGGTTTGAGAGACTATCTATAACATTGGGTCTTTCTCCATTGAATGAAGGATCTAGAAGCCAAACAAAATGTATCCAGGAAAGCAAGCACTTGTTAAATGACACCTTATTCTTCAATAAGAGTGAGGAAATATTCATTATCAAAATGACCATTGATCAACTGTCTCACCTTCGAGGAGAGAAAATCCCTAAATAGAACCCTAAGCAGCATGGTGAGCTAGTAAATAGCCAAATCCTTCAACAACAAGGACATAAATGTAAGGTGCTAATCGGTAGCATTATCTAATGGATGAAAATAGACCAATGACTAAGGACTTGTATTTGTTAATGGAAAAAACAACCAAATCCTTAGTAAATAGTATTTACATAGAACTAATGAAGCAAGGCCCAAAACCAAGGGCTTTAAGCATTGCTAGAATGAATTACCAATCAATATTGTCATAAGGTTTTTCAAATTCAATTTTGATGAACACAAATTATTGGTTAGAATTTTGAGCCCACTCCATTCCTTCCCAGATAGAAATAATATTGTCAAGGATGAACCTACCCTAAATAAATCCAGTTTTCTCTAGGTGCACAATAATAGGAATGAGATGTTGGATGCGTAAATCTAGGTCTTTAGAACTGATATTATAAGAAACATTAAGGAGTATAATAGGTCTCAAATTGGTCATTATTTTAGGATCACCAGTATTGGGGATAAATTTAATAATCCATTTATTAATACTAGGTGACAAAGAACCCTTGGAGAAGACCTCTTGATATACTTTGAGAAGATCAGGCCTTACAATGTCCAAAAGGGATTTGTAAAATTCACAAGGGAAGCCATCGATACTAGGGTATTTATCATTGGCCATATGAGAATGAGCATCCTCTAGATCTTTCAAAGAGATGGTCTTTTCATAGGCACCTCTTTGAGCCTTATAAAACCACTCTAGTATAACAAAAAGTAAGATTTAAGGGCCTAGTCATGTTGTGGGGAGTGGTCCTAAGTCGTAAACATAGTCTGGTGATGTTCTTCAAAAGTAAAAAAAAATAGTAGGAATATTAGAAGCATGTTCTCCATTAATTTTAAGGGCTTTAATACCCAAAAATTAATTATAATGATGCAAGCATTGAAATAACCCCTTGGTAACCCTATATCAAAATTTGAACCAATGTAACATATCCTTGATTTTTACCCTTTGCATCATAGTCCTCTACCATTAGAAGCTAGTTTTTAACTATATTGAGGTACCTCTGAAGCTCCTCATTGAAATTATTGGACTAAAATTAAGAAGAGGCCACTTCCAACTCTCGCTTAAGAGCATATTTGAAGCAAAAATGAAACTTCGTAGTCTTACACCCAAGTGAGCGTAGGAAGCTAGCAGTGTTTCGGATAGCAAAATTCCACCATTCAATCCATTCAAGGCACATTTTGATCTGGGGACTAGATTCCAAATTTTGATAACATAGGCTCTTAACATGGGGTGGTGTAAAATAGAGGTATTAACGTAAAATTACAAATAAAAAATAGGAATGGGGGTAGAATAAACCAATATGGAAAAGGAAATGGTAAAATCTTCAAACAAGTAGAGCTCAAGGTGGATAGAGATAAAGGGAGAAGGAGATGAGGGTTTCTCTAAGGAGAAAATATCATAATTTGAGAGCATGACTCTATCCAATCATTTTAGAACATGACTCTCACCTTGTTTATTGTTAGACCATGTGAACCAAGCACTAGTTGGGAATGAAGAGCGTAAAAATTAGTTATAGGAGTTAGAGAGCTCCAAATTTTCTTTCATGAAAAGCCATGCTTCTATTTCCCTTGTAGCCCACATCATGGAAAGAAGATCTACTTTATCATGTTGGAATTTGATCATACTAAATTCCTTGTGGAGCAACCAAACAAAAAGTGTAAGAGAAATTATCACCCATCGCCACAAAAAAAATGATAATTGGAATCTTTAGGATCATAGATGTTGAGAACACCAACAATATGGCCATCAGTCTCTAGCATAACCCAAGCAACATTATTAGAAGTGTCACAACCCCAAGAGATAAATTTATAATGATAAGATTTTGAAATATAGATTACCGACCCTCCTTTACCTATGTCATGCATAGTATAAAATTTGTGGCCTAGAGGTGAATAAAAGGAGTAAGTTCTTGACAACATAAATTTAGTGATTTTGACTTCCTAAAGGTAAATAATCTCAATATTATCATTTTTATCTTGAATTCATCTAGATATTGATGCACTATGTACTTGCACATAGGATCAGTCAAACCCCTAACATTCCAAGACATGCAATTCCTGAGACATGATCAAGGAGCATATTTCCTTTGAGGAACTCAAAGTCCTTCAAATCTGCTAAATATTGAAAGGTATTTTTGAGAAACATATTATGGTTTTATCAAAAAAAAAAAATTCATCGCTTCTCCAAAGGGATACCTAAGGTCTCTCTAAATGGAATGAGAGTGTGACGAGGGTTTCATGAGGGAAATCCACTAGGAATATTAGGTGGAGAAATAGGGAATTCACTTGAGGGAGCATACTCTAGCATAGATGATGCCTTAGCCAACTGGTGGACTTGAATAATTTGGAAAAAATTTGTTATTACTAGAAGAGGTACCTACATGAAGAGAAACAAAAGTTCCTTCTATAGAGGTTGCATTAGCACCCCTTGACTAAGAGCTCGGTTGAGACTCCTTTTTACCAGCTCCCATAAAAGGTTGTGATTCATTTATTTTATTGTTCTTCCTTGTGACAAAATGTCCATTCCTTCCATCCATTAGTGTGAGGGGTATATTTAATTATGGTTGAAGGTATTGACATTTCTAATGAAGCTTAATTTTTGAATCAAACCTCCATAAGAAGGTAGTATTTTATCTTGTAAGTAGTAGACTAACATCGATAATAGGTATTGGGGAGATTTATATAAACCACACATTGTTAGAAATTGATCTCCTCAACTTGAATATAAATAGAATCCTTAAGGTCATTTGAGAGATCAATTTCAATGCAAATGTGTTTGTATGGCCACACAACATAGAATTTTTATGGCTCCATGCACACAAACTTGCCAATGGGTGCAACAAGCTATGGTAATAATGGCCAAAGGGGCAAAGGGAGTCTTGGGAATTCCAGCCAAAAAGGGACATGTAGGGAAACAACAATAAAATCATAAAATTATGGTTCTAGGGTTGAATAATAAAAAAGGGTATTTATAACATACCAAACACATTTAATCATAACTACAACAACATTTTGCAAATAAACAAACTAGAAATGAAAAAACCTTTAGTAAGGTTTTGAATATGATCAATTTTATGCTATATGGCTACCAAAATTGCTGAATCCATTGATGGATTAGTGAGTCACTGGGAATCCTCCCCAAAAAGTACCCAACCATGGTGTGACTTTCAAGCCAATTGTAAACATTATCAAAATACTGCATGGATAGGACTATGTTCAGTATTGGGGAACTACCTTTAGGATAAACTTCCTAGGTTGTTTCACTAGTGCGATGGCTCTCCGTAGTAACAACTTCACTAACTAATGAAATAGTGACCTAAGAGGTAACCATTGAAAGGGGAGGATCCCCCTGCCTAAGGTAGAATAGTTACATAGAATGACATAGTTTTTGTAGATCTTGGAAGGGCACAAACAATATAGCTACTGATGGAAGAGTAAATAGTTGATAAAAACATGCAAGAAAAAAAACCCTAGTGAAGAACACAAGCTTATACTAAGAGGGGGTTGAATAGTATAATACCACTTTTTACTTTTCTTTTCAATTCAATATTATGTAGTGTATAGATAGCAGTATCAATAGTAGTAATCAAATCAATGGAAAAAACACCATCCACAATAGAGACACAAATTTTAACGTGGTTCACCCAATGTGGGCTACCTCCATAGAAAAATATTTCTTCTAAATATTTCTCAAATAATATTTTGGGAATCCTTTCCAATTACAATGTTTATGGACCTCTATCCAAAGGAGATTTTGATCCCCTAAAATTGGTTTATGGATATCTATCCATTGGAGAACTCTTTCTCCTCTACTCTAGCTAGTGATATTCTAGAAGACTACCTCCACTATATTGACTATGGATCTCTTTCCACTTAAATAATCTTGTACTCACTCAAAAGACCTATCCTCAATTGTCCTGGCTGATGGATATCTATCCACTGGAGACTTTATCCTCTCTTCTTTGTCACCTCCAAAGCTCTTCTTAATAGGTTCACTCAGAACCTTCTCAATATAATCAATAAGTTCACTTAGAACCTTCTCAATCTACTCAATAGGTCCACTTAGAACTTGCTCAAATATGCTCAATAGGTCCACTCAAAACCTGCTCAAATATTCTCAATAGGTCCACTCAGAACCTATCCAAATCTACTCAACAAGTCCACTCAGAAACTATAAAAATCTTCTCAACAAGCTCACTTAGAAATTGTCCAAATATGATCAACAAGCTCATGCAAAACTTTTCCAAATCTGCTCAACAATTTCACTCAGAACTTGTCCAAATCTGCTCAGTAAGTCCTCTCTAGGACTTGCTCAAATCTGCATTGCAAGCTTCCACAAAATCTTACACAAAATCAGTTGCCTCAAATCATCTTAACAAGTCCACACATAACTTTTCCAATCTCATACAAGCATAAATAGAATTGTTAGAGACTCAATATGTCCTATATTCAAAGCTCAATCAATTTCTCAAGTCAATCTCATAGAAGTGTAAAGAGAATTGTTAGAGACTCAATATGTTCTATACTCAATGCTCAATCTTAGCTCAATCTCATACAAGCATAAAGAGAATTGTTAAAGACTCAATATGTTCTATTCTCAAAAACTTAATGTTAACTCAATTCAGAATATAAATTAGTTTATTTCTTGGAACTTGAACAACCACTTGACACAATCACTTAACTAGGCTTAATTACTTCTACTCAACCAATCACCTCAAGGAACAACCCTTTCTCACAAACCCTAGTCCAAGCATGTATCACTCAACTCAAAATGTTTCCAATAATGACCAACACAAATCTCACATAACAATGATACTCATGTTCTTTTCTAACTCAAGTTCAAGTTCTTTGCATAACCAATTGGCTTCAACAACAATGCTAATAAAACAAGGTTTAATCACAACATCCCAATTCAAAAAACCTTGAAGCATTAACTCAATGTACTTCACTCAACCAATGGTCTAAACAACAATGCTTATCAAGCAAGGTTTAATCACAATTCTCAATCCATAAAACCTTGAAACATTAACTCAACCACTTTCGAAAAGGAAAACCTAATAAAATCGTGTTCACTCCAAACTTAATTTTCAATCAAGACAATCACCAACTCAAAAAAGAAGAATTTTACCCTTACCTTTTCTTGAAGAGTAGTTGTCATTACAAATATGCCACACTCACAATTACTTCTTTGACAAACTCAATAAGAGTTAGAGGATAATTTTTATATTACAAAAATAATATCACAATTACACCTTATCACTCCAATTTAACAATAAGCAATATCCTCACAATAATCAAAAACCCTTTATTGTAAATATCACACAACCCATAGAGTCTTAACCTTTCAATATTCCACAATAGCAAAATTCAAGACTTGAACATAAAAATAAAATTCTACTTATACCTCCTAATGATATTTCTCAACTATCAACCTTTATTATAATGCAAAGACTTTAACCACCAAAACCTTATACCTCCAACTTAGGAATTAATAAAATAAAACATTAAAAATGTACCTTTGACTTTGGAGAGTTTTGAACTCTCAACGCAGCCTTCACAACTCTTTGCCCATGGTGCAAACCACCACATGATCTCCTAGCTTGTTGGGAGTGAAGAAGTACCATGTGCTTCAAATCCCCTTCCTTACCTTGCAAAACATATGTGCCTTGGAGTTGACACCTTCAAAACATCCACTAAATGCTTCCTCGAGTTTTTCACACTCACCACCATGCAACACCAATCGTACACTACAGCCCGCTTGCCACTAGGCCAAAGGGCCTTGTTGGCATCCAATAAATCAATACGCTATCTTTTGTCTCTTTCACCATCAAACCTAACCACAAAATTTGCATGACACTATCATGAGATCTGCATTAAATTCGATGCACTTTCATTCAAATCGAGCAAGGGTAATTGAAACTTTAACTTTGGCATGGTATTAATATGCATTCTCATTATGTTTAAACAACATCGATGCTTCCCTTGTCTTAAATGACGTCGACGCTTTCCTTTGTCTTGATTGACTTCGGGGCTTCCCATTGGAGATAAAATTTAACTTATCTAAATCCAACTTTAGATTTATTAAAATAATCTTTGGTGTTAGACCTTTAAACCCAACCTTTGGGTTTATATATTTTTAGACTTTATAAAACCACTTTTGCAATATAAAATATTGTAATAAAAATTACAATTATTTTATTTAGGCTTTCACTATGGCACTTCTAACCATTATAATATATTTTTATAAAATTTAAATTATCCTAAATTTAAATAATTTATAAAATAAATATTACCACTCCTTTTTAACTTCTATATTTTGCATTATTTTACTTGAACTTATGCCTTCTTGTTGAACATCAAATGACCATTTTTCTGACTTTATTTTTTGCTGAAATCTTGGTATTAATGATGACTTCATCTGGTGGCATCAATGGTGATATCAATGACAACTTTGACTTAGGGACTCAAAATGTCCAACACCTAGTAGAGCCTCCATAAGAAACCCTAGCAGCAACCCTTAAATATTTTAACTAAAATTAACTAATATAGTTATTATTTGAAAAAATATTAAGACATAAAATAATAATATTTCTTTTTCAAAACAAAATAATATTTATTTAAAAATAAATATAAGAAGTAAGTAAAATATATTACTACTAAAAATATAAAATATAGTAATTTTTTAATGGATTATGTGGGATTCAAACTACCCCACTATATTACGTACTAATTATATTATGGTATTACAACATCTTGACAAATCACTTATTTTTTGCTTGATAAGATTTAAATCTTGAGAATTTAAGTGGCTAATCAAATATTTTTTGATAACAAAGGATATAGTATCTAATTATGTAATATATAATATCTACATGCATTATTATACCTATTATTAATTATTTAAATATATTTTAAATGTTGTTTTATTTTATATATTTAGATTTGGTTAGTGTAATAAACCCCTACGACCAATGCATAGAGTTGACTAGTATCCTCCCAACCATGACCCCTCATAAATTCAAGAGCAATGCTTATCAATAGATAATTTAACACATATCCACCATACACCCACCCCCTCACACACTCACCCACACCATGGTTTGAATATTGGACCTCTCGAAGAAGATCCAAAGCCCGAACCATTGTGTTGTCCCCGCTAGGACGTTTTCTATTATATTTTTAATGTAAAAATGTATTATATTAAATATTTAATATAATATAGTTATAAAAACAAAAATAAAGGTGGATAAACATGTCACATGGCTAAAACCATCAAACAAAAAAATTGCCATCATCAAAATAGTGCAGGAGCCCAAGGAAATAACTAACAACTAATCAAAAACACCTTATAGAATTGACAAATAATAGAACAAAGAGATTACATAAATACAAGAGCAACAAAAAAATAATTTCCACAATGATGAGGATCCTTTATATGGGTTTAGCCACCACTAGGACTTATTACCATCCAAAATTAACATCAAGAGACTTTGGTGTTGATTCCCTCCCTTTTCTAGAAGAAGAAATGTTAAGGATATCTTTCTGGTTGTGAGAAACTAGCTCTTCACTAGTAATAATCATTGGAGATCTCAACTTATCCTAGGAATTGATCCAAGGAACTATGGGAGAGAGAGGAATAGTCGGGTAACTAGGTCCATCTATATAATGAGGGGGACATTGAGCTAGGATATGACTGTGGCTTGGGGGTGAGCAATAACATTTTTTTGATGTGGACCAGTTTCGAGGAGTATCCTACTTAGGATAAACCTGATTGACTGTGCATAGGGTGTTCCCCAAAAATCAATAAGATCCTTAAGATGAGTGAGCTCCATGGCCACCTTATTGGTATAAACTACAATTTGAAAATACATAGATAAAATAATATTAGGCTTCTCAAAATTATATATGTGTAGACATGAGGAAAACTTACCAAACATATAGTCATTTTTAGATTTCCATATATTGAACATGGTTGCCATAAAAAACAAGTGTCACACTTCAAAGAAAATATCTTACAAGTATGGGAGGTCTCCCAAAATAATATGCTTCCACTCAAATTTGACACAAGAATAAGGTCTAAAAAAGGAAAAAACAACACTCCCAAAGAGAATGGACATGAGCAGAAACCTAGAAAATATGGAAAAAGTTATCAAATTAAATATATAAAGGGAAAGAAGGGTTGGGGATGCCTAAATTCCAAATATACTTTCCAATAATAAGTCATTGGTGGAGAAGACTCTAGGAAAAATAGGAAAGTGTGGTCTCTAATAAAGGATCCCAGGTGGTCCAGAACCTAAATAAGCTAAGGGGAGACGACATTCCACCATTTATTGAGCTTATCCATCATGGGGAGGCAATGAGATATTCTTCCATAGCCCAAGCAGGCTTTGTAATTTCATAGAAGAGTGTCTTGATACCACTTTTAATCCTTCCACCAAGGACATTATTAAAGCACATAAATCTAGTGTAACATGAAGTCAAGGAGAGCAGCCTTGATGGCCTTAAAATTATCCCTATTAGAGTGACTAAGCCTAAATTTTTCTTTGAAGTTTTACCAAGGTATCCAATCCCTAGTTGTATGAGAAAATAAATATGTGATTTATCATACACATTTTCAAAAGAAAATTTCAAGCACATGAACCTATGAAACCTATGCAAACGGGAACTAGTAGGTGATGACAAGCAACCACTATATGTTCATTTAATTTATGGATAGTTCATGCTAGAATCTCTAGCCATTCCATTTTATCCAAGGTTTAACCCTCTCCTAGGATTTACAAATTCTCTTGATGACTAAGGATCCCATCACTTTGATAGACACAAGAGCAACAAGGAGGGAAGTGAATATCATGCCCCTCCATATCTTATGACCAGAATATTAACCTTCACTAAAATAGTTACAGATGATAATATTCAATGACTCATTGCCTATGAGGGCTCTAATAATCTACTTAACACAGAGAGAGCAACCTTGATCCTAGATATTGAGAATTCCAAGCCTACCATGACTTCTATGAAGACAATAATATTCTAGGAAACATGATGGAATCTTGAACCATTACTAGAAGAGGATAATAAAAATCCCTGCAAAATTTTATCAAGATTCTTATAGTAATTCTTGGATAGGACCCAATAATAATAATAATAAACATGGATGGTCACAAGGAATTTTGAACAAATTTAGAATTTACCAACAAGAGAGAGCTTCTTGGTAGACTAGTAAGTAAATTTTTTTCCACCCTATTAGTGACATACTTCCATAGTTATGGCATCAAACTATTTAAGACAAAAGGAATACCTAAAAAATAAAATATTTCCTCCTCTTATATGATCTTCCATTGATATTGACTTAGTAAATGGGGCATTGGGTTGGGAGATTTTCTGTAACATTGAGTCTTTCAAAATTGAATGTAGAATATGAAAGTTAGACAAAAATTATATAGGTAGGAAATTTCCTATTGAATGACACCTTTCATAATAAGTGTGAGGAAATATTCATCAATAAAATTACCATTGATCAACTAAGTCTTACATTCTAGGAGATAAATTCCTTGAATAAAACCCTAAAAAATGTGGTGACCTAGTAAATAGCCAAACCCCTCAATAGTGAGGACATATAGGAATGGGACAAATGGTAAGCCCTATATAATGGATCAAAAGAAACCAATGTCTAGTGAATTGTGTTTATTAATGGATAAAACAATATAATCCTTCATGAAGAACATCTTCATAGAACTAATGGAGGGTTTAAAACCAAGAACTTTAAGCATGGATAGAATGAACAACTATTACATCCTATCATAGGCTTTCTAAAATTTAATTTTTATGAACATGGATCATTGGTTGGAATTGCAAGCCTTATCCATGCCCTCCTAGACAACAATAATATTATCAAGTATGAACCTACCCTAAAATAAACCAGTTGTTGTTAGAAATAGATTATATTACATCATTTGTGTCATGTAAATGTACCTTTATTGGTACATACTTAGTACATTAGATTAATTTAGGGGGAAGTTATCTATTTACTTCATGAAATGTAATAAATGCAAAACATTGTATATGTGCAAGGTGTCATTTTTACAACTAGGTAGAGTGTTGGCCAAGGAACCTATCTTCCTATATAAAGTACCATAGATAGCAGTATATATTGTAGTATGGTAGTAGAGAGTAGCAATATGGTATATTGTACTAGTGTGTGATCTATAAGCTCAGATATCATTCATGAGAAGTATATTAGATCATGGATTATTCATTTCCTCCATAGATACTTTGTAATCATTTCCATCATTTCTATTTATAGCATATTTTAGTCATCTAAAAGATTTACTTTATTTCTTATTATTTTGCATCTTGTGATTGTTATATCCCATTACATTTTGTATAAAAATATAATAGTGGTATCAGAGCTATAATAGATCAATAGGAAAACCAACATTATCATTGACCCTGAGTTTTTTTTCAACCTGATGCACCGTTGGACCAATCACTATCAAAAACTCTCAAAAGAGTCTATGTGGTATAATTAGGGAGAGCCACAAGTGAGGACTAAAATAAATATTAGTTTTAGAAATACGGATATTGCATATGGATAGAGTCTTTCCATAGAGTTGCATGAAAACTCATGAAGACTAGGACTCAACATTTGATCCACTAGTTTTATGAATTAACTAGTGAAGCTCATCTAAGAGATATAGAAAAATTTACCTTAAGTTTATTTTATTATAGAGAATTAATTCTTAGATGATTGGGACACCTCCTAAAATAGAAATCTAGGATATTTAAACTTCATTACCCAAATTTTGGAGTGCCTTCATAGTGCAGATATTATTTATTGCAAGAGAAGAATACTATAGAAGAGAATTCTGGAAAATAATCATGGTAAATTTGGGAGATAGGAGATCTCCATTGCTATATTGAGAACTTCACAAAAAGAAGAAAATGCCATAGAAGCCTTGACCTAGAATAAAAGGCCATATAAGCCTTGATTCAAAATAAAAGGCCATAGAAGCCATAATTCAAAATAAAAGGCCATAGAAGCCTTGATATTGAAGAAAATGTCACATAAGCCTTGATATTGAAGAAAAGGCCAAAAAAGCCTTGATATTGAAAAAAATTCTATAGAAGCCTTGATACTGAAAAAAGGGCCAAAGAACCCTTGATCCTGAAGAAGAATCCAGAAGTGAGTATCTAACTTAGAAGTAAAATTTAGTACTAATACTTTGTTCCAGGAAAAGAAGATCCAGTGAGTTGGAAAATATTTCTATAAGAAAATTAGGAAGAGTAACTTCTTTAGAATCAATCCAGAACCTGAACCAAAATGTATCAGAAGGATATCTCATTGAAGAAATTATAGATATGGAAGAAGAAGAAATGCTAGTAGAGTCCTATTCGAATCCAAAAGCAATAGAATCAGAGATCCAGGAGAAATTTTCATCACCAATACTTCTAAAATTAGAAGTTTGAAAATAAGGTATCAAAAAAGACCAGAATAAGCTACAAGATTCAAGGCCTTGGTAAGGTCTCAACAAGCATCCAATAAAAATCTAGGAGAGCCTTACTAAATAAATCATAAAAGTAGAACTCACTGGAAAAATCAACTACCAAGGAGAAGCCCCTAATAGTGAAGGACTTGGGACAATTGTTTCCATCCAACAACAAGATCAAGCGAATAAGAATTTGGTAAGGAGTGCCAAATCTGAGTAGAAGAAGATTCTAGTGAAGACCTCAAGATATTCATTATCTTGAGAAGAATATCCTACTTGAAGTTAGAATTCAACAAGAAGACATGAAGATAAAAGAAGCTCACAAAATCCAGGAGATTTTAAGATTACCTCTCACGGCAAGAGGGCACCGCTTTAGAGACACATACTTATCCAAATATACAATATAAGGAGGATAACAATTCACTAAATATTAGGCTCATGAAATGAAGTTTGAGACCATTTTTTGGTGAAGGAGTTGTTCATAATAGCCAAAAAATAGTTGCAATATCTTACTCAAGGCATCAACTTGGTGATCTTAGACACCAAGATCTACATCCTCTATAGAAGCGAAAAAATATTCATTAATTGGATTAATTATTAGATTTGTTAAAGCACCTTAATTTGGATTAAAGTTGCAAAAAATACATTAGAATTATAATCTTCAAAAGTGCAGAAAGAATGGTTTTTTTTTAGGTTCATTTGCACATTAGAATTTTATTAGATTTCAAAATTATAACTATCTATCAATTACCTATCATCTACTTTGGAAAGAAAAAGAAGACTATCTCCTAATATCTTCCTTATAAGGAAATTGTAGAATAATTCTTGAAGATTCATTTCATATTATTCTTGATTATGTTGTAATAAATTGATTGAGTACATTATTTTAAGAGTTGATTGGAGTGATAAAATAAAATTGTTAGTGCATGAAAAGTTAAATATTATTATATTTATTTGCACTAATCTATTTCTCTCAAAAATATTGTGGTTTGTGTTCATAAGAAGGGAACACAATTAGAATTTATCAAAGTGTCTAAAGATATTGTTATTGCATAGAGATCTGCAATGTTAAGTGGCCAAGAGAAGCAACTAAATCAGATCAATCCTACAAGCATTGGAGAAGAAAGTATCCATCATATATCATCAAAGGAAACCTCAAATCGAGACTTGGTGAGTCTCAAATTAAAAGTACAATAAGGTTTCTATTACAAAGAAATAGTGTAGAAGCACAATAAGGTTTATATTACAAAGAAATAGTGTAGAAAAGGAAATTCTATTAAGCGGTTACAAGCTTGGATTCATTTATAAAATATCCAAGAAAAAAGGGGAAGGTGTCTAACCAAAGAGACAACATCAAAATCCCTACATTGCATTCAAAATTCTGCCACAAAACCAGAATTTCGTACCTCAAAGAAGGAGTGCAAAAGAAGGTACAATAAAGTTATTTTTTATATAAACACATTACATTGCATTGCACTATCATAATCTATTTTAAACATGGATATAAAGTATATTTGAAGGTGCCTCAAAGGCACAATATTCATTGGAAAACTAGTTGAAGATGGTCTAATGATAGCATCTCTCCAATAATAGTAAAAAGATCCACTCTTAGGTCTCATTATTATCACATCTTGGATGACCAAACCTGCAAAATATAAGGAGCAAAGAAAAGGGAGAAACAATTTTATTCAAGAGAAACATTATATAAAAAAATTAGAATGTATAATAGTTGAGAAAAGAAGAATATTAAAGCACCATTGGAGTGATTCAAACTCCACATCTGCATTGCTCGAAATCGATGCTCAAGCTTCCAAATCATTGCTTCACATCCTAGCTGAAAAACACTACAATTGAATGAAATAGGAGTTGAATATTTATAAGATTAAAAGACATCTAAAGTGTCTATTGAAGTAGTGAAAGAGAAGATGTTCATGCACAAGGAAGAAGTGACATGTTTCACTTGAGGTAAAACCCTAACGCTCCTCTTGTGAGTGCTCATATTCATCATAAAATGAGTTACAAACTATATTCTAGTGCATCGAGTGTATGAAATACATTTATCCATGAAGAAACCAAGCACTCTACTAAATAATGTAACCTCCATACATTACTCGAAGTCTCAATAAAGAAGTTACTAAATGAGCATTTTATAAGCACCTTCTACTCCTCAAGCACTTAATAAGAAAATAGATGTGCCTTGGCACTTCAAGAAATATTCTCCTCCATTTTAAGGGCATCAATGATCAGTATTTAGTGGACAACATTTACATCTTCGCATTCAACTTTGGGGTCTGCACACACATGGCTTAGTTATAGCATGTAAATAATGTGGTAGAGCCTTCAATACTCTGGTCAAGCAAGGTTAAAGGTAGAGACAAAAATGGCACCATATTTGGAACATTAAATACAAGCTAGGTTCCAAGCAGCTCCATTAGAAGGTATAGTCAAAGAAACGATGTCAATATTGTAGCCCTTTACATCTGAAATAAGTATCGATTGTTGCTTGATGTAAGGTAAGGTTTATTTCCATATTATGTGCTTTAATTTCTTGGGAGTTATAAGATTTTAAAACTTAGAGGAATTTAATCATATTGAAATTCATACCTCAAAGGGAATAATTTATCAAGCTAATATAATATTTGCAATACTAAACTTATGAGTAATAAGGATTTCTACTGGATGTTAATCTTAAATACTGACAAATATTATTGTGTTCTAATTTTTCCAAAATTGGAGAGTTATAAGGGTTACTACATCAAATTAATTTATTGGAAATTAGATATACTTAAATTAAATCCTAAAGGGATATTAAATAGATATTTATCAAAGAATTTCAACGGTTGGAAATTTATAATATCATTGTCTCAAAACTTCTCAAAAGAGACAAAAGAAACCCAACATTAAAACCTCTTTAAATTTGGGAAAAGTGCTTAGTTCAATAGGAGAAATAAGGGATAATAAAATATGATTTTGATATTTACAAAAAAACTCTACAAAATCAACCAAAATTGAACTACAATTTACAAAAGCATTATATATTATCCAACAACATACTATGGAGTCATAAGGCATTCTACAAAACTTGGTAATAGCAGCATTTATAAAAAATTATCAATTTACATATCCATTAAAAATCTACATAGAAATCTACTTTGAGATAATAGAAAGGTATTATTTAAGAGCCTCATCATGTTAAAAAAAGCATACCTGATCCACAAACATGGACTAGTAGTGCTCTTCAAAATTATAGGGAGTACTATAAATCTATAAAATATACTCTCTATTAATTTTAATGGATTTAATTCGCAAAAAATGATTGTGAGGATGCAAACATTGAAAGAAATCCTTGTTTAATCCATATCCAATTTTTAGCTAGTGCAAATTGACCTTGATTTATGCCCCTTTGGTATTGTGGTGGTTTACCATCAAAAGCTAGTTTTTGACTATTGTGAGGTGCCTTTGAAGATCCTCATTGAAATGATTACACTGAAGCTAAGTTGAGGCTACCTCCAACTCTCACTTAAGAGTAGCATTAGAGAAATAATAAATCTTAGCAATATTGCACCCAAGCGAGCGCAAGAAGCTAGCAGTGTGCTAGATATTAGTGTTCAACCAATAAATCCATCCTAAGGTCCTTTTAGTCTATGGACTAGTTTCCAAATTCTGATTACATAGGCCCTCAACATGGGGTAGTTTAGAATAGAAGTATTAAGTTAGAATTATGATCAAGAAATAGGATGGGGAATGAAATAAACTAGGATGGAAAATAAAATGGAATAATGGTCAAACAAGAAGAGATCAAAGTCGATAGATATAAAAGGTGAAGAAAATGACAGTCACTCAAATAAATACATCCAAATCTAAAAGTATAGCTCTCTCCAATATTTTTAAAACATGACTCTCACCTTGTCAATTGTTAGACTATGTGAAATAGACATTCATAGGGAATAAAGAGGTTAATAAGTAACTATTGGGGTTAGGGATCCCTAAATTTTCATTTATGAAATCTATGCTTATATTTCTCTAGCACCCCATATATTGAAAATAAGACCCACCTTGTCATGTGGGAATTCAATCATATTGAATTCCTTGCAAAGCAACCACACAACACAAGGGAGAGATTCACCCACCACCAGAGTGCATAGTGATCATTGGCATTATTATGTGCATATATATTTATAACATTGAGAATAGGACCATTAATCTCCATCAAAACCTGTATGGCATGATTGGAATGGTCACATCCCCAAGCAATTAGTTTGGAATGATAGGGTTTTGAAAGATATATGACTACCCCTCCTTTGCTCATGTCATGCATAGTATGAAAGGTGTGATCTTGTGGCTAGATATAGGATAAAGTACTTGAAAATATAGTGACTTTGACTTCTTAAAGGCATAAAATATAAATATTTACACACCTTTATGCACAATGTACTTGTGTATAGGATCTATTAAGCTGTTGGCATTCCAAGATATGCACTTCATGAGACACAATAAAGGAGCATATTTTCCTTGATGACCTTGCAGTCCTCAAATTATACCAAAGAATAAAAGGCATTTGTGAGAAACCTATTATGGTTTTCACAAAAAAAAATATCTATCATTGCTTTTCTAGAGGTTCATATGAGGAATCCCTAGCTAGACTACGAGAGGGATTAGGGTTCCATGAGGGAACTTCACTAAGTGGACTAGGTGGAGAGATAGGGCATCCACTTGAGGGGATGGACTTGTTGGAGAAAATTTTTACATCCCTTAAATATTGTCATACAATAAGGTTTTATGAATCCAATCAGTACTATGGACTCTAGTTGATCCACCTCTTTAACACGTGAAAGAATTATCCCGACTTCATACAGATTAAGTGTGATAGTAAAACCCTAGAGGTGAGCTTATAATATGGCATATATTCTCATGCTCATCCATATTAATAATAAATATTAAATATTAAATCCTTTGACCAATATTTATAAGAAACCTTCTAATTAATACCATATTAGTGGACCAAGGCCTTGCGCATTGTGCATTATCAATTGCAGTAAAATTTAAACAATTAAATAAAATAGATAGAAAAGGAAAGAGAAACTAGTTCACCATTTTTTAGTCAAATGATGTAGCAAATATAATTGATATTAACCAACAAAGGATATTTTCATTTACACATTCAAATAATGTGATATTTAAATGACTAACAAACACACAATTTAACACTGAATTGTACAAAGGAAGAAGTTGGATTTGTATTAATATTTGAAATATTTTTAAAATTTAGAGTTTGATAGAGCGCACATATATAATTAAACAAACACAAATAGTAAATGCTATTCAAATTATGTAACATAATAGCTCAACTTTTCATCCTAATAATAGTGAAAAAGAACTTCAAGCTTCCAATCTTGTCAATGAAAATGATCTTAGCTAATTGGGTGATTCCTTAGCAAGACCTACACAATGATGGAGAAGAATAAGGGATGAAAATTGATAACAATACACACAAGGAAATAAAATTGACAAGACAAGGACAATTAGGATACCTTTGGCAAAATCAAATTATGCAAAAATTGATCTCTTATTTGGTTGTAGTTGTTCCTTTTATAGCTTTAGGGTGTCTTGTTCTAATATAACTACCTTCTTCTAGATCGTCCATTTGGAATCCTCTCGCCTATTTATTTCCTTTATGTCTCATGGTTGGTTATTGATTGTCTTGAGTTGTTTATATCTAGTCCTTCCATCCATATGCTTTTTGGCCCTTGGATCTTTGTAGTAGATCATAGCTAAATTAATCTAAACTTTAGAATTAGCTTATTTTTAGCACATCCACCTCCTCTTAGTTGTAGGGTCCACGTTTTGGATTATCTCAAACATTTTTGACCTTAGTCTCTTGTTATTTTATCTTTTCTTGAGCTCTATATATTTCTTCTTATGTTTTTCTTAAACATATTTAATTCTCCTGTGGACGTTTTGGTACTACTTTTCTTAATATTATTCCATTTATTTTGCTTTTATTGGACCTCTATTATTATTGTACCTATAATATCCTATGCTTTATCACAAAAATACATAGTAAATATTATCACATTCAAAACTTGTAGGACTTTGTTCTTTTGAGTTGCAGACCATGTTTTATTTTTCTGACAAAAACTACATAGGTAGTTGACTATCTTTGCCAAAAATTTGGTTTATTTGGCCAATTCTATTATTAGGATCACAATAAAGGTCCTAAATATTTTTGAGAATGAAATCCTCAAAATTAGATACTTTCAACCACTCTTCAAGTGACAATCCTACTTCAACCAGCTTGGTATTAATTTCATCTTCCTATGTTGTCATCCCTTTGATACACTTGTCTCATTTAGGTCTATCTCTTAAGAACATTGATACTTTCATAAATTATTGAGCACACTCTAGGATTATGTCATATTCTAGTGTTACTTGTTCTTTACTTATCTCTTTATAGCTTCCTTCAAATCACTGAAATATAGGAAGTATCATAGTTATTATGTTATCTATTTGTTCTATGAGATTTTTTATGCTTTATATGGAAATATTGAGTACATTGATGTTTCCAAATATTATTTCTAGGTACTTTAATTTTCTTTGTATTTTATTAAACATTTCTCTCTTATATTTGGAAATGTAGCTAGAACAATCTATGCATCTAACAATATTTGAGGTTTTTCCTTCTGAATTATAGCCTAAGAATTTGACATCTATTTCTTGAGTCTTTCTATCTTGACCTATAATTCTCATTTTTGGGTTGTAGCTGCTCTATATTTGTCTTCAACTCTTGACTTTAATTATGTATATTTTTTGTTGCTTGCATGTGGAGATGAATTCCTATTTCTAGCATGACCACTAGACCCCCTAAAATCTATAGTTCCCCTATTTCTTGGCTAGATTTATTTAATATTTGAAGGCATGACGATGGATATAGTTGTTGTTGTAGTATGAGCACTAGGATATTCCATTGTATATTGGATTTCACTAGGATTTTTTTCTTATTATATGACTTGGATCTATTTCTTCTCAACAAGATAAAATTGGATATCTTCTTCTACTCTTATCAGAGTAAAACTCTTTTGACCAGTAGAGACTATTTTACATCTAGCCCTTTTTTACTGTAGGGATTTTGAAGGGCTTTAGACTCTAGCCTGATGTTTCCTAATAATATTAGATAATCCTCTAGCATCTTGAATCCTTTTTATTACTATTGAGGATATATTTATTTCTTTTTTGTTTATCACCAGGGTTTTGGGTATCACTTTGGGTAGATTTATTGCTAGCTCAAGCTTATATTTAGGAGACATTAATATTTGAGCAAGATATAGGATAGCTTATTAGATTTATTTAGATGAAGCAAAAATAATATATTTTCCCTTACCTATGTCTTCAACGATTCTAGGAGTAGACTAAGTAGTTGAAGACTACCTTGTTCTTTTTTCAGTTGATTTAATGACTTCTACCAATATCTCCACTTGTTTAGGCTCTTGATTTATAACTTCTAAAACAGGATCTTGAAGCTCTTTAAGGTGTATAAAAAGTACTAAAATGTCAATTTCCTCCACTGAAGCACTTCTTAATACTCTCAGTTTAGCTAGATAATTATATACTATTTCTATATAAGTGTGAGATCTATTCTTTAAAAATTCCTTCCACATGTTCTTTAGAGATTCTCATTTTTTATAGCTCTTTGAATTGCATCTTTGAAAAGATATCCTCGATGAATCACCAAGGTGTATGTAATTTTCTCAATAGACTCCCGATAATAGTCAAAAGGGTCATATGACGGCCAAGTAATTTCAACAATACCATATGAGTTCATTTTCCATATAGCTTTCAATAGACTAATGTATCCTATATACACTTAATATCCCATTCTATAGGGGAGGTTTAGACATAAATTTTTTTTTTATTATTTCCTTTATCTCATATTAGCTTCCTCTACTATTTTTCTAGTAATTTCCAATGTAGCTATAAACATCGAACAAAATCTAGGCAATGCTTTTAGGAGAATTTTTTACTTGTATATTATATTAGTGAATTTTTTAATAAAAAATAGTCTCCTACCTTCACATGCAAGAATATAACTATTACAAAACCAATATTGCTAGAGTAATGGTCACAAAGCTTCAAATGAATAGTTGTAAGGAATATTCCAAATAATTGGGTACAACTAGACCAACCTAAACAATATCAGCCTCTACTTCTCCCCATTCTTTAATCAATTAATTAGTCATGCGTCCAATTATTAAATAAATAATAAATAAATAATATGAGAAATGGGGTATTAGCTCCCATTGTTCTTTAATATATTTATACATATCTCTCAACTCTTTATCTATAGTATCACTTATCATATTCTCCCATATATACATTGGTGGTTACCCTTTCCTATTACATTGAACAATCAAGTACATAACCTTCATATTAACCCAATTGAATTAATTAATCCCTAATACAATATTTATCTAATCAATATAATTCCTAGCCAAGGATAGAGTGCAAATTTAAGAATGGTGAAGTTATATGATATTGGTTGTTCATGATTGAAATGTTTAGTATAGAAATATGTACCAAGCATGTAGTGATATTGTGTATATATTACCTTTCTATCAAAAACTATTGTAGCTTCACTTAGCTAAAATACATTTTTTATTCTCTGCAGTTTGATTCTAAATGTTATTTTATTTGCATGATCTCTAATGATTATAGTCTCAAGATTATAGACTACTACCAACCATTAAAAAATATCTAAGGAAAAGTAAACCTTGGGGCATATCAATTTTCCAAAGTTTCTCATCCACTTATTATAGTAGGTACTGGTTCTATTCTAAGCTCATTCATTCCCCCTTGAAAATTACTTTGAACAACATTAGATGATGTTGGTAATATTATTCAATTGGATCATAGCTAAAAATGATAATGTCTTCCACTTCACATTGCTAACCAAGAGTAATTTCTCTATTTGGGTCTGATAATTTACCAAATGCCTTTACATATTTGGTGATAATTTTTCCTTTCAGTGCCTGGTATCATAAGGCTTAAATGATATTCTCAATTTTCTCCATAGTGCTCTTGGACATGCCAGACAAATTTCTAGATGAAGCCTTAACAATTTATTGGAATACCTTCTCTCTTAAGCTCTTAAACTCTTTATCTAAATAATTTGCCTCAATGTATCAACTCTGTATATGCTCACTATAAGTAAAACTGATAGTTCAAGTAGGGATTTATAAGTTTTTAGAATATGCTTCCACATGATTTTAGTTAATTTCTACCAACTACATTAGCTTTTTTCTTCCCCAGAGTTGTCACCTTACCTTCCATAACTATATAATCTATCATAGAGTATCTTTTTTCCAATTCATTATTGGCTTCGAGATCTTTGGTTTCTACATCATACTCTTTTTAAATTTTTTTCATTGATCTCTAAAGATTTAATTTGAGCTATCGAGAAACCTTTAACATGTTTGCCAAATCTGATAAAACCTTTTCTTTTATTTTTCTTCTTAGAAGGGTCTTTTTATTGTAGTCATAGATTTTGTTGGGATTTGCAAAAAAAATCAATCAATAATTAGTTAAAATTAAAATAAATTTTAATTGACAAGGCTTACAAGCTAGGTTTGACATGGATCATGATCTAGATTTAGTATTAACCCTCATGGTCTAAGTTATTTATCTTTTTATCCATTAGGGTACAAATCCTTTATCTTCATTTACCTTTCATCACTAAATATTCATCAAACACCTTCAATGCTTACCACATGTTCCATTCTCTTTTGTGTGATCTAGGGACTATAGAGGAACATAGGCCATCAGATCTATGTGAGCTAAAAATGTATCAAAAACTTATAGGATATTTAACCTAGATCAGACCATAAATTTTGGTAACTTTGATAGTTCTAAAAACATTTGACTATCCATGGACAACTTTGAACAATTCATCTTAACTGATAGTGATTGTGAGTCATTATTTTTTTCTTATTCCTTAAATAATATCTTGCTAATCAGTCTCTTTGTTATTTCTAGATTTCACATGCGATTCATAAATTTGGAAGAGCCTCTCATAGGTCATAGACTTTTTGTAACCACCTGCACTATTGATTTTTTTTCTATAGAATGTAAATCATCCATTTTGTGGGGGAGACCCACCTTAGTGGAATACACATGGCATATTTAGTATTCAAAGATATATGGGTGATTGGATTACTTTGAATGGACCTAGGCCATCCATTTTGGACCAATCTAATTTAAGCACATTATTTTTTTAGATAAATTCAAGTCACTCATATGTTGACCAATAAAATTGAAATACTTAGATTTCTTTGAGTGAATGTCGACCATTAGGTTACAACCACCTTTTCATGATTGATCCAATCTATTAGATTCAACCAAGAAAATCTAGATTATTTACCTACCAACCAATCAAAATACAATATTACATTTTTTAAACAAATATGTTCATTCATTCATGGGCCAATTAGGAGTCCTTAGATTTCTTTGGGTGACTTTAAGGATGGCACATAGATTTTAGATGAGAATAAATGGATGGATCTAACTACATCTAAACCATAGATTTAGTGGCACATAAGATAATATTTGGATACTCGATTCAAAAACTTATATGAGACTAATTATACTTAGGATATGGGTGTAATTGAAGGGCAAATACTTTAGATAAATGAGTAAATTAGACTTAAAAATATCATAATGCACCCAACAAACTTAGTATTTATAAGTGAATACTTAGGCATACAAAACAAAATAAAAAAGGGGGATAGATTTATTTTCATGTGAACATAACCTTAAACCTTAAGAAGATGTGACTATGATCGAGTTATGGTTAGAAGAGTGAATTGAATGGCTCAATTTAATTATTGATTTGCAGAATGATGAAAACATAGGATATGAAGGAAAGTGTATTATTTTAATGAGAAAAATGGGAAGGCCTATATGAGACTAAGAATTAAAATTTGCACATTAAAAATCTTAAGGATCATGGACTAATGGAAAATAAAAAATTTGATCTACACTTATGATCTTATGAGATATATCAAAGTTTTAAACTAGGGGTATTTTGAGTTGGATTTTTTAAGGATCCAACATGACTCTAACATAGTCGATACCTTAACCATTTGGAAGCCTTGAAGAGTCGATGAGACTTATTGGGTATTACCACTAGAGTTACCTATAGGAGGAGAAATATAATTTCCTTCTATATTAGCTACATGAGAGATCCCTGGCTAAGATTTTAGTTGAGACTCATTTTTACCAACTCCTAGAAAAAGGTTGTGGTCAAATATATTTACCATTATTCCTAGTGATATACATTCATTCCTCTCCTCCATTAGTGAGAGGGATAGATTGAACTATAATCAAAGGTGTTGATACCTCTACTCAAGCTTAATTTTTGAATTGACCCTCCATAAGAAGGTAGTATTTTATATTATGAGTTGTGGATTGGCAAAGATAATAGGTGTTGGGGATATGTATATAAATCATTCATTATTAGAAACGTGTCTCACCAACTTGAATATCAATAGAATCCTTGAGGTCCTCTAAGAGATCAATTTCAAGGTAGATGCATTTGTATGGTTGCACAACATCCAATTTTTGTGGCTCCATGCACATAAACTTACAAATGGAAATGGTAAGCTATGGTAGAAATGACCAAAGGGGTAAAGGAAGACCCAATAATTCCATCCAAATGGGGACACATAGAGAAACATTATAAAATTATGGTGCTAGAGCTAAAGAATTATAAGGGTATTTCTAACATGCCAAGGAGATTTTCTCATAATCATAATGATATGTTATGTTTTTTCAAATCAAAAATGAGAAAAATATTTACTAAGGTTCAAAATATGGTTAATGTTTATACCAAATGGCTTTCAGACTTGTTGAATCCATTAACATATTAGAAAGTCACTGGGAATCCTCCCTAGAAAGTACCTAACAAGGGTGTGACTCTTAATCTAGTTGTGGGTTTTATCAAAATCTTGTATGGGTAGGACTTTGTCTGTCATAGAGGAATTAACA
This sequence comes from Wollemia nobilis, assembly GCA_028583015.1. Lineage (NCBI taxonomy): Eukaryota > Viridiplantae > Streptophyta > Pinopsida > Araucariales > Araucariaceae > Wollemia > Wollemia nobilis. The sequence continues at coordinate 1,484,581 of JAQPPZ010017025.1, read as the reverse complement.
TTAGGATAAACTTCCTAGGTTATTTTACTAATGCCATGGCTCTTTGTATCTATAACTTCACTAAATAGTGAAATGACTAACTGAGAGGTGGCCATCAAAAGGGAAGGAGCCTCCTGCTTGAGGTGGAATTATTACATAATATGGCATAGTAAGTGTGTTCAGATCTTGTAATAGCACAAGCGGTATGAATACCAATGAAATATAAAATAGGTAATAACAACATGAGACCAAAAAACTCTAGTAGAACCTCTTATATATCTCTATTCTATTTTATATTTACTCACATTATATTGATAAACATAACTAATAATTAAAAAAATAATTGTCTTATTTTAAAAGTAATTAACTTACTCAAGCATTTTTTTTTTAAGCAAAAAACCCCTTACAGGGCCACCTTGGTCTGAGAGACCATGAACAGGGGGTTCTATACCATCAAATTCACCCAGAAGTCGCACCTAGCCCTACCCGCACCAACATTATCAATTGGATTTTAGGTACCCAATTCAGCTTTTTGGTAGGGTGGAGATTTGAACCTGGGACCTCCCTTGGAGTATTGCCCTCTCCTCTCCAACTCACCTACAACACCTGGGTACTTACTCAAACATTTTCAACAATATAATAAAACATTAAAAATTAAAATGTATTTTTAGTAAAAATTATTAAATATTTTAAAGATATATTAAAAAAAATAAGCCATTAAAGGTAGATACCATTATATGATTATGGAATTTTTGATATAGCATCTATCCACACTAAATTTAGGTGAGAATTTGATAATTTTACCAATGGGTCCTTGGTTCAATTTTTGGATAAATAGTTGATGTGACCCACACCAAGGTTCAAATATCGATGGCACCAAATAGCTTAATGAGACTAAATCAATATAAAAGGGAAAATGCAACCCTTTCAAAACACTACTTTTTAGATACAATATTATTGAAGTGGTAAAGGATTTGGCCTCTCTTTAAGAGGTTCAAGGTTCAAACCTCACTTAGTATGAGGGGATTAAGACCCCTATATAAACGTATGCAAACTCATTGATAAAATTAATAACTTAGTTTAACAAGGACAACATAGTGGTTAGGACTTTAGTATTTCTTTGAGGATGTCCAAGGATAAAAACATGACATACCCAAAATTAAGGTTTTGGTGTGAAGGGACAAATACTCCTCATAAAATCCTATGTAAAAACATTGAAAAAATAAATAAAATACATTTTTCTAGTTGTAATCTTATTACAGTGGTAAGGGATTTGGCCTCACTTTGTGAGGTCCAAGGTTCAAACCTCACTCAGTATGAGGGGATTGAGACCCCTCATAAAAACTTGTGTAAATTTATTAGATAATTATAAAGTGTGACACTTGACATACATAGAAGGAGTTGATGAAATTATGTAAAGTAGACCTAATTCTCTCCATCTCAACTTATAGCATTATTATATGTAGTTTAATATATTATAGGATATGTTCTTTTGGGATCTTGATCCTAAAGTAATATTTACTATTAACTCAAATTTTTCCTTTGAAAGGGATAAGGAGAATCAAAATTTTCCCTCACATAGATTTTGGATTAAATATATCCTACCAAAGGTGTCTTTCTTTATTTGGTTGATATTACAAAATTGAATATTAATGGTGGACAATATTAAAAGGAGATGTATGATTATTCCTAGTAGGTGTCACTTATGTTGTGGGGATGACGAGATAATTAATAATATTTTTATCCATTGCCACCTTATTTGGAATTTTGGCATCACTTCTTTAGTCACTTAAGACTCAATAGGTGATAAAAATATTTCTGGAGGCATTATAGGAAAGTTAGATTAACCCTTATCATAGTCTATGATTGAATAAAATTTATATATTTGTCTTACCCCATTTTATTTGGTAGATATGGAGGAAGATAAATAAATGAGTGTTTGATAAAAATGCTAATAGTGTAGGGGTCATTATCAAGAGTATGAAATCCACCATTGCTAAAAATGTGGTTTTTAATATGGATAACCAAATCTATGAATATGAGTTGGAAGAAAAAATAGCAGCAGACTAGGGACTGTTGAGAGCTATAGGGAATAAAATTAGCTAGTAAAAAATAAAGGTGGTATGGACTCCTCCTAGAGTGGGTAAAAATATATTTTGATGGATCCTCTAAAGTTAATCTAAGGAAGGCTAGAGGGGGATGGATTTTGGGATCTATATCAAGGGTAGTGATATCCTTTTATACAAAGAAATTTGGCCATACATCAAACCATTTAGAAGAGGTGAGAGCCATGATTATAGTAGTAGGGCTTGCAAAAAAAAAGAATAGTGGAAGGGGATTATATGAATAATAATAATTTTAAAGTATTATTTAGGATGTAATTATTATACTATCAAGCATAAATTTATTTATGATCCAACACATCTATAAGGAAGGTAATTTTATGGTTGATGTCACAATAAACATAGGAGTTCAAATAGATGAATCTAAGTTATTGATGCATGAGCATCCAATGGTATAAGGGTAATATTGCATCACCAAAAATAAATAAATTACATTTTCTCTTTTTGTTGTAAGTTTCTTTAGTGGTTTTTGGATCCATGATGACACTTGGGAGGTATAAGTCAGTCAGACGTTCAAAAAGGAAAAAAATTATCATCGACTATTTTTTGTAAGTCAGCCTAAATGGACACATATGGATTTGAAAATTTACACCAGTAAGTGGGATTGCAAAATGTATATGGTGGTGAAATAATCACCCCAATAGCCTAAACGGGTTGAGAGATATTATAGTTTTCATCTCGATAAATCTCACCAATATGGTTTAAAATAAAATTTTAAGACCTTAGACACCCCGAAGAAGGATGAAAATTGACCTCAATAGATTCCCATAAATTGAGGTGTTGTAGATACATTCACAATATTTCCAATGATATATTATAATAGCCAATTAAAAATCGGATTCAAAATTTACGGGTCTAGGAAGTTGTGCTATTGAAATTCAAATTTGGATATCTTTTTGGGCCAAAAATGAAAATTCAAATTTCATATGAATATCTTCTTGGGCAAGAAAAATGGGAGTTACACTTTATATAATGTTCGATGGTAGTTATTAAAGGGGGAATATGGATCACCAAGAGGTAGTCCTAGGGAAGACAAGCTTGCATATTTTGAATCGATTTTCTTTGAGATAAAATTGGCCTTGTGGTTGTAGCATTGTAACTCTAATTCTGTAATTTCTAGCATTGTAATTTCTTCTTGTGTAATTTCTATTTCATTGAAATAAATATCAGATGTTGTGTTCTTCTAAATTTTTGTATGATTTTAGTATTATGTGCATTTTGGGTGGAGTAGCCCTTCACAAAATGGTATCAGAGCATGAGTTATTGAGTGTGTAAATAGGTCACCAAATGTGAGGTAGTTTGCATCAGGACCTAGGGTTGAGGTTGTGATAAAGTGATAAAAATGCCTCGATGAAGAAATACTATGGTTATCAAAGAGTTTTTTAGAGCTCTACAGAGATAAGTTCAAGAACTGCGAGAGGAGTTGCATAGAGTTTTTAAACCAATAATAGAAGATAAAAGTGAAGATGACACTAAATAAGAATATTTTCAACTCAAAGAAGAACAAGAGGACATAGATCTTGCACAAGCTAGATTATTTAAGTCCATCTCCAAGATTAGAAAAAGGTCGAAGATTGATATTTCTACATTTTTTGGGAATCTTAAACCAGAAGAATTGATCGATTGGATCAATTACATGGAGGATTAATTTGAGTATGAGGAAGTGGAAGATCCTGAGAGGATCAAATTTGTGAAGACCAATTTGAAGGGTCACATTAATATCTAGTGGAGGGAAGTACAACTAGATAGAAATAGAAGAGGAAAATAAATAATAAGAATATGGGATTGGATGGTGGAAACATTGAAGACCATTTGATTATGAGTTAGATCTACTGAATAAAATGCAAGGTTTGGTGTAGGCAGGTAAGTTTGTCAAAGAGTATACAGAGGAGTTCTACAAGGTCATGATCAAAACAAATCATTTTGAAGCTAACAAGGAGAAGGTAACCCATTATATAAATGGATTAAATCCAAGTATTCAAGATGAGCTAAGTTCAGTCAAAATGACTACAATAGAAAATGATTATTAGTTTACCCTTAAGGTAGAAGAGAATATGAATAGCACTTTTGAAAGCAAGTAGAGAAAGAGAGGTCATGGTGGAAGGATTAGTGAAATACCATATGGAGGATGAAATGAAGATCAAAAGAAGAATGAAGAAGTTAGTAGTAGCCAAAACCAAAAATGCGATAATGCCTACCACCCCCATGAGAAAAATAGTTGTGATAAAAGAAGAAGAGGAAGGTTCGAACAAGGACCAAGAAGAGGAGGATTTCATGGAACTTGATTCCAATGTGGAGAAGAAGGACATCGAACATACGAGTGTCCACATCATAAAGGAAGGATGAATAAGAGACTTGAAGGTAATGCACAAGCTACCTATGTAGATTAAGATGAACATACTGAATCTGACCATTTTGAAGAGGTACAAGGAGGATAAGTTCTTGATGCAGGAGCATCCAATGAAAGGCAAAATACCACAAAGAAGAAAAAGTATCGTGATATCGTGACATGTTGGCAAAGAAGGAAAAGTGTCACGATATCGCAACATGTCGGTAGAGAGAGAAAAAGTGTCGCGATATCGCAACATGTCGCATTTTTGAGACCAAAAGACGAGAGAAGGTGCTAGAGAGAAAATGTGTCATGATATCATGACATGTTGCATTTTCATGACCAAAGGATGAGAGAAGGCGCAAGGGAGAAAAGTGTCGTGATATCACGACATGTCGCATTTTCACAACTCAGGAAGGAGAGAGAAGGCACAAAGCAAAAATGTTGTGATTTTGTGACATGTCATGAAATCACGACCGAAAGAAGATAGGAAAGGCTAGAGAAGAAAATGTCATGATTTCATGGCATGTCACAAAATCGTGATCGAAGGAGCAGAAAGAAAGCAAGGAATGAAACTGTCATGATATCATGACATGTCACGATTTCGTGACCCGAAGCAGAGAGTGAAAGCGAAAGGTAAAGTTGTCATGATATCGTGACATGTCATGATTTCACGACCCAAAATAGAGAGAGAAAGCAGAGAGCAAATATGTTGTGATATCGTGACATGTCATGATTTTGCGACCCAAAGAGGCGAGAAGGAAGCAAAAAGGAATAATGTCGCGACACTGCGACATGTTGCGATTTTGTGACATGTCATGATTTCATGATTGAAAAGGAGAAAGAAGAGCTAAAAATGAAAGATGTGATATCACGACATGTCATGATATCGTGACCCAAAGAAGAGAAAGGCAGCGAGGAAGAAAAATTTTGCGATATCGCGACATACTACTGGTTCACAATTTGAAAAGGCATGCATTCCTAGACAGTGTTTCCCGAGGTAGTCAAAGGCCTCATTAATGCATTATTTCTTGCCTGGTAAGCTTTCTAAGCATGGCGGACACTTGAATGCTATGCCTAGAGGTCAGAAACATTTAGATAGCTCATCAATGCATGTTTCCATGGCTGACCCGGTGGTACTTGCCAGTTAAGGTAAAATATGTGAAGGTTCAGTCATGAAGATTAGGGGGAAGAGCTAAATTTTTAGATCCTAAGGATGTATTCTTCCATGGGGGTGATTAATGGCCTAGAGGGTCAGGACCTCAGAAGGTAACAAAAAAAAAAACTACACCTACAGGCTGGTGTTGTAATTTTTTTTGGTGAAAAAGGAGAAGAGGGGATTTGGATTTTCGATGGTGAATCTAGGCTTTCCATCAAGTGGTATCAGAGTAAGAGTTCCTAAGTGTGTGAGTAGATCACCAAAAGTGAGGCAGCTTGCACCAGGATCTATGGAAGGGTTGTAAGAGAAACAAGCAGAATGCCTCCATGAAGAAACCATGGTGGTGGAAGAAATATGGTGCCAGTAGAAGATTTTAGAGCTTTGCAAAGGCAATTTCAGGCCCTACAAGAGGACCTACACAGAGGGCTTAAACCCAGAGGAGAAGAAGGAAGTGAAGATGAAGTTGATGAAGAAGAGGACCAATTTGAGGAAGAAGAAGAGGTTGTAGATCCTGCACAAGTCGGGTTATACAGAGAAATCTACCAGATTGGAAAGAAACCAATTATGGAGGTTTTTGCATACTCTAGAAATCTAGATCTAGAGGAGTTGATTGACTGGATCAATGACCTGGAAGAATACTTTGAATATGAGGAGGTCGAAGATCCTGATCAGGCCAAATTTGCTAAGACCAAGCTGAAGGGTCATGCCAGAATCTGGTGGAAGGGAGTACAACTAGAAAGAAATAGAAGAGGAAATGAGAGAATAACAAGATGGGATAGAATGGTAGATAAGTTGAAAAGATAGTTTATTCCTACAGATTACAAATTGGATCTGCTAAGGAAAATGCATATTTTGAGATAGTAAAGTAAAACTATTGAAGAATACATAGAGGATTTTTATAAGATCTCCATCAGAACTGGCCATTCAGAGGCTAACAAGGTTAAGGTGGCCCGTTACATTGAGAACCAGTATTCAAGAAGAGTTGATTCTGATTAGGGTGAGCACCATTGAGGATGCTTACTAGTTTGCCCTCAAAGTCGAAGATAAGCTAAACAAATGGTTTGAGGGTAAGCAAAGAGGAAGAGGTCATGGAGAAATAACTAGTGGAAGAATATATGGAGGACGAGATGAGAAGAAAGAATAAACTAGTAGTAGTCAGGATCATAAGGGAGATAATGATTATATATCCCATGGTCAGAACAACTACCAAAGAGGAAGAGGTATATCTGGACATGGGTATGGAAGATGAGGATTTCATGGAACCTATTTTCATTATGGGGAAGAAGGACATCGGGCATATGAGTGTCCCTAACACCAAGAGAGGACGAATAGAAGACCTAAGGGTCATGCCAGAGCTGCTATAGCAGATGAAGACACTGAATCAGAACATTCTAAGGAAGCAGAAAGAGGAGAAGTTATGGTCACAAGGAGAATCTTGTTGAATGAGGAGAAAGAACCAAACCAAAGGAGGAGCCTATTCCGCACAAGGTGCAAATGTTCAGGTAAGGTTTGTAATGTTATTATAGATAATGGTAGTATTGATAACTTGGTCTTTGAAGAAATGGTTACTAAGTTACATCTAGATATGAGGAGACACCCGCATCCATATCGGATTTCGTTGTTGTGAAAGGACCATAGGGCATTAGTCAATGAACAGTCCTTAGTCAAGTTTAGTATTGGGAGATACCAGGATGAGGTCCTGTGTGATATCCTACCTATGGATGCTTGCCATATTCTGTTAGGAAGGCCATGGCAGTTTGATTGCCATGTAGTCCATGATGGACATGCCAATACGTACTCCCTAACAAATGAAGGAGTGTGCCATAAAATAAAGCCACTGAAAGAGATGGATGAAAAGAGTTTACTGACAACAATGAGAGTGGAAGTTGTGGGGTTTGAAGAACTTAAGGGTTTGTACCCTGAAGACCCAAACTTCCCTGAAGCTTGGAGATCTTGTACAACCCTAGTTAAAAATAAGGTGATAGAACAGTATAGAAGTGAAGGTCACTTCTCAATCCACTCGGTTGTCTGATGCAGGAGCATCCAACGAAAGACAAAATACCGCAAAGAAGAAAAAGTGTCACGATATCGCGACATGTTGGCAAAGAAGGAAAAGTGTCACGATATTGCAACATGTCGATAGAGAGAGAAAAAGTGTCACGATATCGTGACATGTCACATTTTTGTAACCAAAAGGTGAGAGAAGGCACCAGAGAGAAAAAGTGTCACGATATCATGACATGTCACATTTTCATGACCAAAGGACAAGATAAGGCGCAAGGGAGAAAAGTGTCACGATATCACGACATGTCGTGTTTTCGTGACTCAGGAAGGAGAGAGAAGGCACAGAGTAAAAATGTCACGATTTTGTGACATGTCATGAAATCATGACCGAAAGAAGACAAGAAAGGCCAGAGAAGAAAATGTCATGATTTCATGACATGTCACGAAATCGTGACCGAAGGAGCAGAAAGAAAGCAAGGAAGGAAACTATCGTGATATCGTGACATGTCACGATTTCATGACCCAAAGCAGAGAGCGAAAGTGAAAGGCAAAGCTATCACGATATCGCGACATGTCATGATTTTGTGACCCAAAATAGAGAGAGAAAGCAGAGAGCAAAGTTGTTGTGATATCGCAAAATGTCACGATTTCATGACCCAAAGAGGCAAGAAGGAAGTAGAAAGGAAGAATGTCGTGATATCATGACATGTCGTGATTTTGTGACCCGAGAGGCGAGGAGGAGGTAGAAATGAAAGATGTCACGATATCGCGACATGTCACGATTTCACGACCGAAAAGGAGAAAGAAGAGCCAGAAATGAAAGATGTCACGATATTGTGACATGTCACGATATCACAACCCGAAGAAGAGAAAGGTAGAGAGGAAGAAAAATATCATGATATCGTGACATGTCGTGATATCACATGTTGCGATATTACGACATACTATTGGTTCACGATTCAAAAAGGCATGTGTTCCCAAATGTTGTTTCCTGAGGTGGTCAAAGGCCTCATTAATGCATGATTTCTTGCCTTGTAAGCTTTCTAAGCATGGCGGCCACTCGACTGCTGCACCCAGAGGTCAAAAACATTTAGATGGCTCATCAATGCGTGTTTATGCGGTTGACCTGGTGGTAGTTGCTAGTTAGGGTAAAATATGTGAAGGTTCAGTCACGAAGGCCATGGGGAAGAGCTGAATTTTTAGATCCTAAGGATGTATTCTTCTAGGGGGGTGATTAATGGCCTAGAGGGTCGCGACCTTGGAAGGTAACAAAAAAACTATGCCTATGGGCTAGTGTTGTAATTTGTTTTTGGTGAAAAAGGAGAAGAGGGGATCTAGATTTTTGGTGGTGAATCTGGGCTTCCCATCAGTTCTTGTCACAAGGAGAGCCTTTCTAAATAAGGAGAAATATCCAGTTCATAGGAAGAGTTTATTTTAAACATGGTGCAAATATGAAGGTAAAATTTGTTATGTTATCAATGTTAATTATAGGACTGATAAACTAGTTTTAGAAGGGGATGGTTAATAAATTACAGTTGGATAGAAGGAGACATCCACATACATATCAAATTTCATGGCTATAGAAGGACCATAGATATTTGGTCGATAAGAAATATTTAGTGAAGTTCAAAATTGGGAATTACCATGATGAGGTATAGTGCAACATCCTACGTATGTATGTTTATCATTTGCTATTGGGAAGGTCATGGTAATTTGATCAGCATGTAGTACATGATGGACATGCCAACATGTATTCCCTAAAAAGGTATGGAGTTTTTGAAAAGTTGAAACCCCTAAAGGAGGTGGAAGAAAAGGTATGTAGTAGTGCAAGAATTTGTTTAGTTGATGGTAGAAAGTTTTTGGATGGCATGAAGCATGAGTATATATGCTATGCATTAATTCCTAGATTTAATAAAGAATAATGTGAAGCTATACCATTAGAATTCTTAGATATATTGAGATTATTTGAATATATTATATCAGATAATATACCTAGTGGTGAGAAATATTAGTCACCAAATGGATTTGATACCAGGAGCTAGTTTACCAAATAAGGTATTCCATAGAATGAATCATGTAGAGAATGAGGAGTTGAACAAACAAGTTCAAGAGCTATTGAATAAAGGATTTATTTAGGAGAGTCTGAGTCCATGTGCAATATCTATAGTACTAAAACCAAAGAAATATGGAGAGTAGATAATGTGTATAGATTTTTGAGCTATTAACAAGATTACAATAAAATACATATTTCCATTGCCAAGGATGGATGACCTTATAGATTGTTTGAGTGGAGCCAAGTACTTCATGAATATTGAATTGAAGAGTGGGTATCATCAAATCCATATCAGATAAGGAGATGAATGGAAGATAGACTTCAAGACTAAATTTGACTTGTACAAGTGGTTAGTCATGCCATTTGGGCTAACCAATGCTCCAAGCACATTTATGCAGCTCATGAATGAGGTATTTAAAGTATTTTTGGGAAAATTTATCATTTTTTATTTGGATGACATTTTGATTTTTAGTAAGACATTAGAGGAGCACCTGATACATATTCAAAGAGTTTTTGAGAAGCTAAGGGAGGAGAAATTATTGATTAATCTAAAGAAATGCATTTTTATGATGAAAGAGTTGGTGTATGTAGGATTTGTTATCTCATCTAAAGTTCTTAAATTGGACCCCCAAAAAAAGAAGGCTATCATTGAATGACCTACACCAAGGAGTATTACAGAGGTAAGATCATTCCATGTTCTAGCAGGTTTTATAGAAATTTTATTAATAATTTTAGTAGTATTTGTACACCCTTAATGGAGATAATGAGAGGGGATAGAAAGGAGTTTAATTGGACTACAAGATCAGCCAAGATTTTTGATATGTTGAAGAAGAAAGTCATAGAGCAACTTTTTTTAACACTTCCAAATTTCAATAAGGTATTTTAGGTATATTGTGATGCTAGTGGTAGCATCATAGGAGTTTTTTTGATTCAAGAAGCTAAGCCTATTGCCTATTTTAGTGAGAAGCTTAATGATGCCAAAAAAATTATTTATCTATGATCAGGATTTTTGTGCCATAGTTCAAGCTTTGAATAAATGGAAACACTATTTGTTGGTAAAAGATTTTTTTTTTATATAGTAATAATTAGGCCTTGTAGTATATTAATAGTAAAGGAAATTTAAATTAAAGGCACTTAAAATAGGTTGAGTTTTTGCAGATTTATACTTTTGTGTTGAAGCACAAGAGAGGAAAGTCAAACAGAGTTGGAGATGCTTTAAGTAGAAGGTAAAATTTATTGACAAATATGAAGGTGGAGGTTGTTGTGTTTGATGAACTCAAGAGTTTGTACCCTAAATATCTAGATTTTATATAATACTAGAGATCCTTCTTGGAACCTATTACTTTGTACAAAATAAAATGGTTGGATTTATTCAGCCAATTTGGAATGTTTTTTAGAAGAAACTAATTATGCATTCCGAGTTATATGAGAGAACTTGATCATGGAAAAGCATAGTGGAGGATTGTATAGACACTTTGGTTGGGATAAGACCATTGCTCTTGTTAGTGAGAACTATTATTTACCACAATTACAATAGGATGTGAAGAAGTTTGTATATATTTGCAGAGTATGTTAGATGGCCAAAGGTGTAAGATAGAACACCAGTCTATATCAGCCATTACCTATACCATAGAAACCATGGGAATATATTAGCATGTATTTTTTCTTGGATTACCAAGGACACAAAGAGGACATGACTCAATATTTGTGATGTTTGATAGGTTTTCTAAGATGACACATTTATTTCCTTGCCATAAAACTAGTGATGCAGTGCACATTGCAGTTTTTTTCATAGAGGTGGTATGACTACATGGTCTACCAAAGAGTATAGTTTCATATAGAGATACAAAATTTTTGGTTATTTTTGGAGGACCTTATGGAAGAAGCTGAAGATAGATTTGAAGTTTAGTTCTACACACCATCTGTAGATTGATGGACAAAAAAAGGTGGTGAATAGGAGTTTGGGCAACCTACTGAGATGCTTAGTAGGAGATAAGCCCAAGGGTTGGGATTTAATTTTACCATTGGTGGAATTTTCTTATGATAATTATATCAATAGGATTACTGGTAAATCTCCATTCCATATTGAATATAATAGCAACCCAAGGAATGCTTCTGAGTTGAGGTATATGGAAAAAGGAGAAAAGAGTAGTGTCAAAGCTGAGGAATTTGTGGAGCACCTGAAGAAATTGCATGAAGAGGTAAGAAATAATATAGTAATATGAATACTTAGTACAAGGCCAAGGTAGATCAGAAGCAAAGGTTTAAGGAATTCTAGGATGGATATGAAGTTGTGGTTCACCTAAGAAAAGAAATATTTCCTGTTAAGACATATAACAAGTTAAAAATTTAAAATTTTAGACCATGCAGGACCATATAGAAATATGATTTAGGAAATACATATGTGGTGGAATTGCCAAGTGAAATTAACATATCACCTGTGTTTAAAATTTTTATTTAGAAGAGTATCATGAAGGGGATAATGAGGATTGACTAGTTGAAGAATGGTGGAACATTCTAGCATCTACACCAGAGAAAGAAGAGATAAAATAAATCTTGGATAGTTGTTTGGGTAGAATTATAAAAAAATAGTCCAATTTGAAGAATACCTCATTAAGTGGAAAGGAAGGCCAGTTGAAGATTCCTCATGGATTTCTAAGGTAGAGGTTGACCGTCTCAATTTTCCTCCAACACTAAAGAAGTGAAGGTCACTTCTCAATTTACCTTGGGTGTCTTATGCGAGATCATCTAGTGGTGTAAGGGTAATATTGCATCACCAAAAATAAATAGATTATATTTTCTCTTTTGATTGTAATTTTTTTAGTTCTTTTCAGGTCCATGATGACACTTGGGAAGTATAAGTCAGTTAGATGTCAAAAAGACAAAAAATAATCATTGACTATTTTTAGTAATTTAGCCTAAATGGACACATATGGATTTGAAAATTTACCCCAGAGAGTAGGATTAAAAAATATATCTGGTGGCAAAAGAATCAACCCAATAGCTTGAATGGTTTGAGAGATATTAAAGTTTTCATCCCGAGAAATCTCACCAATAAGGTTTAAAAATAAAATTTTCAGACCTTAGAAGCCCTGAAGAAGTATAAAAATTGACCTCAACTGATTTCCATCAATTGAGTCATTTTATATCCCTTCATAGGATTTCTAATGATATATTATAATAGCCAATCTAACACCCTATTCAAAATTTCTAGGTCTAAGAAGCTATGCCACTAAAATTCAAATTTGGATATCTTTTTGGGCAGAAAATAAAATTTCAAATTTTAGATGAATATCTCCTTGGGTGGGAAAAATGGAAGTTATGCTTTCCATAATGTTCAATGGTAATTATTAAAGTGTAAAGATGGATCAACAAGAGGCGGTCTGGGGGAAGACAAACCATGGATCTAGCTTGCAGATTTTGATTCAATTTTCTTTGAGATAAAATCATCATTTTGGTCATAGCATTGTAACTCTGATTTTGTAATTCACAGCATTGTAATTTCTACTTTTGTAATTTCCATTTCATTGAAACAATATCATATGTTGTGTTTCTTCTAATTTTTTTTGTTATTTGAGTATTGTGCATGTTTAGGTGGAGTATCCCTTCACTATTTATAGAATGATGTTTTATTGGATGCTCTGATGACTATAACTTTGAAAGAGAAAAGTGATTTTGATGTTATTTAGTTATAATTTTCAAAGCTATAGCTAAATTTATCACTACAAAATATCTATTAGCATGGGGTCAATTTTCAAGGAAACTAAACTGAGATTTAGGATTTCATTAAAAAAGGTTGCATATTGAATGAAGACTGGATAGAAGCTTCTAATTTTTTTTAGGAAAGGTAGAATTAGAGATCTGATCTAAAGCTAATGGAGAATTGACTAAAGCATCCAAATATTATAAAGAAACTAGATGGATTGAATTTAAGAAATAATGAATACTAAATCCCCATGGGATAGAGTTAAATCAAAATAATTATATTTAAGTATGCAATATGTTCCTTTTTAATATAAATTTTATAACTTGTAGGTGTTGGAATTGATGTTTCTCTTTTACAAATGAAAAATTTTTGGGTCCCTTTCAAAACCCATTCATTTACAATAATCAATATATATATATATGAAATTAATTCAATATGTATTATCTAATTAAATTTATATATATATATATATGATTCTTTATCCCCTTACTTTACACACACACGTGTATATATATATATATATATATATATATATATATATATATATATATATATATATATATATATATATATATATATATATTAAAAAAAGTATACAAGAAAAGTACACTTTATTTTTAGTATAGTTTATGTATCTCAAGATGGTAGGTTTTATTTATTGTAAAATATATTTTTGTCCCCACACACACAAGCATATATTTAGATAAATAGATAGATAGATAGATATAAAGATAGATAGATATTAACAAAGTATACATGAAAAGTACACTTTATTTTTAGTATAGTTTATGTATCTCAAGATGGTAGGTTTTATTTATTGTAAAATATATTTTTGTCCTCATGTAGCATATGACCTACATATATTAAAATTTATAATTAAAGATAATTTCTTAAAGAAAATAAAATAACATATTTATTAGTATTATTATTAATGTAATAGTTGTAATCCAACCTTATTGTCCAAGGTCAACAATGGTGATGTAATCCCATAAGCAGTATTGATGTATTCACAATTAGTGGTTAAACCATTTATATGGTTAACTATTTAATATATTATAAATTAATTTTTTTAAATTGTATATTTTGTATCTACTATAAATACCCTCAATAACTAATCGATTACATTTGGTTTTATGTGATGTGGTATTGTGGTGCCTATTAACATCCACCCCTTATTTCTATTTTTATTATATAATTTATTATATTTTGTCTATGTGAATTTTATTATAGTGAATCTATGCATCAATGCCAATTTCAAAGCAACAACACTAGACCACATAGGAAAAATTCAAAATGTTTAATCTAAAATTTTTAAATTTGATTCCAAAATTTGTGCATCGAATTTCATGCATATTCATATCCTAATTCATGTGCTATTTTTCACTCATCAATTTTTTATTTTATGTTTGAGAAAGAAATAAGATTAGCTTTTGCAACAAGTCACATTATATTCTAAGTGGTGGATTTGCAACAATTCCAAGAGCTTTAAATCTATCAAAGTTCCAAAAATCAATGGGATAATTTTATTAGAGCTTTAAATCTATCAAAGTTCCAAAAATCAATGGGATAATTTTATTAGAAAATATTTATAAGGTCATAGTTGTTATGGCTACTTTTATTTCTAAGCTCAACCAATGCTAATGAAGTATTCAAAAGGTGATCTCTAATAGTGAAGTTTTTCAATGTTGTTAAGACCTTGATAAAATGGGGTATCATCCTTGTAAAAGTATTTGTGTGAAAAAGAGTAGTTCAATATTTGTCAACTTTTTGAACCAAGAGGTGTCTCTTCTAAAAAACTATTATGTGCCAAGTCAATCTTCCTCAAGTCATTAAATTCATATATGCAATTTAAATGGTTTCAATAAAACATGTTGTGGGATAAATTGACCATCTACAACTGCTTGTACTTAGGGAGCATCGTGGAGAAAAATTCTTGGAAATTATTTTCTTCAACCACCAACATAATTTTTTAGAGTCTACATATTGAAGAAGACAAAATTATATAAATTGAACTTATAATCAAATTGACTATCATGATAGAATTATATTCATAGTGGATTTTGTTTGAATTCCATGGACTATCATCATAAGGACTTTAGTTATAAAGAGGATTTTACTTGTATATAAGAGCCTTTTTTATCTATACAATTAATTATCCATCTTGAGAGAGTACATGAGCAAGAGGTATAAAAATAATTTAGATCAGAAATCACAAGTGTATTACTTAAAGGATAAAGGTATTTTAGATATTCACTTTATGGTGGATAACATTAGGTTAGAGTTACTTAATATTTAGGAAATAAAATTAAATAAAATTTTACCATAGAATCCTTATATAATGGATAATGGGTGTTGAAATAAAATAAAATTTACTATATAGTTGACATTACATATGTGTGGCTTGTGCATTCTATGTTGAAAATAATAATTTTCAAATGGAAATTAAATTTTATAGCTATAGATATTTGTGTTCATATTCTTGTAGCATGTATCTTCTAAGTATAGCCTATCATCCTTCTATGTATATGCTTCGATAGTCACAACACTAAATGATGGTTTTTTACATCCCAATACAACATGTTGGCATATTGTATAAGAAAAGTATGTTGAATATGTTTCTCTTAGTAGGTTTTTTGGTTCAAGTCTCACCAAAAGCTAAATTTTTCTTTAGAATTATTTTCTCAAGAGGTGTTAATTTTCATGACTAAGTCATGGTATTATCATCATCAAACCTTATTTGGTTTTAGTGGTCAACATGTATGTGTTGGTATATTTATATTTTTTAGATATATGGAGTTCAAGTTGTGACTACATAATTTTTGAATGAAATATTTTTCTTCAATCAACTATTTTTCCTACTTATATTTTATGGTGTATTGAATCGTCAATAAAGGATGTTGGTGGTTTAGCTAGCTCAAATTTTCAATGGCACTTTTTATGTAATAGATCCTAGTCTTTTATGATATTCCTTTTAACACATTTCTCTTAGGTTACATTAACCTAATTTTTATAGCATGTCTTTGAACACTACCCTTTAGCATGGTAGTTGATAAGCTTCTTTATAACATTGAGGTCTTTAGTTCAGACCTCATTCAATACATATCTTTTTCTCTAGTTGAAGACATTGCTAAAAAGTGGATTCTATCAACATATGATATGTAATAGGGTTTTATTTGTTATTTATGTCCAAAGGTTTTGAGTGTTAATTTTTTTACTATTTACATTAATACATAACTTTTTCTTACAAATGCATTTTGGTCCCTTGGATTTACACCACAAAGGTTTTGGAGCTCAATGCACTGGTAACATTATTTAAGGATATATTTTAATTATACAAATATTTGTTTCCTTTTAATACAATTATGCTTCATATGATCAAAATAATGCACCCCTTATCCTTTTTGATCTCCTCACATAATGACAATTAATTATATAAAAAATACTTTAATAGATTGATGACTTAGCCATTTTCTTTTGATATTGGAGGATATATTTTTTCTTCATATTGTATCTTGTTAATATTATCATATCTAGGTTAACATATTTGAGAAATATTTGACTTAGTCTATGTACCTTTAGAAAGATGAAATAGTAGAACTCATGATAAATATTTACTGGCTCATTACAAAATTTAATTATAGAGGGTAGGTGGAAGACGTTATCATATTTAATGTCTTCTCTCCTTAGTACTTCATCTTATATTATAGAGGCTTATGGAGTATTAATAATATGATATTACGAGCTAATAATGATAGTGATAGTGTAATCCTATGGGTGCTCTTGATGTAATCATATGGACATGTGCAATGTAATTCTATGAGCAATTTTGATGTATTCACCAATAACATTATCAGATAATCCACTTATATAGTAGTTAAGAGTGTTTTATATAATAATTTAACATTTTATCCAAGTTATGTGGACTTAATTTTTATGATAATTAGCATTGAGGTGCTTTCTATAAATACCCCAATCATCAATCTACTATATGAGGTTTATGTAATGTGATATCATCACAGTGGCTATGAGTATCCAACCCTTCCATTTATTTTTGTTATCCATATTATTTTATTTTATTTATATTCTCTTATACACTACTTAATCTAATTTTGATGAATGATATTACATTGAATGTTTCTAAAACGTGCCATGAAATAAAATATTATTTAAATAAAGTTCATAAAATTATCCATAATAAATTAGCCAATATTAATAATTGATTTTAAGTGTAGCTATATATTTTATCCTTTTGAAATTTAATAGTGAGTAGTCATTGTTTTTATTGTTTTCCAAAACCCCTCATTTTTTATATTTTATTTTCACACTTTTAGTGTCTAAAATTTGATCAGCTCTTCCAATGTTGATGAAGCAATATTCTCATTTTGCTTTAAAATAACTCCAAATGGTTTAAGTAAGAGCACAATGAAGAAGTAAATTATTTAATGTTTCTAGGTCCCCATTAGAGAAGGAAAAATTAATATATTCATAATATCCTCTTCTTCTAGACTTTCATCCATAATAATCTTGCTTTAAACTTCTAACTAAATGATCAATGAGGATTTTGCATTATCTAATGTAACTAAACATTCTTCTAATATAATTACTTTGGATAGGAAATTTTGATTTCTTTGAATCCTTATATCCCAACTTGATCAATTCTCCACCATATTTTGACATATTCAAAACCACCTCTTGGATTTCATCTATTATTTATTGAAGGTTTGATCCCTCATTATGTTTCTTATAAAAATATATGTTATTGAAATATTGCTCATGCCAATTTAATATTTTATTTCTTGAACCCCTTAAATATAAATATTTAAGAGTCAATGGCTTCCATTTTGGATACTAAATAAGAGAATAAGGCTTCAACCAAACACAAAATAGAAAAAATATAGAGTCCCCTACACTGAATTACCATTGAATATGTTTATTGATATTTTATAAGCTATATGATTTGAAGTTCTATGTTGTTGAATTGCTAGAAAGGAAATTTTTCCTAAAAATTTTATTTTATCCTCAAAGCTAATATATTTTTAAGTAATATTTTTTCCAACATTTTTTATTGACCCTTAATTAATATCCAATAAAATTTTCTTCCTAATACCAAATTTATAAGTTTATACTTGGCATGAGAGACTATGGATCTATGAGACTAGATCTTGTGTGGGGAGGACCTACTCTCAATTTTAGGGTTCTTAATTCAACTAGAAATGTTTGACTTTGATGGATTCTTTGGACAAACACTTATGTTTGTTTTTATAGCTAAAATGCTAATACTATAAAATAAATTGGAACTTAAAATGCATGACAATAATGCATAAAATAAGAGCTAACCTAAGAATGACTTTTATTTTAATGAAAACTAACCCTAAGATAGAATAAATTAGACTCTTATTTTGGGGTAAGTGTCTAACAGAATACACAAAAAAAACTATCCTAGATGCAAATTGCATGTAACTTCACTTTTGGATTCCTAAGTTAATAGATGAGACAAACAAATCAAAGTAGACTAACCTAGAATTCCTTAATTACTATATTTTTTCTTTAATGTCCTTGAAATGAAATTAAATTATAGCCTAAGGATATTTTAATTTCCCCTTTTAAAATTTCAAAACAAAAGCAATAGAAGGTAGACAACAAGCAATAAACATGTTATGAGAAATAAAAAAATATTATAAAAAATGGATTACTTAACCTAGTATCTAAAGTAGAATTGTACTTTATATCTACAACCTATAATTCCATAATATCATGCCTCTCTACATCAATCCAAGATTCTATGATATCTATAAAATAAATGGAAAACTTAACAAAAAATTTAGGTTCTTAAGGATCTGCTTATATAAGAGGAACCATGAGTTTTCTTATTTTAAAGTTAGACTGTGAGGTATTTTTAGCTGACCAAATATGTATCAAAAATCGACCAAGCATGTATATAGGACAAAATCACTCCTAGATTAGGAATGGCATGGTTTCAACCTAAGAAGAAAAATACCTAGGATGGACTATTGTTTGTATGGGAAAAAAAGGGTCATAGAGGTCTATGAGAGGTAGAATCATGCTTTATAGGGATAGAATATTCTTATACCTATGTGTAGGATACAAGTGAAATAAAATATGGTAGAGAGTGTATTTTTTATTATAGGTTGAGAAATATAACTATGTATAAGTAGGGATCCAAGTGATTATGACAACTAATATTATGCATTAGGTATATGAGGCACATTTCTAACTAAGGAAGAAAGAGGAAGAAAAGGGAGTAGGATAGCGAGACTTAGTGTAAAATAAAAAGGGTCTCGAGATGAAATTGGGTTGTGAGGACATGTAGTGTAAAATAGAGAGGACAATGGGAGGTAAAATGTTTTCCCTAAGTCTATGACCACAAACTCATACATTATCAAAAAATGCATGGTTCCACTTATAAAGACCTACTCGAAAAAGAATAGGTCTATATGGTACTTTTGATTGGATAAAGCAGGGTTGCAAGACCTTGATAAACTATTGACTACAATAAATGATGATAAACTTCTAAATTCATACAATGTAAAACAAAGGAAATTTAAATTTTAGCTGATAAAATAAAATAAAGTGATAAAATTATAAAAAGAAACAAGGGATGAAGAATAACAACCAAGGAGAGAAGGTTTTCTCTCCTAACTTCTCAAGATCTCCTCGAATCCTTCAAAAAACAACACCAAGCAAGAGATCAAGTTGAGTAATCAAATATCCAATGTTTACTTAGCTAGAGAGTGATTGCTTGAAATGAGGTCCCAAGGCCTTAATTTATATATTTTTAGGCCTTGGGGGATTTATTTTGGTGCATTCATGGTTGATTGGAGAGGTAGGCAAGGGTATCTTAATTTAAAATTTCTAAAATAAAAAATGGTCATCCTTGGGGAACAAGTTTAGGTGGTGGGTACCTATTGGGAATGACACCATAAATGGACCAAAATTTGAAGGGTATGGAAGATCCAAGATTTATAATCCTTTGCCTTAGAGTACAAAATCATGGGTTGACTTTTGATACCTTGATTCCATGGATGTGACCATTAGAGGTTAATTGCATGGGTAAGGATCAATGCCTCATAATATACATAGGAATATTCAATTCATAGAATAATACTTTAACTTATAAGGATATTATTTTTCCTAAATAGGAAAAACATTCGGGAACTAAGTTTAGAATGGTCCAAATTACTATTTTTGTAGACTTGAGGGGTAACTAGGATAACTTTAACATACATTTTGTGGTTAAATTTTGGGCATATAGATTTACTTATTTTTCATGCATTTATGATATAATAAATGCATCAAAAAAATAATTGTAGATACCCCTAAAAAACATGCAATTCAAAGCACTTTGAGAAATTTGCATTTCCATGGGATATTAATTGCACCAATATTCCCATGCCCATATCCAAGGTTCCCCCTAAAGTTTTAGAGGAAATACAAAGGCTCTTGAAGAAACATGAATAGGTTGAGAATTACTAAAAAAGAGGTAGAAATGACGAAGGAGAAGGGAGAAGGTTGGGTGGGGTAAAACTGATTTTAACCTTTATACAGAGAGAAATATAACTATAGAGATAAAATACTACTTATACTCTATCATTAGTGATTATGAGAGGAAATTAATTCCCAATAGGCATAGGGTATTAATACGACATCCATCCTACTATTAGAATAGAAAATTTTACATGTTTTGAGCATAATGTGAATTTTGGATATATTTTAAGAAAATAATGTACTAGAGGGTTGAGTGATTTTATGGGGTACCCATGATAATGTGCATCACATTTTCATGGCTAGTCTAAAATTTTTACGTACTCCTCCATCATTGAATCAATGTCATTTATATCACACATGATTTTGCAATACCATGGGAGATATGAGCAACGTACACTAGAGTGGTGGGAAAATAGAAATGAAGGAGAGATAGATCATGACAATAGAGGAATATATATTTATAGAGAGAGAGGGAGGGTGGGAGAGATGAAAATATGGACTAAGAAAATGATGAATATATGTATTGATGATGATTGGTTTGTTTTTGTAGCTAGACATATTAAATCTATGAGAGTGATGGTTTCATAAATTGGAGGAGCTTGTGGGGAGGAGCTAGACATATATTAAATATATGAGAGTGGTTATTTCATAAATTTAACACTAACTAAAAGGATGATTCTATATGTGGTAAATATTTCACATATATAAAATATATCAAGGATTGAGTGTGACCATACAATTATGATTACACTAATTAAGAGGTGGTATCCAAATTCATCCATATTTAGATTACCTACAAGGGAGATGAAAGTCACACTAGAGGATGCATGGTAGATCCTAAGAGTATTGATCTAGGGTAGGTAAATATATAGGATAGAGGACAAGATATAGTCTCTAAATATATGGATATGGGACCTTTAGTTTGAGGTCATGAGTAGCAATATGTACATATATGAGATATTCAAGGGATATGATCTATATGTGATTATATACCTATTGTATGGGGTAGTACTAGGTATAATTTTGAGTCACACTAGTAGGTAGGTATTGTCATGGGGTCTTAGGAAAGTTATCATAGACATATATGATGAGTTGGTGTGGCTTACTTGGAAACCTCTAATTTTGGTATGATTATACTAGCCTTATAAAAGGTCATGTATAAATAGTTTAGTAGCTTTGCATGCTCTACTATGCTACAAGTGTGGTTTTGGGAGTATATTGTAGTGAGGTACCCATAGGGTTTACCAATATATATGTACGATGTAGAGAATCCCACAACATACAATAAGGACCATCAATTTAAGTGGGTCTAAAGATTTTTTAGGGTATATTTGGCATGATCTTGAAGGACAGTGGATGAGCTTTAGGCTCAACATTTAGAATAATAGGAGAACATGTTCAACCTAGCATGATTCCACCAAATCCAATGGGTAATAATAGACCAACAAGTTTAGGACCTCCACTAATTTAAATAAGTTCTTTTATGGTTTGGATTTATGTGATGCATACTAGATCTATAATATTATTGATATTATTTAGACTATGAAAAAGGGATGGCAGAGGATTAGATTCCACCAAATTTGATAAGGAGGACAAGGATAATCCACTAGTGGTAGAGCCATGGGTAGAAAACTTGAAAGTAATTAAGGGTATTTGATATGGTACCAATGTATGATCAATATGGAATTCATTAGTCATAATGATTTGGTGTTGGAGGGTGATGAGCATAAGGATGTAGTTAGTGTACTAGTGGGAAAGTATGTAGGGATAAATATAATGAGATAGGAGAGATTTAGTAGTATCAATGTTGCCTAGGGGAGGATATTTAAGGATATCAACCATGGAGGATGATAGGAAAGAGGTAGGTCCTAGCATAGTGACAAAGGGTATTGGATCAACTAGTGTAGAGAATCTCCTAGAAAGAGTAGGCTATATTGGCTCTCTATGGTAAAGAGTGGAACAACTAGAGGCCCAAGTGGATGGGTATGAGAAAATAGTGGATTTTGAAAGGGAAATACATAAGACCAACATAAAAAAACTCTATAGGTAGATAAATATTCTTATAGTATAAAGGTACTAATTATAGGATGACTGAGTGATGGTTGAGTGAGATGAAAATATTGGTCTACTATGAGAGGAGGTGGCTAGGATAGACTTTGATAGGTATTAGGCCATATATAAGGAGATAACACTAAGGAAAAACAAGAGGTAGGAGTAGATGATAATATTCTTAAGGGAGGATAGAGAGTGAGTTTAGGATGAGATGGAGTGATCCATAGAGGAGGAATGGAGAGTTAAGGATAGAGTGATTTATTATTACACCCTTTATCATTAAGAAATTCTAGAGGGATAGAGGTAACTATCACCACCAATATCTCACTCATAAAATAGGAGTAGGATTCAATCAAGGATATAGACTATGTCTTAATCTATGGACATGTTATCCCCATGATCACCGTCATTGATAATAAGTGGTAAAATAGGTTGGCTCATAGATCATGAATGGGATAAAGAGATAGATACCAATTTTGTTAGTTGTGGCACCCTTCCCACGAGGGACACATAGATGATTAAGTGTGTCAATTTTATGATTATGGTACACCAGGGCATTAAATATTATATACAACAAATGATAAATATGTAGATATTATTTATGTTACATTGACTAGTATATTTGGTTTATGTGTTAATGAATTTTTGATGATGTATACATGATGAAAATAAAAAATGAGTGAATTAAAAAAAATAAGAAAAATTGGTTCAATTAGGTCTAATAGGAGAAGCATAATGAGAAAAATAAGAATTGAAGAAAAAAAGAAGTAACTTTATGGAAACTTACATTAAGGAAGATGAACGTTGGTGGTCATATAATAACTATATAGTGTATGTATAACATATCCATATACAATACCCAATGAAGTCATATGGTAGTGTATGTATAGTGGCCAATGAAGGCCTTTGTGATGAATATGACCAACAACTACTTAAGGTCTAAATAATGGATAATGACCATTTAAGGCCTAAAAATGCATGACAACCAATTAAGGACTAAAATGATTAGTAACCAATGCAAAATAATATTGTGTTGTATATAGTTTTTTTATTAAATATTTACAAATTTACAATGGCCAATTAAGACCTTTATGATCATCGACAAGTTAAGGCCTATGATGAGCAAAAGTGAACAATGGGTACTTAAGGCATATATTTAGATATAATGTGATAGACATGTATAAAAATTATTAGTAAAGACCTATAACTAATGTGATCAATAACCAATTAAGGAATAAAGTGAATATTGGCTAATTAAGGCCTAAAATGAACAATG
Source organism: Wollemia nobilis (assembly GCA_028583015.1). Lineage (NCBI taxonomy): Eukaryota > Viridiplantae > Streptophyta > Pinopsida > Araucariales > Araucariaceae > Wollemia > Wollemia nobilis. The sequence goes on along the minus strand of JAQPPZ010017025.1, from coordinate 1,460,394 downwards.
CCCATTTAAGGCCCGTAAATAAAAATGGTAAGGGTTGGTAGATCAACAATTCAAAGAGTATGGGGATACATGAGAAATGGATGAAGAGTGAAAATAAGGAGTATATGTATAGTGGGAAATATTAAGACACTTGCATGCAAGGAAAACCCCCTCATCCCCATTAAGTTGTAGTTATACCTATTGATTCTATAACAATTGGGTATTATAGGAGCAAGGAGGCTTATAATCACTTGGATGTGTAATATGGCATATGCTATGTGAGATATGCAAGTCGTAAGTGAATTGTGTGATTCTAAATAGATGGAATTTAACATTTGTATCACATAGATATGCAACGTGTCATATATTAATCAAGAATGGGTGATGAGTTCCAACTTATTGGAAGACATGAGGGGTGGATCACTATAATGGAGCTAGAAGTATGAGGTGAAGAAGAAATATGGATATGGTGATATAATAATTGACGAAATGATATGATATTAAATAAGTAAACATTATAATACATGCTATGAATTAGGTCTATCTAATAAATTCTTATCCTATGGTGCAAGTGATGTAGAGGGAATAGAAGGGGTGGAGTCTCATAGATAAATTGAAAGGTCCAATGAGATATATTAATAATATGGTCTAATGTCTAACAATTCTTTAGTTCTAGATATGTTACAACCCCAACACATCTTACCCATATAATCTTGATGTCATGTGTGAGTTGTGGAGAGGGAAAAAATGGGAAGAAAGTGATTGTATGGGTAGAGGGGTCAACAAGACATATGGATAAGGTAGTTTGATCCATATTAATAATAGAAGGATATGCATGTTAGGGACAAAGAATACCTCACCCAGATGTCCTAATGTTCACTTGGACTTCAAAGGGAGAAATATTATAAGGAACAAAAACCCACATAGGTCAATAATTCACATGATAGCCCACTCTTTTTTGTGGTGCATGAAGAAATGATGAATATTCATAGCCTTGTGGGAGAAATGAGATATATGGACCTAGTGGTCTGATTTCTAATAGGTATGTATAGTCATATGCATTATGAACTATGGAACATGAATCTATATAGTACTGATAATCCCATCACTAGGAGAGAGATGAAGCAATAGAGGATATCTAAATGTAGAGCCAAAACTTGTAGAATAGCATGAAAGGAGAGTAAGATATGTTGGCATGATAACTAAATACCTAGCACGTATTGTACGATAGTAGCACAAGAAATCAAGTGTATCCAACCCTAATTACTTTGATATAAAAATATCTAAACGGAAGAGGTGGTACTGACTAGATTACATCAATGTTATATGGCCTCCTACAACTATAGTTAGGAAAATCTTATTTCTTTGTGTAGCTGATCAACATGTTTAGGAAGGTAAATCCAATGGGTATGATAATTAAGAAAGGTTTCCCCATAAATAGGTATACAATAAAGTGTTGTAAATTTTGAGTTAGTTGTGTTGTCATTGATGTCAAGAGTCAGTGTTAGTGATCAGTGCAGGACTTGACAAAAGAAGGATTAAAATATTTATATTTTAAGCCCAAGATATTTGGTTTAAGAGCTTCACATGATTGATCAAAAGGATAGTTAAATACCTGCAAGGAAATACCTAAAGGAAATAATATTATAATATTTATTATTATAATATTAAAGGAATTCAGAAAAGGTCTAAGGGTGAAAGAGAAAAATACCTAGGCCCAATGGAAATAATATTATAATATTTTTATTATAATATTAAAGGTTAAAATTAAAACCTAAGGTAATTTATAAATTATTTATAATATTTATATTATAAATTAATTTATAAAATAATATTATTTAAACCCTAAAGTTAGGGTGGGCACAAATTTATTTTTAATTATTCTCCTCCCCGTCGATGTTCGATGAGATTGGCATATGGTATAACTACCATATGGTTTTCCAACCAAAATTCTAAGTCTTCGATTAATGCATGTGTAAAAGTGCAAAAATTGAAGTGCAAATTTTGTGAGCATACGAAGGGATTTTAATTTTTAACGGTACAATGAAAAAATATGACAAATAAAGTGTTCTAGGTGCAGAGGTTTATTACCAACATATTGGTTGGTCTATTGGCAAGTGGTTGGTGCTTAAGTCGTTGGGAGAGCAGAGGTTTTGTATTTGAGTCTTAGTGAGTTTAGTTTGTTTTTTTTACTTTTGGGCATCAGATCAAAGGTAATAAGCACACGAGGCACTTTTCCCTCCCAAGTGAGTGCCTAGTTCACACAATAGTTGGGTCGTGGCTATGACACTGGTGGTAGTGTGACCTAGGATCGAATCCCATAGAGGAGCACGCAAGGTACTTTAATTTTTAATATTTTGTGTATACAATGTATGGTCTAAAGTTGTAGTGTGAGTGCTATTTGAAGCACGTGGTCTAAGGTTGCAATGTGAAGCGCTATTTGAGTGTGTGGACTAATTTGTTAAGTGAGTGATTAGGGATTTAAAAGGAGGGTAAGGTAAAATTAATTTTTACCTTAGTTAAAAAGGTTGTAAATGTTATAATTGTGATTTAAAAGTAAATTGCATTATTTCTTATTTGTAATGTCAAATATTTTTGGAAATGCAATTTTTGAGTAGGGAGACATAAGTGAGAATTTTGGATTAATTTATGCATTAAATTTTTGAAAGAGGTTATAGTGAAACTGAGTGATTGGAATATTTGTTTGAAAATTTTGGAGACTATAAGGTGTACTTAAGACTTGATAATTTTTGTATGGTGAATATTGAGGAAAATTTTATGGTGAATTTTTGAGTTAGGCTATTTTTATCTAACCTTGAAATTGGTAAAAAGAAGTTTGATTGTAGTTGAGATAGGTTGTGAAGACATATCTCCGCCAAACAAAAGGTATGGGCACATCTTTCTTGTGAGTGAAATATTGTTGGATTGAATGTTGTGAAATGCAAAGTTGGAGTGAAAAGGTTTGTTTGATAAGCATTGTTGGAAATGTTTGAGTGAGTTTTCACATGCATGATTGGTGAATGTTTCTGAGGACAATTGAATGTGAAATTAAAAACTATCTTGAACTAGGATTTGTGAAAAATCATGAGTACCATTGTTATGTGAAGTTGAAAACTATCTTGTACTAGGGTTTGTGAAAGAACATGAGTATGATTGTTATGTGAATTTGGAATCATCTTGAGTCAATGTTTGAGTTCCGTGTGATTTGTTGAAAGTATAGTGAAACACTTGGTTAGGGTTTGTAAGCAAGTTGTGTTTCATTAAGTGAATGGTTGAACGAAGTTGTATGAGCTTTATTGATTGAACATGTTGGAGTGATAGTTCAAGTTTTGTGAAACAAATTATTCTTTATTCTAAATTGATTTGAAAGATATTTTGGAAGTAATTAAGTGTTTTTGTGAAGTTGAAACATATTGAGTCTTTAACAATTATGTATATGTTTCTGTGGTTAAATAATATTCTGAGTGAAACTTGTTTGTGTGATTGAAGAGGTTTTATGAAAGATATTAAGTTGATTTTTGTATGCAAGTTTTGCAATTGATTTGAATAAGATTTTGTAAAATTTGTTGAGCATATTTGAGCAAGTCCTATAGAGGACTTGAGGACATAGTTAAGCAAGCTTTTGTGAAAGCTTGTGAGAATATTTGAGCAAGTTCTAGAGAGGAATTAAGAACAAAGTTAAGCAAGATTTTGTGGAAGCTTATGAGCAGATTTGAGTAAATCCTAGATGGAACTTAAGGATAGATTTGTGTGAGATTTTGTTGAATCTTACAAGTATATTTGAGGTAAGTCTTGGTGAAGACTTGTTGAGAAGATTGGAAAAGTTCTAGAGAGAACTTGTTGATCAAATTTGAGGAAAGTCTTGGTGAAGACTTATTGAGAAGTTTGGACAAGATCTAGAGAGAATTTATTTAAAATATTTGAGGTAATTCTTGGTGAAGACTTATGGACATATTAAAGGTAAGTCTTAGAGAAGACTTGAGAGTAGATTGAGCAAGTTCTTGAGAGGAATTGTGGACATATTTGAGTCAATTCTTAGAGAATACTTGAGATTAAAATTGATTGATTTATTTGTTCAAGCTTTATTTTAAGGCTTGGGGAAGATCTAACAGAGTTAATTTGTGATTGGATAAATATTTGTGTTAAATATTGAGGATATATTTGAGGATAGAGTTTGGTGCAGATTTGAGGGTATATTTGTGCCAGACCAGAGATAGACTTGTGAGAATATTTATGCTAGATAGAAGGATAGTGGTTAGTGGAGATTTGAGATAGATATTGAGTAGAGTTGAGAGTAAGGTTATAGAGTAGAGGATAGTAGTCTTCGATGGATAGAGATCCATTAGCTAGGGTAGTGAGTGCAGAGTCTTCTAAGATAGGACAAAGGTCTTCTATGGAGAGAGATCCACAAGCTAGTACAGTGGAGGCAATAGTTTTATAAAGGATCACCAACCAAAGCAAAGGAGAAGGAGTTCTCCTATGGATAGAGATCCATGAACTAGAAAAGGGAAAAGAGTTCTCTTGTGTATAGGTATCCATGAAATTGATTACGATATTAGTATCTCCTTTGGAAAATGGTCCATAAATATTGTAATAGGGAATAATTCCTAAGAGATTTATTGAGAAAAATTTAGTGAAATATTCTCTCTATGGAGTATCCCAAATTGGGTTAACCACAGTAAATTGTTGTCTCTATTGTTTGTGGTGATTTATGTATTAATTTGATTATTTTTGTTGATATTTCAATTAATATATTGGATAATATTGTTTGAGAAAGAAAAAGTAAAAAGTGGTCTTATACTGTTCACCCCCCTCTCATTATAAGCTTGTGTTCTTCAATTGGTATGAGAGCGGGATCCTTCGGAAGAGTTTAAAAACTTGAAGGAAAATATTATAGGAACACAGATGGATTATCAGAGTGGATCTTCAGGGAATAAGGCACCATTATTTGATGGAAACAATTATGCACTTTCGAGTGTGAGAATGAATATTTACTTGATGGCACCAGGAAATGATATGTCGTAAGCAGTTGAGGATGGGTACATACCACCAAATACTCCACAAATAGATAAATATGGTAAGCTCCTACAACTAAATAATTCAAAGGCAATGAATGGAATATTAAATGGTTTACGTGAAATCAAGTTTATAAAATGTATGCATTGCACATCATCAAAAGAGATTTAGATAAGCTAAAAAATATATATGAGGGAGACAAAAATGTTAGGATGGAAAAATTACAAAATCACAAGAAAATATTTTAATATCTAAAGATGAAGGATGAGGAAAACATTGTTACATACCTACTTAATGTGGATGATATTTTTAACTCCATGCAAGGACTTGGGTTTAAATTTGAAGAAACATATATTTGTCAAAAGGTCTTAAGGTCACTCCCTAAGGGGTATAGTGAAAATATTTCAGCCATATAAGAGTCAGAAGATATTGAAATTTTGACAAGGGATGAGTTACATGGAATTCTCACAACTTTTGAGATGATAATAAAAGAATAGTCTATCCCTCAAAAAGAAGTTGCCTTCAAAGTTACAAAGAAGACAAAGGGTAAGAATTTAGATTCAAGTAATGAGTTATCAAGTGATGAAGAAGTAAAATATAGCATAAGTAACAAGGAAACAAGAAACTATAAAGGTACAAAGATAGTTAGGTTTTTTAATTATGGTAAATATGGTCACTATGCATCTTATTGTCCAAAGGCTAGAAGTAGCAATGATCATGAAAAACATGATCATAAGAATAGGAAAATAGGAAAACACAGGTACCAAAAGAAAAGTAGGGATGTACAAGGCAAGCAAAGAAAGAAGTTCTTCGAAAGGCATAAGAAATTTTTTTATGCAGATAAGGAAGGTAAGATTTCTAGTGATAGTTATGAAAGATCCTCAAATAATGAAGAAGAAGAAATTATAATTCTAATAGTGGAAAAAGATGATATTAAGAAAAAAGGCAAAAAGGACATCAATGATTCTCAAGTGTTCTAGGTATGGTAACTTTGGTCATATTGAATATATTTGTACAAATAATGTGTTCAATTTTAGTGAAGATGAATATTAAGATGCTCTTTAAGTTCTAGAAGAAGAAAATCTCCTTATGGCAATATAAGAAGAAGGAAGTGCTCATATTGAAGATAAATCAGAAAGGAATGAAGATGATCTAAAATATGAAGAATCAAAAAATGAAGAGGAAGGAGAAGTTGATCTTAAAGGTGAACTTATTTTTACTCTTAAGGAATTAAGGAAGGTAAGAAAGCAGAACTCAAAACTCAAGCTTCAATTTCAAGAATGTGATGAAGAGAAAGGAAAAATTATAGAATATCTAACCAAATCAATAGCTAAGACAAGAAGATATAGAGGTTAGAGGTAAAGGTTCTAGAATGTGAGAGATTAGAACATGATATAGCTTCACTAAGGAAGGAAGTAAAAGAGTCTAAAGATAAGCTACACAGGTTTAAAATAAGCTCAAAGAAATTGGATAAGATTATCAAGGTACAAATATCTTCATAAAATAAGATAGGACTTAGTTTTGAAAGATAATATAGAATACAAGGAGAGGATTCAATCTCAAGCTCCAAATAAGAAGAAGCTTTAAAAGAAGAGAGTGAAAGAGAAAGTGAGACTTCTGAGGATAAATTGGGAAATAGAAAGTTCAACAAGGAAAGGAACAATACACAAATTAAGAATGTATGGAACAGGAAACATCATAGGGAAGAAGACACTAAGATACCAATGGGTTCAATGCAAGGGTTATTTAATGGATGTTGTTTCTCATATCACAAGTTTGGTCACAAGGCTTTGCAGTGCAGGACACATGAAAGTCAGGGATATGATTTCACCAATAGAAATTTCAAAAATGGGTATCTTTTTCAAGGGTATTGTCACTCTTGTAATCGGTTTGGTCATAAGGTAGTTAATTGTAGGGTTCATAATAGGAATGGATATGGCTTCACTAGGAGGAACTAAAATATATTTGCACCTCCAAGGAACCACAACATTAAGTGTTATAAGTGCAATAATATTTGGCATATAGCTAAGTGGTGTAGAGCAAAATTTCCAAAGATAAGAAGGAACAAGAACATTTAGAGGAATCAAAAGGATCAGTTGAGGAAGAAGGTGGACAAAGGTAAAGATTAGTGTATTCTTGTAGTAGAGAAACTCCCACCCCAAAATTAACCACCTCAAGAGAGGAGGTGAGGTAGGGGCTAATCTAAGAATCTCATTCTTATTCCTAAGCCCAAAAGGTGGCCCTTTGCCATTGATGTCAAAGGGGGAGATATTTGAGTTAGGGGGAGAGCATTCAGTTAGGGGGAGCAGTTTATCATGGCGGGCAGTTTGGAAAAAGGAAAAATGAATGGTTACAAAAAAGGGTTGCCATCAATGATAAAGGGGGAGATTGTTGGAAATTTTGAGTTAGTTGTGTTGTCATTTATGTCAAGAGTTAGTGTCAGTGATTAGTGCAGGACTTGGTAAAATAAGGGTTAAGAGATTTGGTTTAAGAGCTTCACATGATTGGTCAAAAGGACGGTTAAATACCCGGAAGGAAAGGCCTAAAGGAAATAATATAATAATATTTATTTTTATAATATTAAAGGAAGTCAGAAAAGGTCTAAGGGCGAAAGAGAAAAATACCTAGGCCCAATAGAAATAATATTATAATATTTTTATTATAATAGTAAAGGTTAAAATTAAAGCCTAAGGTAATTTATAAATTATTTATAATATTTATATTATAAATTAATTTATAAAAAAATATTATTTAAACCCTAAAGTTAGGGTGGGTACAAATTTGTTTTTAATTATTCTTCTCCCTACCGAAGTTCGACGAGATTGGCATATGGTATAAATACCATATGGTTTACCAACAAAAATTCTAAATCTCTGATTAATGTGTAGACACCAAAATAGCACCAATCCGATTATGTGACAATAAGCACTGATCGCACTAACACACACAGCCCCCAGGGCAGCCCTCAGAGGTTAAACAGTGGTTCTAACCACTCACACAATAGTTTTACAAGTCAAGGATCAATTTGGCACCTTTTAGACACTTTATTGCTTATTCGTCCCACCCAGGGACGAGTGCGGATTTGTACTCATCCTACCCAGGGACGAGTGTGGATTAATACTCGTCTCACCCAGAGACGATTACCAACGCTCGCTTTGGGGTGGGACGAACGCCAGGTTTGACCAACAAAAAGTTAGATCTCGGCATGTGACAACTCAGAACTGCCACTTAGCTTTTCTTGCATGACATAGGAGTGCGAGTGAGTTCTTTTGACAACTCATATCTGCCAATTGACTCTCCCTTCACTGCATGGGAATGAGAGTAAGCTTTTTAAGACAACTCAGATTTGCCACTTAGCTATCCCTTCATTGCATGGGAGTGCAAGTGAGCTTTTCTAAAACATACAAAGACATGCACAGAGATAGTTAAGAAGCCCTTGATCAAGAAGAAGTCTTCTCTTCACACAAAAAGCATTCATGCAAAGAAACACTTTTGCATGTTAATTCAAAGAGACCCCTTGGGTCTATAAAATGGTGAGTTTCCTCACCCAAAAGATATATAGAGAAGGAGCATTTTGAGTGACGAAGTGCTGCTAATTCACTTACTTGCGATTTGTGTTTTCAACATCCATAATCTCTTAATCGAAAGAGAGGTTATTGGGTGACTTTTGAAGGCACGAATCAAGAACCAACCTCGATTTTTTTGACCACAATATTCTACCAATTTGTCGACAACACATCACATCAGGTTTCGGACCCATCCCAAGCGGATTGGTGTCGAAACAAATTTTCACCCATGGGTGGTTTGCCTTCGGGCATCCCTCACTTTAATGCTTTTGGCTTTATTTATTTTGTAGTATTTAGCTAGTTTCATGTTTATGCTTTTGTCAAGTTTTCATTTTATTTAGACTCATTTTAACCATCATTAGATTCATCTTTTATTTTTCATATACATGTGCTACTGATTCTTTGTTTGTTTCTTTGAACACAGATTTGCAGCATTAGAGGAGCAACGAGGAATCTACCTTTACCAATGCAAGCGACAACAACGTTTTGGTTTGCCCATCTTATATGTGGGCACGCGGAAGAAGGAATTCTGAAACAAGTTGTAAAAGACCAACATTTAACGCTCCTATCCCCTAAAAAGGAAGGAGATGCATTGTAACACAAATTTGAAAAGCATATCAATAAAAGGGCCGATTTTTATATTGCTTTAATATCTTGTGTTCATGTTCTTTCTTTTTACGCATTTTTCAATAACATAGGGTTTAAGCGTTATTTTAGTTTCATTTACATTGCATTTTTAGTTTATCCTTTTTGTTTTCGAAATCTCATGCTTTCAATGGTGATCACTACATTCCTCAAGAACAGTATCCAATGTGGAAACGATGCACGTCTGCACCTACTTTATATCTAGATCACTCATTGAGACCAGAGTTTCAAGTAAATGCGGCCAACCTCGACAAAGGGAAGCAACATAAAGGGGTCTCAGAGCACCATGATCAAAATAGATATGTAGGAGAGACATCTAGGCCTATTAAACAAGAGACAGCAAAAAAAAATGACTTGGCATTTGCATAAATAGCTACCCGCCAAGCACAAATCATGCAACTTAGGCAAGAACAACAGGAATTAGAACATTTGTGTCGCCTTGATCAAGAGTGCATTCAGCGTCAGACAGTTGAATTGCTTCACAACCATGCACCTGAGAAGGCCCCAGTCCCTCGCACACAGCAATATGAGATGTATGTGAGGCACAACCCCCTAGTGCGAGACAAGTCTCTGTGACTTCAGCAAGCACTGCCTCCAAGACCTCTTAGACCTGAGCGGGAGGCCACTCCCCACAACCGTGATGGGCATCCTCCGTGGGCACCCATCCATGTTTACAGGCCTAGGCCAAACACTCCTCAAGAAGATCATGAGGATTATAACCAAGAAGAAGAGCAGTCTGAAATTCCCTATCAAGGCAGAAGGGAGGCTACCCATTTATCCATCAAAAGGCCTCAAGTTCCCCGCAACCCACATCGGGAACAAACCAAAGAGGAGGAGATTATGTCCTCCGATGCATACAAAGTGTTGTTAGAACGCTTGGAGACTATGGAACTTAAGACTGGTGGGCCTCAAAAGCCTACCTTACGCCAACTTCGTAGTCATCCGATACATCCATCAGTGCCAGCACCTCCATACCCCAAACATTTCAAGATGCCCTAGTTGGCACTCTTTAAAGGGGATGAAGATGCTCAAGAACATGTGACTCGATTTTTGAGTCAATGCTTTGGTATACAAGACAATGATGCATTGTTATTGAGAACATTCATAACCACATTCGTAGGATCTGCCTCGAATTGGTTTACCCATCTATCGAAGCATAGCATCTACAACTTGGATCAACTAGTGGACACGTTCCTAGAATGTTTTGCTTTCAATACAAAGAAAAAGGCGTCACTCAGTGATCTAGCTAGCCTCAAACAGTATGAGGAGGAATCTATGGTGGCATATGGGAATCGATGGAGGACGATGCTTTCAAAGTTGTCCTACCTCCCTCCTATGTCCGACCTAACTCAAATGTTTGCAAAGAGTTGTTTGCGATCGATCTCTGTGCTATTGCAGCTGCAACAATATGCCACTTTAGAAGAAGCTCTGGCGCAAGCTAGACGTATCGAAGAGATCAAGATACAGGATGGTGAAATTGCCAAGCCTAAGAAAAAAGAGTGGAACAAGAGCACCAAAACAGGGAATACGCAATAGAAACCCGCCGTGGTCAATCAAGTTGCTATTAATGCCCCTACGCCTACAGAAACAACATAGCTTCCAAAGGCTAATTATCAGGTGGTGCCTCACAATAATTATGAGAAAGATAACAAAAAGTAGGATCAAAATCAACAGCGTCACCCCAAGCGACAATTTACACCATATACTGAGTCTAGGGACTCCTTGTTTGACCGTTTGTCAATGGCAAACTTGATTAATCTACCAGATATTCCAACAATTGATCCTAATGTGCCAAAGCCTAAAGGCTACAAAGAGGATCTTTTCTATAGATTCCATAGAAGGAAAGGGCATGACCTTAATGTCTGTTGGACATTTAAAGGTTTAGTGCAAGATCTCATTGATAATCACACATTGGTAGTGGATAACCCCATCGCACCCAACAACCAACAAATGGGTGTTTTCAAAGATCCTTTACCCACACATGATGCACAAACAAAACCTCTACATGTCAATGAAGTGCAACAGAGTTGCCCCATGGAGGGGTATGTTGGGATGATTAGCATTGTGACAAGAAACAAGAGACACCCAGGAGTTGCTCCCGCGACAGCCACTAGGGAAGTTCCATCCACGTCACAACATCAACCGAATCCTACATAGTTGCCCCCGCCTAGACCAGTGGCCACGATTCAAACTAGACTTACTCAAAGTCTATAGACCACATCGGCTAGGCTCTCCATTTATGAGCTTATTCAACAATCGGCGCCCCATCGAGAAGCTCTTATGGAGATATTAAAGGCAATTGAATTGCAACCCCACAAAGCAGATTCGTTCAACAATTTTGTGGGGCATGTCAAATAGTGTACTAAACCAGTCATTACCTTCAGGGAAGATGAGCTAAAAATGGTGACTGGAGATGTAGCGGATCCACCCCTACACGTTATTGCATGGGTCAACGGGACTCCGTACAAGCGGGTGTTGGTAGACACTGGTTCATCCAGTAACATTATTACAACCGTTGCATTGAAACATTTGAAACTGCCAGCCTCTCACATTGCACCTTCCACTTATACTCTTCGAGCATTTAATGATGCGATATGCTCGACAGTTGGCACAATTGTCCTGCCCATACAAGTGGGACAAAAGACCATTCATACATTGTGCCACATTTTAGAAGGTGAGATGGCTTACAATATCTTGCTTGGGTGGCCTTGGATCCGGGATATGAAGTGTGTCCCTTCAATTGCTCATCAATGTTTGAAATATACATTTTAAGGACAAGTGCACATGGTCCCCACAGATTTGGAACCTTTTAAATATTGCAACTCAGTGCAAATCATGCCGCAGTTGACCCTTCCTTCAACGCATGTGGATTTCCAGTTAAATCCATCTAAGAAGGGTCAGACTAAGCAAGAATCTCCATTACCAAATGAATCAAATTCCCAGGTGGGTTCATCTTCTTCATCATGTCCTCCCACAACAATGCCACCTATGGCGGCCACTCCAACGGACAAAGGAAAGAAGCCCCTGGAAGCGAAACCACCTTTAGTCTCCAATATCTCTATAGAAGAGACGCCTAATAGAATGGAAGTTGAGATGCCTAGTTCACCCCACATGGAGTGGACTCAAGGAGAACTCCCATTCACTTCCCCTCAATCGCCAACGATTACTGTTGAGATGTCTAACACAGGCATGGGGGAGTATATAGTGCACAATGTTGTTGCAACGCCCACACTTCAGTCTATGCAAGACATGGGAAGACCTCGACTCCCCATAGGCTCCGTGGTTCCTTTAGGCTACCCACCTAATCAGACAAATTTTATTTTTGGGGGCCTGGATCATGGCGTTGAACCTTCCCGACAAGAAGAGGAAGATGAAGATCCCTTTGTGGAAGATGTCAACTATCTGGCTAACCTAGACTTCGCATTACGATATCTTAGCCAATGCAATTGGCATGGATACGGGTTAGGCAGGTATGAACAAGGAATGCATGTTTTGTGTCAACCAAGATACCAAATGCCTTATGATAAGTTAGGAGTAGGGTTTAATCACCCTTTGCCCCTCGACATCTTGGTTGAAAACATGCAAGGCCTAGGGATAGGCAACAAGGATGGGTTGGCATCAGATCCATATGCCAATCCAAATACAACTTATACATTGGGGGATTATTTCCCATTACAAACAAATAACCTTGTTGACCTCAAAAACCCTTTCCCTATGGTCGAACAAGGAGAAACCTCATGGACTCACCCATAAGGGGAAGATGGACAAGACCACGAAGGGTCTTCTAAAGATGAGTCAGAGTACGATCATTCGCACGAATATCCACTGAATGACGATCAAGAAGACTTCCTGATGATGTTCCCATTGAATGATCCAGTGAGCATAGGCTACCTCAACAGCAACAAGATCCTTTGGACATAGATGACATGTTTGAACACTTACACATAGGTCCAAGACATAGGAGGCATTTCAACCTGGCATAGTTATAGCAATTACTGCACCCACCCCTCCAGGAATACAGAGAGCATCTTCCGCCTGGAGACCCTATCAAACCATCAGTGCCTAGGGCAGACCCTATTTGTAGGTTCATGCATAGGGCTGATCCCTTTGTGCCAGTGCCTACAGAGCTAGATCCAAAGCACCAAGAACATCTTGAATGTCAAAGTTGTCACATTTGCGGTAATGGAGATTACAATCATTTCATCAACATGGTCTCCATTGACTTGACCACCCCCATCCATGATCTAGCCAATCCAACATGATTATTGCATCTAGACATAGAGGCTATTGATTGGGATCGAGCTAGCACACCACCATCTCCATCAGAGTATTGACCTTGCGGTGGGATGTTTCATTTCACTCTAGGACAGACTCAGGATGTCTTCCATGTTGAAGAGGAACTTGACGTTCCTAATGATGATCTTAATTCAGTGAACGATATCCATCTGATCCCAATTCCACACCAGTTGGAAGATGGATCCCATATGTCAGTTGAAGCAATGACTGATGTAGACATCGGCACAGATCCAATGAATCCACGGATTCTCAAGCTGGGGGTAAGTCTTTCCCTTGAAGAGCGAGCCGATTATGTTACCCTTCTTAAGGAAAAGAAGGAGGTTTTTGCATGGTCATACAAGGATATTCCAGGACTAGACCCATATCTAGTCACACACAATTTAATGCTTGATCCGACAATCAAGCCAGTAAAGCAAAAACTATGCAAGATGTAAACAATAGTGGCATTAATGGTAAAAGATGAGTTATAAAAGTTTTTGGATGCCCAGTTTGTCATCTGTGTGGATTATCCGCCATGGTTGTCTAACATGGTTCCCGTCAAGAAGCCCGACGGGAGGATTCGCATATGCACTGATTTTTGAGATCTTAACAAAGCGAGTCCTAAGGATGATTTTCCCTTTCCGAGCATCGACACGTTGGTAGATGCTACAGCGGGCCACGAAATGCTTTCCCTTATGGATGGTTTCTCATGATACAATCAGATTCGTATCAATCCTGAGGACCAACTAAAAACGGCATTCACAACGCCTTGGGGGAAATTTTGCTATAAGGTCATGCCTTTTGGCCTTAAAAATGCTAGAGCCACCTACCAACGTGCCATGACGTACATCTTTCATGATTACATGCACAAAACTTTGGAAGATTACATGGATGATTTGTTGGCAAAATATCTTTTGTGCCCAGATCACATCGGTGACTTGAGCAAGGTCCTTGATCACCTCATTGAGCATAAAGTCAGACTAAACCCTAAGAAGTGCGTCTTTGGCGTCACCTCTAGAAAGCTCTTGGGTTTCATAGTCTCCAAACAAGGAATTGAGGTCGATCCAAACAAATTCAAGGCAATCCTTGAAATGTGTCCCCCAACCACCATCAAGCAGCTCAGGAGTTTGCAAGGAAAGGTTGCGTCGATCAAGCGCTTCATAGCGTAGTTATTTGACAAATGCCGACCCATGAATAAATTATTGCATAAGGGGGTCACATTTCATTGGGATGATGAGTGCCAGTCAGCCTTTGATGACATTAAACAATACTTGGATTTGCCGCCAATATTAGCACCACCTAGACCAGGAGTGCCATTCTATTTATACATCTCAGCCACTGAGGTGGCACTGGGTGCCATGCTGTCCCAAAAAAATGAACTTCACAAAGAACAGGCTACATACTATCTTAGCCGCACCCTGGTCAGTTATGAACTTAACTATGCATACGTTGAAAATCTCTGCTTGGCAGTGGTGTTTGCTACCAAAAAGCTATGCCACTACATGCTCAGTAATAATATGTATGTTGTGTCTAAGGAGAATCCATTGCGATACATGATGAGTCGCACTTATCATAGTAGTCGCACGGTGAAATGGATCATGTTGTTGACGGAGTTTGACATAGAATTCATTGGACAAAAATCTATAAAAGGTCAAGTCATCGCCGATCAACTAGCTGAGGCTCCTCTTGAAGATGATCAACCTCTAACTTTTGAACTACCTGATGATGGGGTCTTCCATGTTTCAGAGTTGCCAGATTTTGATGAGCCTGAGTCATAGGCTGACATAACCCTATTCTTCGATGGTTCTAAATGTGAGCAATGGGGTGGTGTGGGAATTGTATTCTTCACTCTACAAGGCACTCCAATGCCCTTGTAATTTAAATTAGACTTCCCATGCACCAACAACAATGCAGAATATGAAGCCTTGCTCATAGGTCTTCAGACAACAATCACCATGAACATTAAATGATTGAACATCTTTGGTGATTTGTTGTTAATTGTCAATCAAGTAAAGGGGATATTCCAATGTAAATGTCTAGTTTTGAAGTCTTATAAAGCCCTTGTGGACAAATTCCTGGCACAACTTGAATGGTATGACATCGAGGCACTCCCTCGATCATCAAATAATTTTGTGGATATTATGGCCTCCTTGGGGTCACTCATCCCGCAAGACCCTTCTGGTGAAATGACAACCATTCAGGTTAAAACATTATCACAATCTGCAATGGAGCATGCAAGCTCTGATCTAACGCTAGGAATCCACATGATCCATATTGAACCATCTCCGGATAAGTTCTCTCGAATTCGAGATTGTTTGACTAAAGCCAACTGGGGGTCCTTGTTCTCCTCGACTCTTCTTACTAGCAACACCACGTTGTTTTTACAAGTTCTTTCCTGCTCAACATTTGTTCAGGATAGACTTCAAGAGGGATTGGTCGTTCATACTATCGAGGTTTCTGATCAGCAATATTGGTACACACCCATTCGAGATTACCTCAAGCTAGGTACTCTCCCACTTGGATTGACACAAGCCATGAAAATATCATTCAAACAAAAAGCGACAAAGCATGTCTTGTTAGGAGACATTTTGTATCATCGGAATTATGAAGGAATCCTCCTTCGTTGTTTGGACTAGCAAGAGTCCACTTGGGCGATCACCCAAGCTCACGATGGTACATGTGGTGGCCACTTTATCGTTATGGCCATCGCAAAGCGCATTCTTTACATGGGTTATTATTGGCCATATTTAGAGTGAGATTTTTGTGCATATGTGAAGAAGTACGTGAAGTGTCAGCACCATGCTAATTTGACACACGTACCTTCTCAGGCCTTATAGTTGATTCAATCGGTTTGGCCTTTTTTGCAGTGGGGCTTTGATCTAATTGGAAAGATCTCCCCTGCATCATCTGGTCGTCACACATTTATTTTAATGGCCACAGAGTACTTTACCAAATGGGTGGAAGCAATTCCGCTGACCACTACGACTGGAGCCCGCATTGCGGAATTTATTTTGCATAACATCATATGTCATTTTGGTATTCCATCCAAGATCCTATCAGATAATGGGACACCATTCAAGAATAAAGATGTGCGTGCTTTGACCACAAAGTACAAGATTCAACACAACTTTTCAACACCCTATTATCCGTAGGCAAATGGGCAAGTAGAGGCGTCAAACAAAATGCTAGTCGCCATTCTCAAAAAGATAGTTGCAAACAATCATAAATACTGGCACATTCAAATCTTGCTTGCCCTATGGGCTTATCGCACCAGCATTCGCATGCCCACTGGGGCAACTCCATTTTTGCTGGTGTATGGCTCCGAGGCAGTCATGCCTTTTGAGTTGGAAATTCCTTCCCTACGCATTTCAATGCAAGATTTCATCGATGATGACACTATGCGGCAGGCCTGGTTAGATCAACTGATGTTGCTTGACGAACGACGCGTTAATGCTCTCGAGCATTTACGTATCTATCAAGAGTGACTTAAGAAAGCATACAACATGAAATTCCACTTCAAGGAATTTCAGGTTGGTGACTTGGTCTTAAAAGAGAACCAACAGAATTCTAATTTGCCGTCCCATCTACGGGACAAGTTCGTGGCAAACTGGTTAGGTCCTTACATCATTGACAGTAAAATAGGACCTGGAACATACCGGCTTGCCTCTCTTGAAGGAATCAAGGAAATAGAACCCTTGAACATCATTCATTTGAGGCCATTCCACATCTAGAGAGTCATAGTCCAACAAAAAGCTCCAAGGA
Source organism: Wollemia nobilis (assembly GCA_028583015.1). Lineage (NCBI taxonomy): Eukaryota > Viridiplantae > Streptophyta > Pinopsida > Araucariales > Araucariaceae > Wollemia > Wollemia nobilis. Next base: position 1,443,151 of record JAQPPZ010017025.1, on the reverse strand, counting down.
TTACCACAATCACTTGGTCAACCCAAAAGCTCCAAGGATTATCACAATCGCTTGGTCAACCCAAAAGCTCCAAGCGTTACCATAACTGCTTGGTCAACATAAAAATTCAAAAATCAACAAAAACAACACAAAAATCAAAATTACAAAAACAATTGCATTTCAATTCCATGCATTCTCATAAAAATCAAAATCACAAAAACATTTGCATTTCAATTCCATGCATTCACATCAAAAATTAAAATCACAAAAACAACACAAAAAAAATAATCAAAATTACAAAAACAATTGCATTCCAATTCCATGCATTCTCATAAAAATCAAAATCACAAAAACAATTGCATTCCAATTCCATGCATTCTCCTAAAAATCAAAATACAAAAAAAAATAGGTTACATTAAGCATTGCATCCATACATTGCATACTTCGATAGGTCATACAAGTCAAAAGCACCATAGGTTGTCATTACTTGGCAATTCCATTATTTCCACCTCAAATCCATTTTCATAAACGCATACATCCAACATATCACCCTTTTATTTTAGCATAGTTAGTTGTCTCCTAATGTATATAGGGTTTTCGTCATTCAGATGTCTTTAAATTTTTAGCCAAAACTGTACACAGTTAAGCAGATTTTACACAGGAAAGTTGTACTTGGATCACGCCTTGTTACATAGCATCCCAACACAAATTAAAACACATATAAAAATTCCTAAGTTGTGTGAACGAAAGATGAAACCTGCACAGTAATCCAGGTTACCTTAAGCAAAACGGTTATCTTGCTTATCCCCGTGTGCGAATGACCCTAGGAATGCTGAGAGTTGGCAAATCCAATTCCCCATAAATCCCAAGTTCTCATAAGTTGCAAAAACATCAAAAATTTGCAAAATGTCAAAACACTACAATTTGACATCCTACAGTGCACACATCAAAATGCACAAACAATAGTGATTTTCATCACTCCATATCCACATCCCTTGCTCAAGAAAAAAAAAAAAAACAACAAATAAAACAAAAATAAACAGTGATTTTATCACTATAACGAGCAAGTATCCCAATCCACTTGAAGAAAATAAGGGATTCAAAATTGAATCCTTGGAACTCTCAGCATTTTGACAGGTCATGAGGCAAGCTTCAGTATCGATTTGGTTGATAGCCTATTGGTCACTAGTGGTAAACCTCCCGCATGATGATATATCTCTCACATTAACTTGTGTGCAGATCAATGTTTGCATGTGGATAAGCTAGCTTATGGTATCCTAGATAATATCGTAGATTAATCTGACTAAATACAATAAAGGAGTTAGTGGAGCTAATTAGGTGATCCTCAGTATAGGTTCGATTGAAAGCCCATCTGGCACTAGTGCTATCCTGATGAATAACACATTAACGAACTCAATTGCACACACAGGGATGTGAAATAACTTGGTTAAATTCAAGTCATATTTGGACCTTGTTTATAAGTCTTGCAAGATAAATGTACAGTCTTGGCTAGTTAGTTAAAATATCTGCATCTCAGAAAAGCTTAATTCCATTTTCAAACAACTGGTACATTTCATTCCATACATCACCATCAAAAAATAGACAAAATACAAAAACAAAGTTTTCACATGCACAAGCATTCCACAAAGTTATCCCATTATTATCAAGTCAATCCAATTTTGTCCAGTCTATGGTGCATCGACAAATCATCAACAATTCATTTCATTCATTCCATATGCATACATCATATAAATTAGAACCATCGCATTCATAATCGCATATACATACATCAATGTAAAAACATGCACATAAAAATAAATCATGAACAATGTAAAAACACCAAAAAGAATCATCTGTATATATATCATAACAAAATTGCTCGCAGGCTACAAAATGGGTCCCCTGACCCTGCAATCATATCTCAAAAACCCCCAGCCTAGGGCGTCGGCCACCATGATCATGCAGGATCGGTGCGATGTGAGCTACCCCCTGCCGTATCAGTCCTCTGAGATCTCTCAGGGCTACTGCTCGCCCCTGCATCCTGCCCACTAGCGCCTCCCTCATCTCATCGTCGATGATGGGATGATGCCGACTGCTCTGTCCCACTGTCTCTCATCCAATATGATGAGCCACTGGTCGGAGGCTCTGGTATTCACCCACCAAGGTGGATAATCTTGCCCTCCATCTCTAGCCGATGTCGCCCCCAATCTGCCTCCTATAGCCTCCACTCTGCCTCCCGCCTACGGTAGTACATGATGGCATCATCATGTTGTGCTAGCTACACCCGTAGGATATCCCTCTCCCGTGCAGCATCTGTATCCCCTACCTGCTAGTGAGACGCAGCCCCTGTGCTCCCCCGCCCTGCCAACTATGTCTACAGGATATCCCTCTCCTGCGTCATCTCTGCAAGCTCTCCATATCACCTCTGTAGTAACCCCATCAATCGTGCTACCTCAGCACGCAACCCCACCTCTATATCCCCTTGCCCGGACGGTTGCATTGGCCTCTCTGGAGCATCAGCCTGCTCTGGAGCATCCTGCATCTCTGGCTGCTCCTCCTCATCAACATCCTCTCCCGCATCTGCAACCTCCACCATATCCACATCCACGGGAGCTCCCCAACCCTCTCTTGGTGCCTCTGCACCCTCTCCGTCTCCCGTTGCCTCATCTCCTCCCAATGGTCCCTCACCTCACCACTACCGAAGCATCCACCACTCCTGATACTCGACTATCACTCCGACGTCATCTACATTCAGAATGTCCAGTATGATATCTGACTCCTCCCCTAGTGGCTTGAGGATCGACGTAGCTAAGGTCCTCTCATCACTTCAGCGTCGATAGACTACGGGTTCCCCAGGCAACCCCTGGCTTACCCCAAACTATCGTGTCACTCGGAGGTAGTGAAAGTACTCCTGCTTCGTCCCATGTCATCCAATCACCCATCTCCTCCTTCGGACCCGCCGAAGCCACTCATCAGCCTCTGGCCATGCGGGACAATCCCGATATGGCCTCCATACCACATCTCTGGGAGTCAGTCATGCCAATGCATCTCTGTAATGGTCTACGTCTCTCGCAAACCGCCGAATCTGCCCCCACTCCTCCGATCGATACCATAAAGCACCATAACCAATATCCCTATCCACCATGTCAGCCCGGGTAGTCCAGGGTAGCCCTCGTGGTCGCTCTACGGCTATATGCTGCCAGGCCCAACATTGCAACAAGTAACTACAGCCAATCCCCTTCCGCCTCCGGCAACGGACCTCATACAACTCATCATATAACTGTGCCAAAAGTGTCTGGCCCCATCTCATAATCACTGGCTCTGTCATCGAACAATCCACTAGCTATCACACCACCTCTAATAGGTTCCATGGGAACCTCGATCCTGACGAGTCTGGCAAGAGCATGTTGGAAATGAGGCTCATGAGTAGTGCATGCCTCACTCCCAACATTCCCATCGCATACCAATATTGTACCAGAATCCCACCAATCTAGTAATCCAGCTCCGCCCTCTCCAACGAGGTCATCCCATCCTCATCCTCTCCGTGTCCAAAATACTATGTCAGTACTGTCGTCCTCTGGCCTCGTGGTGTCGTTCGAATGGGAACCCTGTCTATCAGAATCTAGAGAATTCGATACACGTCCTCTAAGGTGACAGTCATCTCCCCTGTCGAAATATGGAAGGTGTTCGTCCGAACATCCCACAGGCCGATCAAAGCTATAATGTATGCCCGATCCGCCACAACTGCATCCAACCGAGCCACATGCTTGAGCCCTAGGGCATCAAGCCAATCCCAGTCCTCAGCTGTCAACGCCTCGCAGGCATTAGAAAAAATCGTCGGCACCCGATGTCGACTCTTCACCACCTACACATCACATAAAACAACACACATCAAAAACATGCATCAAATTACCATCACATGTACAAAAATGCATAACTGTACAGTAACATCTTTCATTCACATGTACATCTTAAAAAAAAAAAAAAATTGACATGGTTAACCAACGGTTTTACCTAAGTTTACCATTTCAAAACAAAAAAAAAATCCATCAATTTTTCATCTTACATTTCATCAAAAAACGACAAAAATTTGACATGGTTTACCTACGGTTTCGACCTAAGTTTACCATTTCAACAAAAAAATTCATCTATTTTTCATTTTTTAATTTCATCACAAACGACAAAAATTTGACATGGTTTACCTACGGTTTTGACCTAAGTTTACCATTTCAACAAAAAAATTCATCCATTTTTCAGTTTTTAATTTCATCACAAACGACAAAAATTTGACATGGTTTACCTACGGTTTTACCTAAGTTTACCATTTCAAAGCAAAAAAAAATCATCAATTTTTCATTGAACATTTCATCAAAACACAACAAAAATTTGACATGGTTTACCTACGGTTTCGACCTAAGTTTACCATTTCAACAAAAAAAAAAAATTCATTTTTAAATTTCATCACAAACGACAAATATTTGACATGGTTTACCTACGGTTTCGACCTAAGTTTACCATTTCAACAAAAAAAAAAAATTCATCCATTTTTCATTTTTTAATTTCATCACAAACGACAAAAATTTGACATGGTTTACCTACGGTTTCGACCTAAGTTTACCATTTCATCAAAAAAATTCATCCATTTTGCATTTTTTAATTCCCTAAAAATAACAAAAAAATGAGCATGGTTTACCTATGGTTTTAACCTAAGTTTTACCATTCACATCAAAAACAAACATTTTTATAACCATGGTTACCCTAAAAGTGTTACTCTAAGTTTCATTTTGGGTTTATCCTACGGTTTTCCATCTAAGTTTCCATCGGTTTGCATCCACGTTTCATTTGGTTTCATTCATTCACCTTTTAATTTAATTAATTAGGGTTTCATGTTTTAAATAAATGAAAAACATAATAAAAACACATTTGCATTTTTCAAATTCCAACTCAAGGAGATAGTGCACTTACTGGTCTCGCCTCGGCTCCGCCGCTCGATGACCCGGTTTGTGCACTCATGGTGGCTGGAAAATCTGGCAGCGCTTCGCATCAGAAAATCTACCTCCTCCTCCCCAGAGCTCCAAATTGTAATCGCTGAACAGTGCAAATGAGCCCAATCTATCATTTTCGCATATTTATAATTTTCGCTTGCTGGTAATCGTCCCTGGCTGAAACGAGCGCTTTTTCCTGAGGCACACTTGTTCCACCCCAGGACGAGTACCATCATGGCGTGCTCATATTACCCCAGGACGAGTACCATCATGGCATGCGCTCGTCCCCCCTGGGATGAATAAAAAAAAAAATCAAAAATAACCAACAACTAAAAATGACAAATGCCAACAAAACCCCTAAAAATTGCCAGACAAAAGTGCTCTTGCACTTAACCTCTTGGCATGTGAAAACTGATGTCGGGGTCTACCTTGTCGTTATCCTACTCCCTAAGAAGGCTACCATAGCCGAACCGCTCCACGGGAAGACGGATTTTTGACAATGTTAACCCCAAATGGCATCCCAAAATGGGTTCACACCCACCAAAAATAGGTCAAAACAATCGAGAAACTACTCGAGCATGTACCGGATAACATCTAAAGGCCCCCTCACTTAAGTCATCTTGGGTCAAGCGACTCGTCGCTTTTCTCATGTCGGTCATTCCCTCATCGATTCGTCGCTTGAGGGGGTAGTCACACTTAGTTGCTAATCAACAACATTATATCCTGTTTTGGAAATAACACGCATTCAAAGGATCATTGCAAAAGACAATCGCACCCCTGCTTGGGGCAGCAAACAAGCAATTATTACAAACTGATCATATACTTGGCATTCGTGAATCATGAACTCAAGGTTCCCACAGACAAAAGGTTGCGCCCTTTGCCTATTCATGACTGATCAATGTCTAAGTTCAAGTAATACCTCATCGAACCAGGTTAATGCTTGATTTAAGTTCCTTAGCTTGTCAGAAGCAAAGATTCAATAATGCATGCCCTTTCCATACTTGGGGCATCAAGAGTTGGTTAGGTTACTGAAAACCTTAATCATTAGTGCTTTGGTTATCTATTTTTGCTCAGCACTGCACCATGTGCAGCGCTTTCCAAAAAGGGGCATCTATAGATGCCAAAATAGCACCAATCCGATTATGTGACAATAAGCACTAATCGCACTAACACACACAGCCCCTAGGGCAGCCCTCAAAGGTTAAATAGTGGTTCTAACCACTCACACAGTAGTTTTTACAAGTCAGGGATCAATTTGGCACCTTTTAGACACTTTATTGCTTATTCGTCCCACCCAGGGACGAGTGCGGATTTGTACTCGTCCTACCCAGGGACGAGTGTGGATTAATACTCGTCTCACCCAGAGACGATTACCAGCACTCGCTTCGTGGTGGGACGAACGCCAGGTTTGACCGACAAAAATTCAGATCTCGGCATGTGACAACTTAGAACTGCCACTTAGCTTTTCTTGCATGACATAGGAGTGCGAGTGAGTTCTTTTGACAACTCATATCTGCCAATTAACTCTCCCTTCATGACATGGGAATGAAAGTAAGCTTTTTAAGACAACTCAGATTTGCCACTTAGCTATCCCTTCATTGCATGGGAGTGCAAGTGAGCTTTTTCTAAACATACAAAGACATGCACAGAGACAGTTAAGAAGCCCTTGATCAAGAAGTCTTCTCTTCACACAAAAAGCATTCATGCAAAGAAACACTTTTGCATGTTAATTCAAAGAGACCCCTTGGGTATATAAAATGGTGAGTTTCCTCACCCAAAAGATATACAAAGAAGGAGCATTTTGAGCGACGAAGTGCTGCTAATTCACTTACTTGCGATTTGTGTTTTCAACATCCATAATCTCTTAATCGAAAGAGAGGTTATTGGGTGACTTTTGAAGGCACGAATCAAGAACCAACACCGATTTTTCTGACAACAATATTCTACCAATTTGCGAACAACACATCACATCAAGTTTCGGACCCATCCCAAGCGGATTGGTGTCAAAACAAAGTTTCACCCATGGGTGGTTTGCCTTCGGGAATCCCCCACTTTAATGCTTTTGGCTTTATTTATTTTGTAGTATTTAGCTAGTTTCATGTTTATGCTTTTGTCAAGTTTTCATTTTATTTAGACTCATTTTAACCATTGTTAGATTCATCTTTTATTTTTCATACACAGGTGCTACTAATTCTTTGTTTGTTTCTTTGAACACAGATTTGCAGCATTAGAGGAGCAGCGAGGAATCTACCTTTATCAACGCAAGCGACGACAATGTTTTGGTTTGCCCATCTTATATGTGGGCACGCGGAAGAAGGAATTCTGAAACAAGTTGTAAAAGACCAACATTTAACGCTCCTATCCCCTAAAAAGGAAGGAGACACATTGTAACACAAATTTGAAAAGCATATCAATAAAAGGGCCGATTTTTATATTGCTTTAATATCTTGTGTTCATGTTCTTTCTTTTTACGCATTTTTCAATAACATAGGATTTAAGCGTTATGTTAGTTTCATTTACATTGCATTTTTAGTTTATCCTTTTTGTTTCCGAAATCTCGTGCTTTCATAATGCATGTGTAAAGAGCAAAAATTGAAGTGCGAATTTTGTGAGAATACGAAGGGATTTTAATATTTAAGGGTGCAACAAAAAAACATTAAATATAAAATGTTCAAGACATAGAGGTTGATTACCAACCGACTGGTTGGTCTAGTGGCAAGTGTTCGGTGGTTAGGTCATTGGGAGAGTGTAGGTTACACATTCAAGTCTCAATGAGGGTAGTTTGTTTAGTTTTTACTTTTGGGCAACAGATCAAAGGTACTAAGCACATGAGGCACTTTTCCCTCCCAAGTGAGCACCTAGCTCACACAACAGTTGGGTTGCGGCTAGGGCACTGGAAGTAGTGTGACCTGGGATCGAATCCCACTGAGGAGAATGCAAGGTACTTTAATTTTTATTATTTTGTGTATACAACGTATGGTCTAAGGTTGCATTGTGAGCACTATTTGAAGCGTGTGGTCTAAGGTTGCATTGTGAAGCACTATTTGAGTGCGTGGACTAATTTTTTAAGTGAGCGCCTAGGGATTTAAAAGGAGGGTAAGGTAAAATTAATTTTTACCTTAGTTAAAAAGGTTGTAAATGTTATAATTGTGATTTAAAAGTAAATTGCATTATTTTTATTTTTAATGTCAAATATTTTTGGAAATGCAATTTTTGAGCACGAAGACATAAGTGAGAATTTTGGATTAATTTAAGCATTAAATTTTTGAAAGAGGTTATAGTGAAACTGAGTGATTGTAATATTTGTTTGAAAATTTTGGAGACTATAAGGTGTGCTTAACACTTGATAATGTTTGTATGGTGAATATTGAGGAAAATTTTGTGGTGAATTTTTGAGTTAGGCTATTTTTATCTAACCTTGAAATTGGAAAAAATGAGTTTGATTGTAGTTGAGATAGGTTGTGAAGACATATCTCCATCAAAAAAAAGGTATGGGCACATCTTTCTTGTGAGTGAAATATTGTTGGATTGAATGTTGTGAAATGTAAATTTGGAGTGAAAATGTTTGTTTGATAAGCATTGTTAGAAATGTTTGAGTGATGTTTCACATGCATGATTGGTGAATGTTTCTAAGGACAATTGAATATGAAATTGAAAACTATCTTGAACTAGGATTTGTGAAATATCATGAGTATCATTGTTATGTGATGTTGAGAACTATCATGAACTAGGGTTTGTGAAATAAAATGAGTATGATTGTTATGTGAATTTGGAATCATATTGAGTCAAGGTTTGAGTTCCAAAGTGTGAGTTATTGAAAGTATAGTGAAACACTTGGTTAGGGTTTGTAAGCAAGTTGTGTTTCATTGATTAAATGGTTGAATGAAGTTGGATGAGCTTTATTGATTGAAAGAGTTGGAGTGATAGTTCAAGTTCTATGAAACAATTTTTTATTTATTCTAAATTGATTTGAAAGAGATTTTGGAAGTGATTGAGTATTTTTGTGAAGGTGAAACATATTGAGTCTCTAACCATTCTCTATATGTTTCTATGGTTGAACAATATTATGAGTGAAACTTGTTTGTGTGATTGAAGAGGTATTTTTAAAGAGATTAAGTTGAGTTTTGTATGCAAGTTTTGTAGTTGATTTGAATAAGCTTTTTTAAAAGTTGTTGAGCAGAATTGAGCAAGTCCTAGAGAGGACTTAAGGATAGATTTAAGCAAGCTTTTATGTTATATTGTGAGAATATTTGAGCAAGTCCTAGAGAGGACTTAAGAATAGAGTTAAGCAAGCTTTTGTGGAATCTTGTGAGCAGATTTGGGTAAGTCCTAGAGAGGAATTAAGGAGATATTCATGTGAGATTTTGTGGAAGCTTACAAGAAAATTTGAGGTAAGTCTTGGTGAAGACTTTTTGAGAATATTGGACAAATTCTATAGAGAACTTGTTGAGCATATTGGAGGTATGTTTTGGTGAAGAATTTTTTAGCAGATTTAAGGTAAGTATTGGTGAAGACTTGTGGATAGATTAAAGGCAAGTCTTAGAGAATACTTGAGAGTAGATTGAACAAGTTCTTGAGAGGACTTATGGATAAATTTGAGGTAAGTCTTAGAGAATACTTGAGAGCATAATTGATTGATTTATTTATTCAAGATTTGTGTTAAGGCTTGGGGAAGATCTAGTAGAGTTGATTTATGATTGGATCAAGCTTTGTATTAAGGTTTCAAGACATATTTGAGGATAAATTTTGTGTATATTTGAGGGCAGATTTGTGCCAGACCAAAGATAGACTTATGAACAAATTTTTTCTAGATGGAAGGACAGTGTTTAGTGCAGATTTTAGACAAAGACTGAGTAGAGTTGAGAGTAAGCTTTGGAAGTGAAAGAGTAGAGAAAAATAGTATCTAGTGGATAGATATCCATTAGCAAGGGCAGTCAAGACAAATTCTTCTAAGTGATGACAAAGGTCTTCTATGGAGAGAGATCCACAATCTAGTTGTATCGCTCCAAATTTTTCGCATCCCTACCTTCAAGCTATTGGATCTGTGCCCAAAAGGAGGATGGGAAAAGGATGTTGTGGTACCTCGGACTAAGAGGACTTTGCGAAGGTCCCGCCTCTCAAGGGAGGTGTATTTTGATGATTTTTTGATGGATGGTGGGTTCACAAGGAAACATTTAATGACAGCTTCCATGCCTAGGTTGGGAATGTGTTTAAATGTGTTCATTTTTAACCTTAAGCATTCATATCCTAGTTTTGGCCGAATGCATCTAGATTACTCTATATGAAAATGCAAGTTCAATGAATACAAAAAATAGATTTAAAAACAAAAAAATAGAGAGATTATAGAGTACAAATGAGGAATACCTTATCCGGATGTCTGAAGAAGATTTTGATGTTGAAGCAGTCTGGATCGTCTGAGATTCGATAGAATCGTCTGCAATCAGACAAGATCGTCTGCGATCTGACGAATTCGTCAGAGACCTGCAAAACCGAAAACAGATACAAAATACAAAAAGTACTATAGTGCTAACAGAGGGAAATGATATAAAATGGTAGCAATGTTATCAAACTGAAACTTTAAACACAAAGAAAAAAATGAATCGTGCTAATTAGATGATAATTAGGATTTACTTATGCACTTAATCTAAATGGGTGAACTCCAAATACAAAATAACATAAAACACTGAATAGACTATCTAATTTGTAGAATAAAATGACAGAGACAAGGTTGAGAAATGCAAACTTCAGGCACCGATTGCCTTAATACGGACTGCAGTCGAGATCATCTCGCATCAGTACGAAATCGCCTTGAATTCGACAGGTTCGCCTCCGATCTGAACAGATTTGTCGGCAACGATAGGTGCTAGCTTCGACTGAAAAATAGTGATGTACCTACAATAAAATTGGTATGGGACTAGTGCAAATGGAAAATAGGGATGTTTTAACGTGAATGGAGTTAACTTGCAGAGAATTTCAGCCAGGGGTTGGGAAGGGAAAATCCTAGAGACTAAATAGGCTTAGGGGAGTAGTTAGGAGGTTGGAGATCATCCCAATTTGGGATATCTCCAATGGGGGGAGGGTCCCAATGGTGCAGACACGCTTTTTCCCAGATTGGAGACCCGTTGGAACAGATTCCAACTTTGCAAAATTAGTTTTGCGACAAGATCGTCTGGATGTCCTAGTCCAGATGAAATCGTCAAATCTGGGGCGATATCATCTGATCGATGACGATATCGTCAAATGGTCAAAACAACCTCTAAAAATGGTGTAGAAAATGGGGAAATGGATTTCTCGATGGTTAACGGGCGGTTTGGGAGGTTAAATTTGATTTTTAAATTATTTACTAAGGTGAATGTAATTATTGTAATTTTACTGCGCCAATTTTAGGGTGCTACATTTTGCCCCCTCTTTAGCAAATTTTTCAAAGAAAATGCGTTAAAGATGAGTTCTTCTCGATCTACGAGAAAGCAAAAATTATTCTCATTTTTAGGTGATGATTCTTGGTCGAATCGTACGACAGCTTACTATGGTGCCCCCTCCGTGTTTTTACCCAAATCGAACGTTTGAGGCAAAAACGCGGAAAAGCAAAAAATTATTTTTGAATAAAATTAAGAAAAATAGGGTAAAACCCTAATTCATTTTTACTGTTCATTTTCTGGGTTTTAGAGCTTTGAAGCAAAAATGGTGGAGACGACGCACAGATCGACAGAGGTCCAGTGCGGTCTACGGGTAAGAGTCCAAACTGATCTAGAATGCTTTAATTTAACTTTACATGCTTTGTAGGTAATTTTTAGGTGAATTTTGAGCATCGCGGCCATTTTTGGGCTGTCGACGTCGTCGAGACGAAATCGTCTCGATTTCGAAGAAATCGTCCCAATTTCAGCAATTTCGCTCGAAAGGGGGATGATTTCGTCAAATTAGGGACGATTTCGGACTGCAAAATCGGAGACGATTATGCTCAAATTTGGGACGATATTGTCCAATAGTGGGTGATATCATCAATTGCACAAAATTGAATTTTTAACTTGCATTATTGTTTACTTGAATTATTGATTAATGATTGTTTATTGTTTTGTTGTTTATGTTTGTAGAGAGGATTACTAAAGAGCAGGGAGTGGAAATACGGAGGGTTGAGAGACGACTTGGCCGCTCTCACACAGGCAGAGCGGGATAAGCTGGCACAGGCCAGCTTACTACATGTGGCAGAGATGCCACAAGTATCCACAGATATGGGGCTACTGACGGCCCTAGCAGAGATGTGGTATCCAGGCTCTTCATGCTTCCAGCTACCTATAGGGGAGATGACTCCCACTTTGGAGGATGTATGGAGGATTCTGAGAATCCCCATACAAGGATGACTGATTACTCCTACGGCCAATCAGGGCTGCGCTATGGGACGACTGTGCAGTGACCCAAGATTCACCCTAAAGAAGGGCAAAGTTAACATTGAGGCACTGCGCCAGATGCCTGGGGCATCTACACTCACACAGGTTCTAGCTGGAGTAGTTGGTGGAGTTCTGATGTGCTACCAGAGCGGGTGTAGGGTGTCGTGGATGCTCGCAAATGTGATCTACGATATGCGAGACCACAGGTACAGGTTCTCATGGGGCAATTTTGTTTTATGTCGATTGTACAAGATCCTATATGGGGTCGTGTACAAGGGTGTCCGATGTCTGGTTATGACATCGCTACTATAGGTTTGGTGCTGGGAGCACATTGCGGTGTGGAGGCCGATAGGGCTTCCTCTGATAGGGGTTGATGGGGAGAGGCCCCGAGTCTTCTACTGGTGGCTTCGGATAGGGGCATAGCGACGGATCGACCTGCCAATGTCCTTGAGGCTATTGGATGACCTAGTCCTAGACCAGATCACCTGGAGGCCATGGAGGGAGCATCCAGGGTGGCCAGAGGACAAACAAGAGTTGGCTCACGTTAGGCGAGTTTGCTGGCTAAGGATGGAGAGGGGAGAGGTGGAGCTCCACAGGTACGACCGAGTTTTGAGGCAGTTTGGTCTACAGCAGGGGATCCCATCCCTCAGAGATTACGAGTTTTCCTAGACTCTTTGGGATAACACTACAGTTAGCGGGGCTCCCGACATGTAGCGGTTTTGGAGCCAGGACACAGATGATGCCCCCATCCAGCCAGTGGATGGGGACGACGTAGGAGTAGCTGATGGCTATGATGCCTGGTACGTAGGCATTCGCCCTTCTTGGATGACGAGGGCACAAGGTCCGATCCACGTAGTTGTGTGTCGAATAGGGAGGTAGCACCATGCAGTGATGGAGGCAGCCCAGGGTTGCGATGAGAGAGAGGTGAGGAGGCCACAGGCACAGGAGTGGCCACAACAGAGAGAGAGGGAGAGGAGGGAGGTGAGACCCCCATCTCCACAGAGGCCACCATCGCTCGATAAGGGCAAGGGTGTGGACATAGGAGAGAGTAGCGATATGGCTACTATCCGGGCAGAGAGAGATCATCTGTAGGCTCAGGTGCAGATGCTACAGGATGCGGCTGCATGACACCGGGCTGAGGTGTCATAGCTACAGGATGAGATTGCATGCCTCAGGGCACGAGGCAGAGGGGCGAGCTGCGGGGAGTTGACACAGGCTATTGCCCAGATGACATTCTATCAGACTGTATACTTCTAGCTGGTGCCAGAGGCAGATAGACTACCCCTGCCAGCTAACATCATAGATCCGATCAGGATCGGGTCATCGAGGACCTCGTCTCGATCGAGGACTAGGACTACACAGACTGCGATGGGGCCACCTCATCCACCTCAGGGCATGGGAGGAGATGAGGTAGAGAGCTCGAGAGGATCTCAAGGCTAGAGGGCTGGACACTGACATTGTATTATATATTTTTTTTTGTTTGATAGAGGATTGAGTATGCCGAGGTACAAATTGTGGCATACCAATCCAGTTTTGATAATGTACATATATTTGTGACATATATAGATAGGATATTTTTGATCATATGACTTGTCTTATGTATTTTTATGATGCTTTTAATGTTTTGATTGATTGATTTGATAATTGGATGTAATTATGTCATTGGGGATATTATAATTTGAATTTCATGCGTGTAATATTTTAAAGAAATAATCTGATGTAACAAATTGATTTGTTGTAATGAAATGTAAAAATAAAAAGAGACTTCTAACAATAATTTCAAAAGACATTGTCGCTATTATAGACCATTTCATGGAGTCTCTGCTCACTCGGTCGTCAAGCTAGTCCCATTTATAGAAATATTGTTTAAAAAGTAAAAGAGTGCTTAAGAAATTGTCTTAAGACTTTGGTGCAATAGTGCAAATGATGATGATGATGATGGTTTGTTTTCAGATTTTTATAAAAAATATTTTGTGCATGAAATGATGTTCAAATAATTTTTGCTAGGCATAAATTACTAAGTGTGATAAAATTTTTGGATAATTCTTTAGGAATTATACCATCATTGCAAAATTAAAGGTTGACATAATGACATGAAATAATGAAAATGTGTTTGCTTTTGAAAAGCATAATTTGTGTAACGTAATGAATTAAGTCATATGGTTTTCATGATTTTTAAAATGGGGAATAAAAATTGTTACAATGGTTTGCGCTAGGCATAGAATATGTAGGTATAGACTTATACCATCATCATGAAAATCCAAAAAAGATAGTTTTATTGCATGGTTAATTGATGAACAGAAAATATAGAAATGTGGACTTGCGCTAGGCATAAAATTCCAATTTTGGTTTTGAAACTATACCATCGTCGCGAAAGTCAACCAGATATATATGTATATGTTTTGATTGTATATTTTTGAATGGAAATTTTGATTTTTTCTATTATATAGTTGTCTTTATGGTAAACAACTATACTTGATTTATTCCAAACAAGTTGCAAGAATAATATTTCAAATTATTTTGAAGATAAAAGTTAGATTTAGAAGGAATCCCATGTGCATATGTGAATTCATTTCCAATCTTGATTTATCATAATGATACACAAAATATCTCAAATACAAATGTGTGTGCAATTGCATTGTTCATTTACCAATTTTGAGCAAGATAATATGATACAAGTGATTTGAAGAAACCAAATAAGTGTTCATTAACCATGATGTAGATGCATATAACCATACTAGGCTACTATGTAGGTTGGATTATCAAGAGCTAGCTAATCCATAAGTAGACATAGGTCTGTACAAAAGAATGTCGCTAATGTGACATACATATCACCACGCTAGGAGTTACCCAAGGCCAAGAAGGTTGGGCACAAACCACCTATTATGGGGCTTACCTCATAGTTTTCGAATAATTGAGAATTCCAGGGATTCAAGCTCATCAACCCTTCTTTTCTTTTCAAAGGGTAGGGAAAGGTATTTTATTGCTTTCTTGATTTCTTTTGAACTTTGCTTATTTTTATTTTTGTATTTCTTTTGCTTGATAATGCTTGGAACATTGCTGAAATAACATTTTTCTTTTCGCTTTTTTCTTTCTTGAACTTTTCTTTTTTTTCTTTTTTTGTGCTAGGGATACTTGCTCGGATTAGCTATAGAGCAAGGGATTTTTATTCTGGGTAGGGGTGAGCTTGTCCTTCTGCCAATTCTCAAAGATTCTAGACCATGTGCATGATAGGATAGCAAGGGAAACTTTTCGCTCAAGAAATCAGTTCTACTATGTAGCAAAACATAGAAATTACAAATATAATCATTTTATTGTGAAAAAATGTGCTTGGTTTAAGTAAATAACAAGATCAATTCTATATGCTCAAAATTTATTTAATTGAATTTTGTGGATTTTGATATAAGAGAGATTAGTAATCATGCCAGATAAAATCAAGATATTTATTGTTGTGAGTGTGCAAGTGAGGGATTAAAATAAATGCTAATTTATCCAAAAATAATTGAAAACATATAACTGCAATAATTGTAAGAAAATATATATAAACACTTTTGAGAAGTTTTGAGGATGTTGACTCTCTCTTTCTTCTTTATTTTGTATTGGTTTCGAAAGAGACAAGCATATAGCTGTTATTATATTTTTATCATTATTTTGATTTTTGTTTTGGTTTTTGATTTTTGTTTTTGAGCAAAAAGAACTTAACAAGTGCTTTAAATAAATGCAATAGATAGTTTTGAAGATTTTGGATGAATATTTTTGATGTTTTTGGATTTTTATAAATTTGAAAGAAATATAAAATTTTTTGGGAACAAGTTATATACAAGGATGAAATGACCAAATTTATGCATAGTAACGTTTAATATGCAAAATATTCATGGGTTCTTTAAGTTCTTTACCATCTAAGGTAGATAATTTATATGCTCCTGATTCAAATTTAGCAGTAATAATGTATTGTCCAAGCCAATTGGGCTCGAATTTACCTTTAAGTTCCTTAGTTGCATTTGTATTTTTTTTATTTTCTTTTAAAACAAGGTTGCCGATCTCAAAGGATCTGTGACGAACTTTCTTAGCATATGATCTTTTAAGCTTGTTTTGGTAAGCACGGAGATGCTCCAAAGCATTGATGCATTTTTCATCTAGGAGTTCCAGCTGACTGAGTCTGCCAGCATGATATTCATCTCCTACTTCGGTATCTTGAAGTAGCAGAGCCAAAGAAGGAACTTCCAATTCAAATGGAAAAACTGCTTTAGCACCATATACCAAAACAAATGGTGAAGTTCCAGTGGGGGTTCGAACACTAGTTCGATAGGCCCACAAGGCTAGATATAATTGAATGTGCCAGTCACGGCTAGTTTTATTGACCAATCTTTTGAGAATTTTGATTAAGGTTTTGTTAGATGCTTCTGCTTGACCATTAACCTGGGAGTGGACCAGCGATGTTGAATCTTATATTTTTGACATAATTTTTTAACATCTTTATTTTTGAAGCAAGTTCCATTTTCAGAGATGAGATTGGCAAGGATTCCGAACCTGCAAATGATTTGATTAAAAATAAACTTAGAAACTTGTGTGCCAATGCAGGAAGCTAAAAGCATAGCTTCAACCCACTTCGTGAAATACTCAATGGCAGTTATGATGAACTTGTGTCCATCAGATGACATAGGATTGATTTTGCCAATAATATCCAAGCCCCATTTGGAAAAGGGCCATGGAGATGAAATATCTTGCAACTCTTGTGCAGGCTCATGGACAAGATCAGCATGTTTTTGACACTTGTCGTAATGGCACACATACTCATGTGCATTCGTTTCCATGGTAGGCCAAAAGTATCCTATCCGAGGGAGCTTTTTAGCAATAACACTACCACTAAAGTGTCCTCCACAAGATCCATTGTGGGCTTCACTCAAGGCTGATTTAGACTCTTCTAAGTTTAAACATCTTAATAGTATACCTTCAAAAGATCTCCTATATAAAGTATTGCCAATTATTACGAATCGACTTGCTCGTCGACATAATAACCGACGCTGATTTCTATTAGAATTGGCAGGGAAAGTCCCATTTTGAAGAAAATCAAATATGTCTGTATACCAAGGTTCAGGAGTAGTTTCATTGATTAGAAACACATCCAAAGGCTCTAAGCATGACTTATTTGAGGCGGGTTCCTGGAGTCGACGAATAATGATAGTGGCATATTTGTCATCTAACTCCAAGGGCAAGAGAGATGCAGCTGCGGCCATAGCATCAGCTGCACGGTTGCTAGTTTGAGGAATAGCTTCCAAGGTGACTTGATCAAATAAAGACATTAATTGTAAAACATAGGCCTTATATGGGCGCAGTTTATCATCTCGAGTTTGATAAACTTCATTAATTTGGTTTATAACCAGTTGGGAATCACCAAAAACTAAAAGGTGTTTAATTTTTAGCGCTAGGGCAGCTCGTAATCCAAGGATTAGAGCTTCATACTCAGCAGTATTGTTGGTGCAAGCAAATGTCAATTTAAAGGACAGAGGAATAAGATGTTTTTGCAGAGATATTAAAATAATACCCGCACCAGCCCCACTCATGCATCGAGCACCATCAAAGTATAAGGACCATTGTTCAGGATGGTCTGTCTCTAATTGAAGGCATTCATCTAGAAACTCGATGATGAGGGGATGGGTAGACTCTAAGGGTGCATCAGCTAATTGAGTTGCTATGATTTGACCCTTAACAAACTTCTGTCCTATGAATGTGAGATCAAACTTGCTTAGAGCAAGAACCCACTTGGCTGTGTGACCCGATAAATAAGGTCGACTCATGAGATACCTTAAGGGATCATATTTAGCAATGACATAAGTTTTTTGGCTAAGCATATAATGTCATAATTTTTGCATAGCAAATACGACTGCTAGAAATAGTTTTTCCAATGCTGTGTAGCGGGTTTCATAACTGATGAAGGTTCGGCTAATATAATAATTAGCATGTTCTCGCTTTTCATCATCAAGTTGGGCTAACATAGCCCCTAAGGCAGAATCTAAAGCTAAAATATATAGGAGAAATGGGCAATCGGATTTAGGTGGTGAAATCACAGGTGGATTAAGGAGGTATTGTTTGAGAAGTTCAAAAGATTTGCTACATTCTGTATCCCAATTAAATGGGACATCCTTCTTAAGGAGTTTAAGAAAGGGACCGGTTTTATCAGCCAGCTTATCGATGAAGCGACGGATGGCTTGAAGCTTACCTTGTAAACTTTGTAACTCAAATATATTAGTAGGTGCGGGCATATCAATGATGGCCGCAATCTTGAGAGGGTCAATTTCAATACCACGTAAATAAACTAAAACCCCTAATAGTTTGCCATATTTAACTCTGAATATGCATTTTGCTGGATTTAATCAAATGAGATATTCTTGTAATCAATTAAAGACTTTCCTTAAATAATCTAAATGATTATTTTCAATAATAGAGCGAGCTATAATATCATCCACATAATCATGTAGGATATCATGCATCATATCATGAAAAATGTAGGTCATAGCTCGTTGATAAGTTGCACCGACGCTCTTTAAGCCAAATGGCATCACTTTCCAGCAAAAGGTACCCCAGGGGGTGATAAAGGCTATTTTAGGTTGGTCTTCAGGAGCTATCCTGATCTGATTATAACCGGAGAATCCGTCCATTAAGGACATCATCCCACTTTCGACAGTGAAGTCAATGATTTGGTCCATGTTTGGAAGAGGAAAGTCATCTTTAGGGCATGCAGCGTTGATATCTCTAAAATCTGTGCAAACCCTAACTTTGGTAGCTTCTTTCTTGGTGACTGGAACTACATTTGAGATCCATTCAGCATAATCAATATCTTGTATAAAGATAACATTCAGGAGTTTTTCTAACTCCCCTTTGACTAGCAGAGCCACTTTGGGATGCATTTTTCTAAGTTTTTGTTTAATAGGTTTAGCATCCGGATGGACCACTAGATGATGCATGACTATAGAAGGGTCTAGACCTGGCATATCTTCATATGTCCAAGTGAAGACATCTTCATACTCTTTAAGTAATGCAATGTATTGTTCTTGTTTTTCTTGGCTTAATTCTGATCCAATATTGATTATGTGAGGACTATCCTTAGTTTCGATATTAATTTTAATGACGTTTTCTACCTCCATGTGTAGATCTCTTTCAAAGTTAGGTGGGGCGGGTGAAACGCCCAATTCTTGTAATTCTTGTAAGGTTAATTTAGATAATTCATTCTGAGGATCAGTGGCCTCAAGTTGGGCTATAGTTGGTATAGAACCATCAAAATAAAATCCATTGTGCAACATCTCTTCAACAGAGACATCATGGAAGATATCTCCTTCCAATTCTTCATCGAGGTCAGCAATCATTTCAGGGTATGCTATGGACAACATGTTGCATGAAAACGACTGATTTTTAAGAGGCAAATCAACATGTCTATCCAAATAATCTTGATAGCATATGAGATGATCATCATCCTCAAAAGGAAAGGGTTGACCCTTACTAGGAAATAGGCCCACACCACAGCGAGCCAGGCCATGGTTCTACCTCGAAAGGTTCTTTCATGCCATTTTGGGAAGGTCCCAAGCCTTTCCCTTCATATCCCATTTTAAGCATCATGGGTTTAGCTTTAATATAATCATTGGTAAAATAACACCGAGCATATCCTTCATGATGAGTTTTGATATTTCGAGGGATTCTTCCCCAGTCATATCCTTTATAAATGAAGGCACAACTCCCGACTTGGTAAGTACTTCCCATAGGTTTTGGGAGGCCCAAAGTACGAGGAGATGGCGGTAAGTTATTTAAAAGGTTTGAATATTGCATGAAAGCATCCATTTTTTCTGATATTAAGGTTGTAGATAAATCTGGTAAGAGTTCATCAGAAAGGGCATAAGATGTAGAAGGCTTATTACCTATGTCTTTAGTTGTGGAAGGTATGATAGATGTATCTATAGGTTTTGAATTTAGAAGGATAGAACTTGAAGGATTAGTTGTAGACTTAAGATCTGTTTGAGGTTCTAAAATGATTTTTTTAGAGGATTTTTGGTCTATATAGGAGGATGAAGTTAATGGAGGGGAAATAGGTGAAGTTATGGGTTTATGTTTCATAGTTTTGGATGAAAAATAAGAACTAGGATGTGTGGATGACAGGGCAGGGCAAAATTGCACTCCAACGGGTTCTGCCAAAGCACACATATCAAAAGGTCTAGGGTCACCATGAATAGTGACCAACTAATTTTTAAACTCAAATTTAACACATTGGTGTAAAGTTGAGGGGACCGCTCGCATGGCATTGATCCAAGGGTGACCCAAAAGTATATTGTACGATGTTGGAAAATGTACAATAAACACGGTTGTTTCTAGGGTTCTAGGACCAAATTGCAATGGGAGGGTAATAACTCCACACGTTTCTTGTGTTTCGTCATTAAAAGCTTTGATAATCATATCATTTTTCTTCATTTCATCACTTCTAAAGACAAATCGTTGGTAGAAGTCAAAAGTGCAAATGTTTAGAGATGAGCCATTATCAATCAAAACTCTTTTGACAGCTACATCTCCAATTAAAGCAGTAATGTATAAGGGATTGTCCTTATGTAAACTGTGTTGTGGGATATATTTATCCTGAAAGTCAATACAATCAATCTCTCGAGTGATGATAGTATTGGCCATAGCTGCAGGTTGAATGTTTTGAGTACCATCATTTGGCTCAATGTAAGCATCAACTCATCCCTATGTGTGGGAGAGGATATTAATAAATCTAAGAGGGAAATTCTGGCCGTAGTATTGGACAATTGCTCATTAATATTGTAAGGGGGTTTAGATTGAACAGTAGGAACATGATTCCATTTATTGGGATTTTTCAAAACGAATGGAGTTGATCCATCGTTCTGGTTTGGTTCTTGTTGAGAGTTTTGAGCTTGTTGTCGAGTAACGACTCCAATGATACCTACAATTTTATAGTGAAGACGTTGAACTGGTCTTGGTTGAGCATTAATGGCTTCTTCATTAGAAAGGAATATATTGGAAGAAGGTCGAGTAGTGACTCTTCTAGGAAATGGTTCTTCTGGAACCATAGCATCTGTGATGGGTTGAATAGGATTTGATTCATTTTCAGAACTATTTGATTGATTTGAAGTAATGTCTAGTTCATTTTCACTATCTGATTCTATATCACTAGAATCAGAAGTTTGAAAATTACGTAAGGGCCTGGTCGTAACCAGGGATAAGGTCATGTCAAATATTTGAGGATCCTGAATAGGTAATTGTCCGCTAATGGTTCCTACATATCGGGTAGGATGGGGAACATTATGATGTTTGATTTGATTGGCTACCTCTTTACCATGTCTTGGTAAAGGGTGTTAAAATATGTCTAGAGTTTGATTGGCATTTTGATTTTGATTTTGGGGAATGATCTTTTGAGTATTATTAGGAGGGTTTTGTTTAGGTTGGAAGGCTTGTACTTCCATTTCATTATTGTCAATCAAATATTGTATTTTATGTTTCAACCTTTTACAAGCGTTGGTAGAATGTCCAGGTCCTCTATGGAAATCACAGTGCAAGTCAGCTCTGTATCCGAGTATAGTTGGGTTAGGTTCTCGGATAGCTGGTAATTGGATCAAACCTCTTTCGAGTAATTGAGGTAAAATAGTTGATAAGGGTTGGTTTAATCTAGTGAATTCTCGAGGAGGCTTGTCAAGAGGTTTCAATATGAATTTTTTTGTTGTCTTCGTTGCATTGATATTAGCAACGTTTCTACTGTCAGTGACTCCGTCACCGACAACTTGTTTGTTTTTATATTGATTTCTAGATGTTTTCTCATCATCCTTCTTCCTAAGTTGGCCTCTCCTAATGAGGGCATCTTCTACTCTTTGAGCTAAATCTATAGCTTGATCGAAGGTAGTTAAAGTAGCAGTCGATAGCTCATAAGATATCTGTTCTTGTAAATTGTTGATGAAAATGTCCAACATTTCCCTATAAGGTAGCACAAAGTGCAGTTTTCCTATCAATTGCCTCCATCTAGCTAAGAAATCAGCAAAGCATTCATCCTTGTCTTGTTTTAAATTGTATAGGTCTTTAATAGCTACATGCCTCTCGATGTAGGCACTAAATTGATGGACAAATTATTCCGCTGTTTCTTCGAAGTTTCTCAAAGAATGAGTGGGAAATTGATAGTACCACTCTAATGCCATTCCACCTAAACTTTTTGGAAAAAATTTTAGTAATAGCAAGTCATCATGCGATATGTCATGACATGCTATCCTAAACATGCGAAGATGCTCTATGGGATCTTCGGTTCCTTTATATATAGGTAGGACGGGCATGGGAAAATGCTTAGGGTATGGTTGAGCTAAAACTATGGGATCCAAAGGTTGACTATAGATCTCTTGATAATTATACGAGGGACGGTAGGGATCTATCTGGTCCATACGTGAAGCTAATTGTTTCACCATGGCTTCCAGATTACTAGTTTGCCCCCCATATTGGTTCGGTAGGGCATTGACATGGGTTTTATGGGCATATGATGGAGGAACATGAAGATTAGATGCCATGTTACTGTTGTGTAAAGTATTGGTAGGAAAAGTATTATGGAGGAATTTTGAAGTTGGATTATGTTGTATTCCGGATTGTTGAAAGTTTGTATTTGGCTTTGTTTTAGGTTTTTGTTTACTTGAAGCATATTGCTCAATAGTTTGGCGGAACAAAGTAGTGAAGGAAGGTTTCTTTTGTATGGGAGTGATTTTAGGTTGAATAAGAGGCTCCTTAGGAGGTTGGGTAACCTGTTGTTTTGACATGTTTTGAGCCATAGTGACCATATCCGTATTGGATGGCCCAGCCTTGTCACTTTCTTGATCAATGAAAGACAAGGGATTAGTGCGCATATTGCATATATATTCCATGGCTGCTTGAGTGTTACTGATTTGCCATTTATCAAGGCAAATTGCCACATTAAGGTCATCAATGTTATCCATGAGAAATTTCTTGAAATGCTCTGCATTGTCAAAGGCAATAGTTCCATTTGGAGCTACTCTAGGGGATGAGGATCCATCCTCTTTAACACTTCCTTCTTGTTCCTTATCTTCACCTAAGTCTTCGTTTGATTGACCTAGAGTTTCTCCTTCCGGATTTGAATCTCCAAGAAGGACATTTGGGTCTTTGGTTGTATCTTGTAACCAATCTTCTCCTTCTCCTAAAGTTTCTTTACCATTCCTAAGTTTAGGCATGGTGCTAAGTTTTGATTTCAAATATATATATATATATATGCAACAAATTAAGAGGTATATATCTACTATATACCTACTACAATATTTGAAAAAGAAATGTTTAAGTTTTTGCTAAGTTTTTGATTTTTATTTTTTAGCTTTTCTTTGTTTTTTTTTTTTTTAAACAATATAATAAAGACAGTAAATAACACAATAAATTCTAGAAATAATACTGAAGTAATAATATAGTTTTCTATAAACAATTTATGAATATCATTAATAGGTTCGAGTTGTTCAGGAGTCATGAAGTGTTCTTCTTCAAATTGAAAGTTTTCTTTTAAAAATTTGATGAAAAGAGCTATAGTGATGTTGTCTGTTTCAGATGCTGGTTGATAAAAGTAAAGCTCATGGAAATACTCTCGATATAACACAGATCACGAAACTCTATTCCATATTTCCCTATCTATAAGAACAACCTCTTGGTCTTCTACACAACATAAGAACTAGTGCACAATGGCTGCGTTCTCAAGGTATTCCTCGAAGGTGAACAATTTTGAAGATACTAAAGCTCTCCTATAGGCTAACCATCTATGGCAGGCTCTCTGAAGTTCATGATAAAAAACTAGTTGGTGAGGATCCAGGATTCTATCTAGGACTAGCCTCTTGATTTGCTTAAGTTGTGTGGACCTAGATGAGATGAGACTAAGTCTTCTATCAAGTTTGTTCCGTAGGAATTGATTTTTGCTTGTTTCAGGCACACTAAGGACAGAATTGAATTCTATGGCTGCCAATTGATTTTCTACGTTTATAGTAACTGCTAACCTTTTCTTAGGAGCTACCATCTAAACATGTTTTCAAACTTAAATGTTTTAAAATGCATCTATGTTTTAGTTGTTCTATATATGTTTTTGTTTTTCAAAAGGTTATGATGCATTCACGTCGGGTTCACCAAAATGTATCGCTCCAAATTTTTTGCATCCCTACCTTCAGGCTATTGGATCCGCGCCCGGAAGGAGGATGGGAAAAGGATGTTGTGGTACCTCGGACTAAGAGGACTTTGCAAAGGTCCCGCATCTCAAGGGAGGTGTATTTTGATTATTTTTCTATGGATGGTGGGTTCACCAGGAAACATTTAACGGCAGCTTCCATGCCTACGTTGGGAATGTGTTTAAATGTGTTCATTTTTAACCTTAAGAATTCATATCCTAGGTTTGGCCGAATGCATCTAGATTACTCTATATGAAAATGCAAGTTCAATGAATACATAAAATAGATTTAAAGACAGAAAAATAGAGAGATTACAGAATACAAATGAGGAATACCTGATCCGGATGTCTGAAGAAGATTCTGATGTTGAAGTAGTCTGGATCATTTGAGATTCAACAGAATCATCTACAATCAGACAAGATCATCTGCGATCTAACGAATTCGTCAGAAAAATTCGTCAGAGACCTGCAAAACTGAAAATAGATGCAAAATACAAAAAGTACTACAGTGCTAACAGAGGGAAATGATATAAAATGGCAGCAATGTTATCAAACTAAAACTTAAACATAGAGACAGAAATGAATCATGCTAATTAGATGATAATTAGGATTTAATTATGCACTTAATCTAAATGGGTGAACTCCAAATACAAAATAACATAAAACACTAAATAGACTATCTAATTTGTAGAATAAAATGACAGAGACAAGGTTGAGAAATGCAAACTTCAGGCACTGACTGCCTTAATACAGACTGCAGTTGAGATCGTCTCGCATCAGTATGAAATCACCTCGAATTCGCCAGGTTCACCTCCGATCTGAACAGGTTCGTCGACAACGATAGGTGCTAGCTCCGGCTGAAAAATAGTGATGTACCTACAATAAAATTGGTATGGGACTAGTGCAAATGGAAAATAGGGATGTTTTAACATGAATGGAGTTAACTTGCGGAGAATTTCAGCCAAGGGTTGGGAGGGGAAAATCCTAGAGAGTAAATAGGCTTAGGGGAGTAGTTAGGAGGTTGGAGATCATCCCAATTTGGGAGATATCCAATGAGGGGAGGGTCCCAATGGCGCAGACACGCTTCTACACATATTGGAGACCCATTGGAATAGATTCCAACTTTGCAAAATCATTTTTGCGACAAGATCATCTGGACGTCCTAGTCCAGACAAAATCGTCAAATCTGGGGCGATATCGTCTGATCGGCGACGATATCATCAAACGGTCAAAACAACCTCTAAAAATGGAATGAGAAAGGGGGAAACGGATTTCTCGGTGGTTAACGGGTGGTTTGGGAGGTTAAATTTGATTTTTAAATTTTTTACTAAGGTGAATGTAATTATTGTAATTTTACTGTGCCAATTTTAGGGTGCTACACTAGTTCAGTGGAGGCACTAGTCTTCTAGAGGATCACCGACCATAGTAGAGGAGAAGGAGTTCTCCTGTGGATAGATATCCATGAACTAGCAAAGGGGAAATAGTTCTCCTATGGATAGGTATCCATGAAATTGATTAGGGTATTGTTTTCTCCTTTGGACAGTGGTCCATAAACATTGTAATAGGGAAGGATTCCCAAGAGATTTTTTGAGAAAAAATTAGTGAAATATTTTCTTCGTGGAGTAGCCAACATTTGGTGAACCACGTTAAATTGGTGTCTCTATTGTGTGTGGTTATTTGTTGTTGTTGATATTACAATTGATATATTGGATAATATTATTTGATAAAGAAAATTAAAAAATGATCCTATGTTGTTCACCCCCCTCTTAGTATAAGCTTGTGTTCTTCAAAAATTAGAATAGATTGGAATAAGAATGACATAAGAAGTTGTATAAATGATAAAGCCTCTCACAAAAGGAGTTTGACCTTGGTCTTGACACCATATAGGGGAGAGGGAGGATATTCTAGTTAGCATTTTAGTTGTCAAGAGATGGTCATAGAATAACTAGTGGTCTATTGAATTCTAACCTAGCATCCATTAGATATATAGCCTAATATACCACAACCCCTTAAAAAACAAAAAAAATAATGAGTACTATGGTAAAAGGAATATAGAACACCATTAAATATACCCAAATGATATTTTAAACTATCATAGTTCTTAGTTTTACTGATCCTCATTGTGTATGGAGTATATGATCAATAAAATAATATGATATTGGATTCTTTATGAAAGATATATGAGGAATTGAATGGATGATGACAAGTAGATCCAAAATAAATGGGAAAAGAGCATAATACCTTATCTCATTGAGGGGATTGGTTATAAGTTAATACTTTCAGTAAAAGGGTTGTACAAGATTGATAGGAGTGAAAATTTGGCTAGAATGCATTACCCCAAATTTCTTAATTTTCAATAAGATAATTTGAGTGCCATTGTCTAGTATCTAGCATATATGCAATGGTTTGCATACACACAATGCATTTGGTGAGGGAAATTTATTGTCTTATTGACATATAGGGTAACTTAAGAGTTTTAGTTATACTAGATATATAGGATCAACGAGAAAATACTCAGAAAGACATTATTCATCTCCTACTTGCCCAATAATCCATGAGATATGGGGTAGTCCTATAGAATCATTTATTGGCATGCATTCGAGTAATTATAGGATTGTGAGTCATTGAATATATAATCCTAATCCTCTCAAGTGTCCTAATAAATAATCTAGAATGGATTCTTGACATGTGATGGGAACAACATGAAGACACAACAAAATGAATACAAGATTTCTTGCAACTCCTCAAAGATAAATTATATACTTACTTAATTTTAGGTGATACCTTAAGAGAGACATTTAGTGAGGTAACCTAATTGTCCAAGGAAACTTGACCAACACATGATTCAATGAGGATCATTGATATTAGAGATTAGAAAAGAGATGGTAGCAATGATATAATAGCTAACCACAAATACCATGCTTTCTCATTACCTTAAGGTAAGTTGTATGCATGTAAAATGGACATAAGGAATATAGATATCTCAAAAACAAAATAGGAGCTATGGTACTAAATATTGGCATATGGATGATCTAGACAATCCAATAGTTAATCATTAGTAATCCACTATCACACTATCTCTAGAGAGGGAAAAGAATGATAGGGAGAAATACTCATGGGTTATTGGTAAAACTAGGGGATGAGGTAAATGACTCTCCTATCCACACAAATACATTGATAACTAAATTATATGCATCTATAGGATAAAATATATAATTGTTTCTTTGTATTGTCATATAAAAACAAGAAATATGATACTAAAATAAATAGGATAGTGAAATGATTGAGAGGAAAAATTGAGTCTAAAATATGGTGTATAAAGGTAAGGTGGAGTTTCTACACATTGCAGCTACAACCTAAAAATTGCTTTTATACAATAAGATATTCCTTGGGGAGTAACTAACATGTGTGATAATGGCATCTTGTACTCTAGGTATCTCAAGGATTCACCTAGATACAATATTGAAATAATTAAAAGAAGGGCAATGAGGATGGATATCAATGCTTACAAAAATTTCCTTATATGTACAATGGATACATATATGTGAAATTCATGATAAGAAAAGACCTATCCTACCTATGGAGGGGTTGTGATTGCCAAGGAGACCAAAAATTCTCCTATTTGACTAATATACACATATAAACAAGTTATTTATTCTTATAATATGAAAGAAAGACTTTTTGAAATCCATCAATGCTTGATTATGAATGAAAAATAAATATAAGGGTAGGTTCAAGCATATAAGAAGCAACAAAAGTTTATTGAGGTGTATGATACCAAGGGAGAATTATATATCTACTAGTCATCAATCACCTAGTGCTAAGGGAATGATATATACATGTCCTAACTAGGATCATCATTTTACATCATTGCTGATCTCACAAATCATGGTAGAGATGGTCCTAAAGCTATGGACGAGGGATAAAACCATATGCTATTAAATCTGATGGTTAGTGAAGGGAAAATCTTTACTAGTGATATAGGGTCTAATAGCACTCTAAATTAGGTAGTAAAATCACTCATTAATCAAGCCTCTTTGTGGGTTTCCAACTAAATAAAGAAAAAAAATAGGAGTAGTCTAGAGTTCAAATATACTTTGAGAGGATATGGAAGGTAATAAGGGATGGTGAAAAACACCCGATGACACCTTTGGTAGTGTGAAACAAAATGGATTCTGAAATATGTGCAATATGCTTGAAAATACTTTAAATGGAGAGAAATATCATGTCATATTGAGAGGTCACCAAGAGGTGTAAAAAAGAGCCAATAAGGATAAAAGGGGATATGGTGTTATGGTCATGAGAAATAATTGGAGGTGGAGATTGTCATTCAAATTGAAGGTGTTATAATGCATAAAATATAGGACATAGTCTACCCATTCAATATGTTTTTTATAACCACAACATTGATGCTTGGAGGTTGGAACAAGGAGGAAGCATGGTCATGACCCTATCACCTAGATGGAATCTAGTAGAAGAATCAAGGCCTTATCCTTTCAATGCTTGACTAAAACCTAGAACTTTGATGATCATTGAAAGAAAAATATTGTTTCTCCCCATATCCCATAAGGACTCATAAGGGGTGCTAAAATTAGGGTATAAAAGGTAAATGCATTTTGCTAGGGATGTCATGATCCTCCTTAGTGAACTATTTTGGCACAAAGAAGCAATGTATTAACCTATTATGTGGTGATACCTAGTTTGAACAATTGAACCAACTATATGATGTTTAGTTGATTTATAAGGGCATGTCATTGCTAACATATTGCCAAGTGTGCAGGATCAGGTACACTCATAGGTGGAGAAAGAAAAAAAATCTACCATAAATGAGGGTAATTAAGATCAAGGGAAATGATGATTAAGGTACTCATAGGTAACATGGAAAGATATCTTCATATAGGCATGCATTTTTAGAAGGGATAATCATCAATGACTGATCACCTTGAGCCTTATTTGATAGCCGAGTAGCTATCATAAAATATTTGGCTGAGATGGGTGATTGGGTTGATGGAAATATTCCCTCTTTGTTGTATTGTAAACTTGATTGCTCTTTTCTGCATCATGACTTGGGTAGCATAATGTTAGAATTTCAATAGTTGAACAACTATAAAATGCATGTAGTTGCATAAAGTAAATTGTTATTTTGAAATGTTAAGTGAGCACAATTTTTATGAAGAAAAAGGGAATTAATTTTAAATGATAATTGAAGGTGCATTTAAACTAATTAATGAGGTTTTGATTAAATGATGATGTCAATTCATTTAAACTCATTAATAAACTTTATCTTAGTGATAAATGAAAATTCATTTAAAGTGATTAAAAAAAAGAAAAATTTTTATTTTAATGATAACGCAAATTCATTAATAAACTTTAATGAAATGAAATAAATGGAAAAAAAAAGAAGAGAAATCCATTTAATAATAAGTAGAAATATTTTATTTAAAAAAAAAGAAACAATTAGGGTAATTGTTTTTAAATAAAAGTAATATATTTTAAATGGTAATAAAATATCATAAGTGATTTTTTATTAGGAAAGGTACTATTTTCATTTAAAATAATCTAAATGTCCTTTTCCCCCTATATAGAGTGCAACCTACATAAATGACCTTGGGGATCTATTAATTCCCAAAATGGAAATAAGCGATAAAAGAATGCTTACTGCAAAAGTGAGGTGAGATAAGGGATAACATCACTGAAAGAAAATAGGCTCGAGGATGGCTTGGATTTTGAGATATGCG
Source organism: Wollemia nobilis (assembly GCA_028583015.1). Classification (NCBI taxonomy): domain Eukaryota; kingdom Viridiplantae; phylum Streptophyta; class Pinopsida; order Araucariales; family Araucariaceae; genus Wollemia; species Wollemia nobilis. The sequence goes on along the minus strand of JAQPPZ010017025.1, from coordinate 1,412,880 downwards.
GGTGTGGACGGACCACCTAGGAGGAAGTAGTACGTAAGGTAAGAAGAAAGAAAAAGAAAAAATAAAACGAAGTAGGAGGAGGCAAGAATGAGGAAGAGGAAACATAAAGGGTATGAAGAGGAGTGCATAGCGAGCAAAGGAGGGAAGTGATAAAGGAGCCACCAATTTCTAACACACATGAGTACTAAGGTTGGAGGTTTCTAATATTTACCCATTTGCATGCTTTTTGTATAACATGAGAATAAGTATGGAACCTAGTTAAAAACCCCTATAGCATGTTAATTTTCTCATAAGGTTTAAAGACTTGATGTTTTAATTAAAACGTAGGCAAAAATCTAACATGGGTTTGGGCATCCTGTGAGAGTCCTTGTTGTTTTAAATATATGGAAGTTTGGCCTCACCATTGTCTAAAGCTTGTGGAAGGCGTCATTTAACTTCCTGGTGTTTTATAAAAAAACAACAGTCAGGGCCTCTATTGCATTTTCCACTATGTATGTGTTAGGAAGCACTATGTTTTCCACTATGTATGTGTAAGGAAGCACTATGTTTTCCACTATGTATAAGGAAGCATTGCGTTTTCCACTATGTATGTGTAAGGAAGTGTTGCATTTTACACTATGTATGTTTGTGTAAGCATTGTCCAAAAGGACCATTATGTGTGGAAGCAATATCCAAAAGGACCATTGTGTGTGGAAGCATTGTCCAAAAGGACCACTATGTGTGGAATCACTATCCAAAAAGGACCACTGTGTGTGGAAGCGTGATGTCTAGAAAATCCACTAAGTTTTTATGTAAATGCTGCATTTTCCCACTATGTGAGTGTGGAAGCACTATTTCTAGGAAGGCCATTGTGAGTTTATAGAAGTGCTGCATCTAGGAAGGCCATCGTGACTTTACGAGAGTATTGCATTCTCCCACTATGTGAGTATGTAAGCACTATGTCTAGGAAGGCCATCGTGAGTATGAGGAAGTTCCTGTGTTTAGTGAAACCCCTAGGTAGAGTGAAGAGTGTCTGATTTTACCCTCATTGGATTCCAAGATAGCCATCATTTGACCTTCCTGTAGAAGCTATTTCATATCTACCATGACTTCATAGTAATATAAGGTCCTGTATTATAGTAAGGTGTACCTTATGAGAATAATATAAGGCAGACCTTTGATTATTATGAAATATGTTATGAGATAAATATTAAAGTAGACCTTTAATTTTTATGAAATAATTTATGAGATAAATATTAAATTAGATCTTTAATTATTATGAAATATATTATGAGATAAATATTAAAGTAGACCTTTGATTATTATTATTTTTTGGTAGATAAGTCACTATAGAATTAATACTGGGTTTTACAAGTTGACCCAAAACCTTTTACAAAAATCAGCCCAGGGTTGTTGATGAACATATCCTTACTAAGGATCCTATATATGTAAAATCTACATGCCACCAAAGCCATTACATCCGGTAAGGCACATAGCCTGTTATCAAAAAGAAACTTCCCATACAACATTTTGGGTATACCTCGAGAAAACACACATGCATCATAATTACAAAAAAGAAACAAACACGGATCCCTTCCTTGAGACAATGGAGAAACAAAAAGTTGTAGACACACATAGCAAAGTACTGAAAAAAACTCCCACAAGCTCTGTATTGACAATTACTCTTAATAATTATTTGGTAATTGCTTTCTTCCATATATGACATGCTTTGGTACCACATACTATCTTGGCCAATCAGCCTTGGAGAAGTGAACCTACTGGCTAGATTTATGGCGGTGGCTATCTGGTGGTCCACGTGGATTTGGTTCGAAGTCTTATATTACCATTTCTTTTCTTCCCTATGAATATCAACCAACCTCAAATTAATAAGGTGACTAGGAGCCATGTTATCTAACATGTGACTATCCCCATTAGTCTTTGTGGTATTTCCAAGTAGCATTCACGAAGACTGACAACTCAAAAAAATTTATTGTGAGTCCAATTCAAAAAAGAGATGGGAATACTCCTAGCCTTCGAACTTATAGTGCCTTCCCTATTGGTAAATTTGACTATCATTCTTGGAATTCTTGTTGAATAAGCTCCTCTAATTCACTCAGGACACCATGTTCCCATTTGAAAATTTTGTCACCATCGACACCCAAATTGGCCAGCTTAACATCAACTTTGTTAGCTTCCTGAAATACATGTTGGGATTTTCTATCCTGTCTTCCCTGGAAAAGGATCCCAACCTCTTCAACACTTTTTTTAATCCTCCAAGGAGGTGTTTTCCAATTATTGAGGAGATTTATAACATGCATAGAGTGTCCTTATATGATAAAATTGCCTTCTAATTCTTGAGTCATTTGAATACCTCTCCACATAGCTCTAGCTTCAGCTTCATTGTTCATCATTGTTCCCAAATATTCAAAAAATGCAAGCATCATATTCCTATTATGATCTTGCACAATGCCACCAGTTATTGCTCTACCAAAATTTTCCTTAGATGCTCCATAAAAATTAAGCTTAAACCAACCCGTAGGAAGTGGAGATCACTTAACATTGGCTCTAGGGTTCAATACCCTAGGCATAGACTCATCTAACAAGGTTAAGCTTAAATATTGAGCAATCATGGTCTCCTATAGATGAGGTTTACAACTATAAAAATGGATAAGGTTCACATTCTCATTGGTAAATTATAGGATCCTAGAAATGATAGTTTGATGATCATGGATAGACTCATTAAAGACTCTATGGTTCCTTTCTAACCACACTTGCCAAAGATAGTGATTGAGAAAATTTTTCCACATGTATCTAAGTCTTTGGCTTGAAAAGGGGCAAGGCCATTGGACGAACAAATCAAGTATGATGGCTGGTTTAACCCATGAAATATTGAAGGCCTAAAAAACCCCACTTAGGACAGTCAAGGAAAAAGGGCACTCAAGGAAAATGTGATAAATGGTCTCCCAATTAGCCCTTCACAAATAACAATGATTAGTGATAAAAATACCTTTACGCATCATATTATCAATGGTTATAATTCTTCCTTGGATAACCAGCCATGAAAATACTACAATTTTTGGAATTAATTTTTTTATCCAAACTAAGTCCTTTTGGAGGACAAAATCCTCATCATCAAGCAAAAGCTTGTAAGCTGATTTAACAGTGAACTATCTATTTTTCGTAGGAGCCCAGGTCACTTGATCTTCCTTAGGTCTCATGGGGATAAATAGTTTGCCAAGAATGTTACAAAGATCATTTGATTCTACTTGAAATCCTTGAATTCTTATTTGTTTCCACTTCATTCTACCTCTGTACTCAACCATATAATCGAAGACTTTTTTACCAATGAGTTCTTCTGTGATATCTCTGATTCGGGCTAAGTTAGGATATTGCGTCAGTGGTTCATTCTTAGCCCACCTATCATTCCAATAATTTATCCTCTCACAATTACCTAAAACCCATCTTAAACCTTTTTTTATGATTTCCTTACAATTAAGAATTGATTTCCAAAAAGCAGAACCTTTGATTGGAATTGAGTCACTTAGAAATTTTATATTTTGAAGATAATTTCATTTGATGATAGTTTTCCATTCATTTTATTCACCAGAAATGAGATGACACACTTGCTTAGCTAGTAAATCTAAATTTATATGAGCAATTCTCCTCAGAACTAAGCCCCCATTTTCACTGGGTCTACACACTTTGGTCCATCCTACAAGGTGTATCCTTTTTTTCTCCTCTGATCCAGTCCATAAATTTTTTTTTGGACTTTCTCAATTTTTTGGAAAACCTTCATAGGGGCTTTGAAAACGGAGAGGAAATAGACTGGAATGCTCTGAAGAGAGGCCTTAGTGAGGGTCAACTTTCCTTCTTTAGATAGAAGATGACCTTTTCATCTAGCAAGTATTTTTTGAATTCTTTCAATAACCCTATCCCACATTGACTCTCTCGGAGAACCAACGAAAAGAGGGAGACCAAGATACGAAGTGGAGAGGTTTGTTATATCACACCCTAAAATTTTTGCAATCCTTACTTACCTCTGAATGGGGGTGTTCAAGAAATATAACTTGCTTTTACTGAAATTAAAATTCTGACCAGCAGCGCCCTCGTAGAGTTGCAGGATGTATTTAATTATTTTGGCCTCAACCACTGATGCCTTAGTCAATATAAGGGTATCATTAACAAATTTTTGGTGAGAAACAACCCTAGTGAGATATATTTTCTTGATTCCTAATATTAGCCTTGAACTACAAGCATTTTTTATGGTTCTGCCTAAATATTCTACTATAATGATGAATAACATGGGGCTGATAGGGTCCCCCTACCAAATTCTTCTGTGACTTTGAAAGTAACTAGCAGTTGTTCCATTAATTAGAATTGATAACCATGCTTTAGAAATACATTATTTGATCAAATTAATTCATTGGTGGTGAAAACCAAACTTAAGGAGGACAACAATCATAAAGTCCCAATTTAGCCTATCAAATGCTTTGTTCATATCAAGTTTGAGGGTAAAAACAGACATGTTAGTCTTATGAGCAGAGTCTAGAGCTTCATGAATTGTGATAACTCCATCCAATATTGAACTACCCTAGATATAGCTTCCTTGGCATGGATCTATGATGTGAGGTAGAATATCTCTCATTCTATTTTCAATGGCTTTAGTTAGGATCTTGTAAGAAACATTGCACAGACTGATTGGCCTGAATTTAGCCATAGATTCAAGGGTTTTCTTCTTAGGAATTAGAGAAATAAAATTAGAGTTGATACCTTTTGGGATATGATTGCTTGCTTGGAATTATCTGACAGTAGAAATTACATCCTCACTTACGATGTCCCAAAAATCTTGATAGAAATGAGGGGGAAAGCCATCGGGTCCTGGGGCTTTGTCTGGCTCTATGCTAAACAAGGATTCCTTAATTTCCTCATCAGAAAATGGAGCTAGAAGCTTAAGGTTTATATACTCATTTATTATTCTAGTAATGGATTGCAAGAGAATATCTTTGGCATCCTTATTGCACTATGATTCTTGACCAAGGATAGAATTGAAATAAGTTACTGCCTCCTTTCTGATTTTTGTTAAGTCTTGAGTAATAGAACCATTTGCTTTTTTTTTTAATTTTATCTTGTTATTGCTTCTGTTTCTAAGCATGGTGATGTGAAAAAACTTAGAATTTGAATATCCATATTTCAACCAAATAGCCCTTGATTTTTGCCTCTAATATATTTCCTCACAAGGTAAAATGTTATGAAACTCTACTAGTTTTGTTCGTTCCTCCTGCCTAGTAGTTTCATCAGCATCACCATGTTGGATCCTCTTATCAATTATCTTCAAACTTTCAACAACCTATTTTTTATTTTCAAAGAAGTTCCCAAAGACCTCTTTGTTCCAGTTTTGAAGCTTTTCCTTAACAAAATTTAATTTGCCAGCAATTTTAAAAGTTGCACTACCCCTAACAGGCTGCTACCACCACTAACTTAAGTTATCTTTGAAACTGGAATGTTTTATCCACATAGATTGAAATCTGAAAGGTTTCTTGAATGACAGAGAGTTAGGGATCTTCAAAAAAATGGGATTATGATCAGAGGTAATTTTAGGAAGGGCTTGCAGGGTAGAATCACTGAACAAATGTTGTAACCTCCTTTGATAGAAAAAATCTATCAAGCCTTTATTGAATGATATGACACCCTATTCGACAATTGATCCAGGTATAATTTTCTCCTCTAAGTTTTACATCCATCAACATGTTGGAGTTAACAAAGTCATTAAACTCATCCATGCTCCTGATAGGTGGTCCATTTCCACCCATTTTGTCTGAAGGGTAAAGAAGAGTGTTAAAATCCCCATCCATAATCCAGGGGAAATTATGGAATATTTCACTCAGATTGCCTAAGTACTCCCATAGTATATCTCTCCCTTGAATTGAAGTCGGGGCATAAATATTTGAAAGGATCCACAACATGTTTATTTCCTTAAATAAAACACTAAGAACCCTGTCATCTTTATGAATAATGGTGAATTATACTATCGAGGGATCCCACAAAGTCATAAGGCCTCCAGATGATCCTCTATCTGATTTGCAAACCATATCCCCTTGATTCCATATTTTTTTTGCTATTTTTTTTACTGAATCTCATTGGTTTTTGTTTCTTGCAACATGATAATAGTTGGATTAACTTGATTTCTTATTTCATTGACTTCCCTGTGTTTGGGCAGGCCATTGAGGCCTCACACGTTCCATGAGAGGAACTTCATTGTTTGGTATTTCTTCCTCTCCCTCTCCCTTGAGAGGGTTTTCCTAATTTGTTGTCTTCAGAACCTGAAATAACCCGTTGAAACAAGGTTCTTTGTTTTCCATTGGCAATGTCATTATTAGTTTTAATTTTTTCATGCTCAGTATTTGATATTCTCCCTCTTATTTTTTCACTGCCAAAATCTATAGGAGACTTCACAGTGCTCCTAGTTTTTTTAGGACTAAACTGAGGGGAGGTAATTTTTTGCAGAACTAGACTGCCATATTCCTCAGTTTGAAGAGTTTCACATATCTCCACCCCTACATCCAAATATTCTCTTTTTTTCCTGTATTCCCTTGGTCTGCGGGATGGCCCCTCAATAGGATTCACTTGTCTCCTAGTTATGATGTTAGGGAGATGAGATTTTTTATTTTCAAATGCCTCAACTTTCTTCCTAAGTTCTTCAGCATTAGGTTTTGTCTTTGGGATGCCCACTAGGCTTGAAGTATTTCCAGCATTGGGGATTAAGGATCCTAACTTGGATGTGGATTCTAGAGATAATGCATTAGGGTTTGGATTTGTGATTCCCATGGGGCTTATCGTAATTTTAGCATTACGGTTTGAGGATCCTAAATTGGATGGGGATTCAAGAGAGTCAGAAAGGTTAGCGTAAAGGTGATGGGCTTCCATGTCTTCTAATAATCCTCCTACTCCCATATTGGATAGAATTGAAAATTTATTTGAAACTAGAGGATTGGAACTTACCTAAGTATTTTGGTTGCCCTCAACCTATTTTTTCCTTTGTCTTACTAGGACCCTTCACCCTCTCTTTTCTTTTTTTGGTATACATAGTTTTCCTGATTGAAATCGCATTTGCCATGGAAACTCCTCAAATTTCCTCTATCTAGCATTCCTTGCTTCTGCTTTTCTCTATTCATTTCTAGGTTAGGGCACTGATTGCATAGATGTCCTTGATTTTTGCATTCTGCACAGAACGTCGGTCTATTCTCGTATTCTACCAATTTTTTTCTATATTATTCTCCATACTCTAGCTCCACAAACCTTGGCAATTCATTATTCAAATTAGCATTTATGCAGATTCATGCATGAGTCATCCTTGTCCTGGCTAAGGTTGCATGGTAAATGGATATCAGGTCCCCTATAGTTCTGGCTATGCCCTACAACCAATATTCATTGAAGAATTGAGTAGGTAGACTCGAGAGACAAACCCAAATAGGGGCAATGTTAATATTTTGCTTTTCAGGGTTGAAATATTCACCCCATTGTCTGAGAAAAAGGCTCATTTTTCCTAGAAACCAAGGACCTCCTATTAAAATATGGTTAGCATCCTCCATATTGTTAAAATGGATAATGAAGAACCCTCGAGTTAGAGCTACCAACTCCAAGTTGCCTACCAGTCACCATTTACCCGTCGTTCAAGCCCTGATAGTCTCCATGTCCGGCCTACCTCCCAAAAACTTGCCTACCAGGGAGAATTATTTCATTAAAAGAAAAGGGCTCAAGGAACTTGTCAAGGCTGAAATTTTATTATTTATTGGAACTAGGGGCGGAAGAGAGAGAACCTCCTTTATTTTTCCTCTAAGAGTCTCAGCAAAATATAGCCACTTCTTGGGCCTCGCATTGTCCTTCATATCTTTTTTGTTGGGGTCTTTCTGAGGAGGGTCGGCCCCCATGTGATGCCCACCTCCAAATATTTCGTAGCCTGACTACCTTCCTCTGGATCCTCGCTTGATCCATGCTTGAGGTTCCCACCTGACCATTTCATACCTGCTCTACCTCTATCGCCTTGGCTGAGATTCTTGCCCAAAAAATTTAAACCCTCACTCCTGCCACACCCGCTAAACCTCAACTCACTCATTCCTCTTACTGAAGGAGCCCTTAGTCGACCTTTGATTATTATGAAATATATTATGAGATATATTTCAAATCAGACCTTTGATTATTATGAACTATCTTATGAGATAAATATTAAAGCAGACCTTTAATTATTAAGAAATATCTTATGACATAAATATTAAAGAAGGCCTTTAATTTTTATTAAGTATCTTATGAGTCTTTAATTAAAACAAAACTTTGATTATTATGAATTATCTTAGGATATTTTAATTAAAGTATGACCTTTAATTAATAATATTTAAACTATGTGACTTTAATTAAAGTAAGACCTTTGTTAAGTAAGATCATGAAGAGGCTATTTTAACTAAAGTAGTGAAACTTTGGATAAGGTTATGAATCTTTAATTGAGGTTATGAATCTGTCATTAAGGTTGTAAATATTTGATTTTTAAGTCAATGATGTAGACTTTACTTAAAAGTACTTCATAAGAAAACATAATTATGTCATAGGATTAATGACAAATATTTTATGAATTAAATGGATGATTAGATTTATTCTTTGAATTAAAGTTATGGGGATTTGATTTAGGGAATGAATGAAGGATTTGTTTTAGAGGTTAAAGGTATGGGACTTTAATGCTTTAAAACATGATTAGATTTGATTGAGCTTATGTGAATTAAATGGATGATTAGATTTATTATTTGAATTAAAGTTATGGGGCTTTGATTTAGGGAATGAATGAAGGATTTTTTTAGAGGTTAAAGGTATGGTATTTTAATGCTTTAAAATATGAATAGATTTGATTAAAGTGAGACCTTGATCTAAGTAGCACATGTTGGATGAATTTCTAAGAGAACTTGAGAGGTGAAAATAAAAGTAAAGGATCTTTTATAAAATCCATTATGCATTAGATGTTTGGGTACTTAATTAAATTTTCTATAGTTGCAATTTGGCAAAGTAAATGAATAGGTGCATTTAGAGGCATATCTATCTTGAACCATGAGTACCTTGATTCCCTGCTAGCCTCAAAAAACTAATGCAAAGCAAGGAGAAGCAAGGAGTTCAATGGAACCAAAGAATAGGTAATTGTATTTTATGTTGATTTACTTATGCTAAAGTAGATTAGAATTATGGGGAGATATCCCTGATGCAGATGGTAATAATATTTAGTGTAAGAACGACTTACCATGCAAGATTTAATGCAATAACTGGTTACTAGTTTAGAGAAGGTACTTTTACTTTAATATTGTGCTTGGATTTAATATGTGTATGATTCTCTTTCTATTGATGATATTCTATTTTAGTATTAATCCTTATTTTATTTTCTTTTCTTGAATATTAGTGATTATGCTTTTTTTATTTTAATATCTAGATGTATTCGTGTTTTATTAGAATGATAAAATCAATATTAGAGTTCTAGGGTAAAATCATAGGTGACCTAAGGAAATTGAAAACCCCTTAGGGTGAACATAGGTGACCTAATGGAATTGAGAACCCCTTAGGGTGAACATAGGTGACCTAAGAGAATTGAGAACTCCTTAGGGTGAACATAGGAGACCTAATGGAATTGAGACCCCTTAGGGAGATAAAATACTAAGTTTTCGAGAGACTACATCTGAGTTAAGATAGCTCATTAGGTAGATGATATGGATAGCTTAACTCATAATACTCATAGAATACCTACACATAATGGCTTGTGTGTGGTATGGTGATGCATGTATACCTTCGATTTATTGAGGGTGATAAGTCTAACTCATCAAGAGTGATGAGATAGATAGACTTGTTTGCAGTAATATATGTTACACAAAGGGGATTTGTGTTAAGGTGCCTCATCAGATGTATATTTTAGGAAAATTTAGTGGATTTAAATGTTAGGTAAATATTAGGTTTGGTTAGGGGTTCTTGAAGGGTTCATGAGTCTCTCTCTTTAGGAAAAAAAATATTTTCTATTTTTTTATGTTTCTGTTTATGTGTTTTTGGGTCATTACATTTGGTATCAGAGCTCTAGGTATGAGGGTATAGAGCTTCTATGTGTGCTAAAGGTAATTAGATATATCCAATAAAGGCTTGTTTAAGGTAAAGGCTAGAGCTGGGATAACCTAGAATACCCTATTTTCTAGGATCTAATAGGAATCAACCCCAAGGGTGAGTGAATTTTAGGATGCCTTAGTATGGGATTCAATATTAGTGACACATCCTAGCCTAGGATATTACCCTAGTTAGATTTGTTAATGCATATAGTAAGAGAACTCTGTATTATGGCTTGAATTAGAGATACAACTTAATATGAAACTGTAATCTAATGTTATTTTTTGGATGGAACCAAGTTAATATGACCCCTAATACCAAAATATGAAGGCCTACACCTAGGAAAACTTGACATAGTAATATCAAATAAAAAAACTAGGATGGAGGACCAACAATCCTCTATAGGGAGGTAGAATAACTCACCACAATGGTTGTTGCTATGTAGGATCAGATAAGACAATTGCTGGAAATAGCTACAAATCAAAATTCACAAGTTAAAGGTTTAGAGGTTGGTCCAAGTAGTGGACTAACTATGGAACAAGTGCAATCCAGAGCCTAGGTCAAAAAGGAGATAGCTAGGGACATGAAAAATATGAGTATCTCTAATTTTTATGGGGAGGGCGAAGGGGATGCAACAAAAGCATGGCTGGGAGAATAAAAGGTTCACTTTATGGTAAAAGGCTACTCATCAAGAACCCAACCACTTTGGACTATGATCAACTTGGAAGGGACTACTTTGGAATGGTTGGAAACCCACTATGAGTAAACTAAGATTGAAGCTATTGACACTCTATGGGAAGATTTTGTAAACATATTCAATAAAATATTCCTAACAGAGCATTTCTATGCCTTAAAGTTTGAGGAATATGCTAGTCTAAAATAAGAAACCAGCATAGTGAAAGTGTAATACAAGAATCTATTGAGATTGTTTAAGTATGTATGTATTTATAATGATAAAATGTGGGTCCACAAGTTCACTCTTGGATTGGAGTCTAGGATAAAGCATTATGTAGACATGCAAGAGCCTAAGTCATTGCAAAAGGTGTATTACCAAGAAAATAAGGTAGAGTCACACTTATATTATAAATATGGCACCATATCTGAGCAAGATCAGTAGGAGCTAAAGAAGAGGAATCATGTTGGGTTTGTGAAATGGGAGGCTTATCAAGAATTAAAGGCTAAGAACCCCAAAATCCTAAGAGGAAACCTAATGGAAATTAGAAGAAGTTCAAGAAGAACTTTTATAAGAAGGATAACAAACCCAATAATACCAAACCTTAACCACAAATTGCAAGCTCCAACTCCAACAATTAATATACGGTATCAAAAACATGAAAAATAACAAGGACCCAAGGAAGGATGCTACAATTGTCATGGATCTCATTACTATAATCAGTGTCCATATTGAGTAGGGACTAGCACAACTAATGAAAAAGAGAAGGAATCAGAACATCATAGCTATGCCACAACTGGGAAGCAAAAGCTAGAGGGACAAACCATACCATTACTTGTGAAAGGTAAGGTTTTTCATAGGAAAGTAAACATTTTGATAGATAGTGGACCCACTCATAGTTTTATTTCGTCTAGTCTAGCAAGGACTGTGTCAAAAAGTCTAGGATATTTGGCTCAAGGGTGGAAGGTTGAGTATGGTTCTAGGCAGACCTACTCGATGAACCAATGTTATTCTATGATAGAAGTTGATCTATATAATGGGACTATGGAATTTTGTTTATATGTAGCTCCCCTACATGCCTTTGATGTGATCATAGGGATGTATTGGCTATAAGCTCATAAAGCCTTGATCAATTTTCAAGATCTATGGATTGAGTATTTAGAAGAAGGTAGGTAGAGACTCAAAATTCATAGCAAACAAGGGGTGTTTGAGCCTCAAATGTTGTCAGCTATGCAACTGAAAAATACCCTAAAGAGAGGAGGAATAGTGTATGTAGGAAAATTCAATGAAGTGGAAGACTACAAAAAATATGAAATACTAAGACAACATCTGATTCTATAGGATTTTAAGGATGTATTTTTAGAGGACTTACCTAGACTATCTCCTGTATGGAAATTTGACTTCACAATTGATTTTATGACAGGAGTCGAACCTATTCATAGATCCCCGTATAGAATGAATCCTATTAAAATACATGAACTAAAGGTTCAATTGCAAGGATTATTAGATAAAGGTTTGATAAAACAAAGTGAGTCACCGTGGGGTGCATCAGTTTTGTTTGTGAAAAATAAGGATGGTTCATTAATATTGTGTATTGATTATAGGATGATAAATAAATCTACAATCAAGAATCGATATCCTTTACCTAGGATTGAAGACTTATTTGATCAGATAAAATATGCCAAGCTATTTACTAATATTGATCTAAGATCAGGGTATCACCAGTTAAGAATTCATGAGGAGGAAACTCACAATATGATATTTAAGACTAGGCATGGGCATTATGAGTTTACGATCCTACCCTTTGGACTGACTAATACCCCAATTGCTTTCATGAACTTAATGAATAGTGTGCTCAAGAAGCATTTGGACCAATTTATCTTGGTATTCCTAGATGATATCCTAATATACTCTCAAGATAGATAATATCACGATAAAAATATTAGGATCATGTTAGAATTGCTAAGGAAAAACCAACTTTATGGAAATCTGGCTAAGAGTAAATTCTATGTTCTAGAGGTACGATACCTTTGACACATAATATCAGAGAAAGGAATTGTTGTGGATCCAAAGAAGATAGAGGCTATCCTAAATTGGCCACCATCTACTAATGTGAACAAAGTGCAAAAATTCATGGGGTTAATAGGCTACTATAGACGTTATATAAAGTATTACTCCAAAATTGTTGGAGCCATAAATAACCTTCAGAAGAAAGGAAAATAATTCAAGTGGTCAGAAAGGTGTGAGGTTGCCTTTGCACTACTAAAGTGTAAGCTTACTACTGCACCAATGCCAAATGTTCCTAATCCACAAGGGGACTTTTCAGTATGCATAGATGCATCAATAGAAGGGTTAGGAGGGGTACTCTCACAAGAAGAGTCAATAGTGGCTTATACTTTAAGGAAGATCAAAAATCTTGAAGTTAATAATGCTACACATGATCTAGAATTAGCTGTAGTGGTGCATGCTTTAAGGTTTTGACACCACTACTTGGTGGGAAGATCCTTTGAATTAAAGACTGACCATCAAAGTATGCGGTACATATTCACCCAACCAATACTCAATGTAAGACAGAGAAGATGGGTGGAATTTCTTGCTGAGTATGATTTCAAGATTGAATACATAAAAGTAAAGGATGATAAAGTAGTTGATGCTTTAAGTAGGAGAAAATATATAGCAACCATAACTAAAATTCACATGGACTTGATGGATTGTCTTGGGATGAGTATTACCAAGAAATTTGAGTTAAGATGAACATATATCTTGAAGGAAATAAGGAATTTAGTATGAAAGATGACTTTTTGTGTTTTAAGGGAAGGGTCATCATACCAAAAATAGGTGATTTGAGGAACTTGATAATGCAAGAAGCCCATATATCTCCTTATTCTGCTCATCTAGCTGGAGCCAAAATATAGTAAAACATTAAAATAACCTTATTTTTGGTAGGAATGAAGAATGATATCACGAATTTTGTTGCTCAATGCCTCAAATGTTAGGAAGTTAAGGCAGAACGCTAGAATCCTATAGGAAAACTATAATTGCATGAGATAACTATGCAAAAATAGTAGGTTATATCCATGGAATTTATAGTGGGTTTACCCAAAACTCAATACCAACATGATTCCATCATTGTAATGATTAAAAAATTGACTAAAGTTTCTCATTTAATAGTGGGGAATACTAAGGATGATGCTCATGTGATAGCTAGAAGATTCGTCAAAGAGGTATTATGATTACATGGATTTCCTGAGGTAATTATCTTAGATAGAGACTTCAGTTTCACTTCTAATTTTGGAAATACCTTCATAGTGTAGTTGGTACAAAACTGAATATGAGTTCAACATACCACCCTAAAATGGATGGCCAAACAAAGTGGGTAAACCCAGTTATGGAAGACATGATCTGTAAGTACTGCATGGATCACAATTCTCATTGGGAATATTGTCTACCTTTGGTAGAGTTTGCCTACAATAATGGACATCACTCCTCGCTAGGAATGGAACCTTTCGATGCCCCATATGGGTGAAAGTGTAGAACACCATTGTCTTGGGATAACCTAGAATATTGAGTTGTGATTGGGCCAAAAATGGTCATGGTGATGGAAGATTAGCTAAAATAAATTAGGCAAAGGCTTAAAGAAGCTACGGATAGGTAGAAGAGTTATGCAGATCTAAAAATTATGCCAAGAGAGTATTATGTTGGAGATAAGGTGTTCTTAAGGGTTAATAAAAATAAGAGTTCTATTAAATCCACTAAGTTAGATTCATGTTTTGTGGGACCCTTTGAAATCATGGAAAATATCAGTTCAATTGCATATCGACTTGCATTACTACCTAATATATCCAAAATCCATGACACTTTCCATATATCCTTTCTTAGGAAATATGTTGCTGACCTTGAACATGTGTGGGATATTTCTAAATTGCAGATGGAAAATCCAGAGGCCGTTGAAGTACTGCCAGTGAATATTCTCAAGTTTCATTCTAAGTCCATGCAAAATCAGACTCTTGAACAATGTAAGGTCCAATTGGACCAGTTATCTGAGAAAAATGCCACTTGGGAGAAAGTGGAGGTTATGCAAAAATATTTTTCCTTTTTGTTTGAAGCTATATAATGTAATAATTCTTATTTTTTTATCAAAAACCAAATAAATTGGAAACACCAAGGATGATATTTAATTCTAGCAGGGGAGGATGTCATGACCCTCCCTAGAAAACTATTTGGCACAAAGTAAACAATCTATTAACCTATGATGTGGTGATACCTAGTTTTAACAATTAAATCAACTATATGATGTTTAGTTGATTTATAAGGGCATGCTATTGCTAACATATTTTCAAGTATGTAGGATCAGGTACACTCATAGATGGAGAAGGTAGAAACATCCACTAGAAATGAGGGTACTTAAAATCAGGGGAAATGATGTTTAATGTACTCATAGGTAACATGGATATATACCCTCATATAGGCATGCATTGTATAAAGGGATAATAATCAATTATTGATCACCTTGAGCCTTAGATGATAGCCTAACAACTATCATAAAATATTTGGCTAAGATGGGTGATTGGGTGGATGGAAATATTCCCTTTTTGTTGTTTTGTAAACTTGATTGCTCTTTTCTGCATCATGACTTGGTAGCATAATGTTAGAATTTTAATACTAGAACAACTGCAAAATGCATATAGTTGCATAAAGTAAATTTTTATTTTGAAATGTTAAGTGAGCATCACTTTTATGAAGAAAAATGGAATTAAGTTTGAATGATAATTAAAGGTGCATTTAAACTAATTAATGAGGTTTTGATTAAATGATGATGTGAATTCAATTAAAATCATTAATAAACTTTATCTTAGTGATAGATGAAAATTCATTTAAAGTGATTAAAAAAAATCTTATTTTAATGATAATGCAAATTCATTAATAAACTTTAATGAAATGAAATAAATGAAAAAAAAAAAAAGAGAAATCCATTTAATAATAAATAGAAATATTTTATTTTAAAAAAAATAAACAATTAGGGTAATTGTTTTTAAATAAAAGTAATGTATTTTAAATGGTAATAAAATATCAAAAGGGATATTTTATTAGGAAAGGTACTATTTTCATTTAAAATAATCTAAATGTCCTTTTCCCCCTATATAGAGTGCAACCTATGTAAATAACCTTGGGGCTCTATTAATTTCAAAAATAGAAATAAGGGATAAAAGAATGCTTACCACCATAGTGAGGTGAGATGAGGGATGGCAAAATTGAAATAAAAAAGGTTCGATGATGACTCAAATTGTTAGAACAAATGAATATTATCTTAAGTTATACTAGGATAGACACACTTGAGTTTCCACTCCTCCATGTGTTAGATGAACTCTGAGTGGTGTCTTCATCAGACTTGATGAGTTGTTCCACTCCTCCATGTGTCAGGTGAACTCTCAGTGGTGTATTCATCAAACTTCATGAGTTGTTGTAATCCAACGACTCTGAATGATCAACTTTGCTATTTATAAAAAGTTGATCTTTGGAATAAATTGATCAATTCTATTTTGTTTCTTCAAATCTTGTAATTATTTATAGTTCTACTCTTTGGAATTCTAACATGATATCATATTAGGGTAGATTCTTCTTGCATTCTCTCTTGAAGGATGTTTCTCGAACTAGTTCTTAATCTCTTATTCTTTGCTTTTTAAAACAAAAAAGGTTTTTTTCATATTGTAGTATGCTCATATATGCAATTTTTTTAAAAGATATTTTCTTATGGTAATACCCACTAGTTTATATAATTTTTTTTTACCATTGATTTAAATCTTTCAAAATTTATTTATTCACTACTTTGTGTATCCATATTGAATTTTTTTTTGCCTCCATAAAAATACTCCTTAATGAACGCAACTTGCTTTAAAAAAATTAAAGCAACGATGCATCCCGTTATAGGTGTTTTTTAATTTATTTTATTTCTTCCCCTCTTGAATGCAGCCATCATTGTGTTTCACTCAAGAAGGAAACTAATATAAATCAAAAAAAAAAATTAGAAACCCCCTATTTTTATTTGTCGTCCTACTTCACTTACATTTAAATTTTATTTCCTTTAAATTCTAGCTTGTTCTGCTTTCAATAGCCTTCACTGTGTATTTCATAATGTAGAAGGATAAGCGTTCGGTGCCATTTTTCCCTTGCTACATATATTCTAATGTGGAGGAGAGGGAAAAACCGTAGGCCCTTACTTTTGGTAGGCATTTTTTTTTTTTGATCTTACAATCTCAAATCATTTTGTCTTCATAAATTTTAATTAATGTAAGGATCGCTCTCTATGTCACCAATTAATGACTCTTGGTCTACCTACCTAGACCAATGTTTGTAAATTTTTTTTCGAACGTGGCCTTTGGCTAGTGTTTTATTGTGGCGCACCTTGAGACTGTGTCTCTCAACGTGCATTTCCCTCATTAATTTTTTATATTGTTCGAAGATATTGAGATTTTAGGAAGTGTTCTACTTGATGTTTGTCATATATGTTTGTCCTTCGATGATCAAGAGGATCTTCTTTACTCTTGCTACATAAAAATATTTCTAAGCTTAAAATCATAACTCTTTTGTATTCCTAATATTTTCTTTGGTAAAGCTTAGATTGATATTTCTTTGGGCCCATTTTATACTGTTCCCTGTAAATCTCTGCAAGTGTTTTTTCTTCAAGTTAGTGTGTGGTGAGATAATCTATTTTGCAAGTGAAATATTTAGAAACACTCAGGTCACCTCATCCTCTCTTCGGTGCCTTACTCTCAACATCTTTGATTTGTATTTTAAAGTTGGTTTGTGGCACAATTTATAAGGTAGAATCTCTACTTTGGTGTCATTCCTCTCAATGCCTCTCCAACACGTCATATGGTAAGATGTTATATGATTTTTTAAAATAATATTTTTCTTATCTAGTGCAGATATAAAAGGAGTCTCATTTTTCCTAGATGCCACCATTGGAGCGACGAACATAGATGCCACCCTTCCTCGCTGCTTCTTCATTGAAAGGTGCTTCATGTACCCTTAATCGCTGCATTTCAAGATATTTTTTCCACTGCATCCCCTGTATGACGTCGACCCCTTTAATTTAAGATATACTATATTTGATATATATATATATTGTAGTAAGAAAAAAACATTTCATTCCCTTTCCTTTCTAGATTTTTCTTCACCTAAAATCAAAGGAGAATTGTAAAACTTTTAATAAAAAAATTTATGTGGGGAGTTTATAGGTGCCTTTTGCACGTATACTAAGTTTACGGTGGGTGTCATTGCATCACTTTTTGCATTATTTTGCCTTCTTTACTTTCATTCTTTAGATGGTACTATTAATTTTGTTTATATATCTTGCTTAATATTAAAAAGGTGTTGATTAAATATTCAATCCTTAATTAAAGAAATTACTAAAATATTTTTTTACTATTTCTTTATTTCATTAAGAAAAATTTTATATTAACAACTTAAATTCTCTATTTTCCAAACATATTTAATATTTTATAGAGATATTTTAGTGAATAAAAAATATTTTCTTTCAAAATAGTATTTATATTAATTAACTTTTTTGGAATCAATTTGTTACATATAGTCAACTTAAATGAAATAAAAGGGTATTCAATCCAATACTTACATAATAAAGAATAAATAAAATATATCTATTCTTTCTTCATTATTTCATTAAGTAATTAAAAATATTTGTGTTCAATGTATTATTTTTGAAAAAGAGTAGTTTTTAATTATCTCTTTAAAATCATTATTTCTCATTCTAAACTTCCTACGAAGAACAAATAATTCATATCACCACTCACCTTATTGTACATACTAGTTAAATTATAGTTTCCCTCAAGTAAGGGAGAGTTATTTGGTAACAAATAGAGGTCTGGTTGATATTCACCTATGTTCCAAGTATTATATCTAATCAAATAATTATACTTTCCCTCTAGTCAGGGTGGGTATTTGAGAAGAAAATATATATAGGCTTTACATATTTGTTATCTTAACCATAATTAATATCAAATTTACTCAAAATACTTATAGTTTTCCTCTAGTTAGGGTGGTTATTTATTAATTTATTTGGTATTTTTCAAAAGCTTTGGCATATTTATCTCATTAACCTCATTAAATATCAAATAACCTCAAAATTACTTATAGTTTCCCTCTTGTTAGGGCGGGTATTTTTTAGCAATTTGGTATTTTTATAGGTTTGTGTTGACTAATATCCATTGCATTCTCTAAATTAAAATTAAAGGGGGGACCTTTGGGTTAACTTCAAAATTAATTCAATGAATACAATTGATCCTCTCACTCCTCATAACTTC
This sequence comes from Wollemia nobilis, assembly GCA_028583015.1. Classification (NCBI taxonomy): domain Eukaryota; kingdom Viridiplantae; phylum Streptophyta; class Pinopsida; order Araucariales; family Araucariaceae; genus Wollemia; species Wollemia nobilis. The sequence continues at coordinate 1,393,788 of JAQPPZ010017025.1, read as the reverse complement.
CATACATGGAAACCCAAAATTTTAAATCTCATTTCTTAGAAAGGGCTCACACACCTATTAGAAGAAAAACAACTTGAGTTTGAAAAAGAATATGAAATATTTGATCATAAAAGGAAAATGTATGAAATAATGGGTATTATAAGCTCTAATGTGCATGAAATTTTGTGGTTTCACATTGCAAATTGTAAAAATCCTTATGAAATTTGGGAGAAACTGAAGATCTTGTTTGGAAAAGTAGATCAAATAAGATCAATGCAACTAGAAGAAGAATTAACAACTCTATCTCCCGAGGACTTCAAAAATATTGTTGACTTCATCACCAAATTCAAAGAGGTCCTCACTCAATACAAAGGTAGTGAGAATACTAATATTGAATAAGAATGCATTTATCTAATACTTTCTAAACTAAATGGTGTATTTCAAATATTTTCTACCACCTTTCTATCTACCAAAGATGCTCTTGATGCAACCTTTAAAATGCCCTCTTTAGCAGATTTTTTTGATAGACTAACTAGGGAAGAAATAAAACTTGCAATATATGAAATATCTTCTTCTTCCTATTCCTAAAAATCTTTAGTAGCCTCCACCTCTTCTAAATACAAATTCAAAAAGAAGGAAAAGAATCCCATAACTTGTACTCACTGCAAAAATAATGGTAACTATACAAACAAATGCTGGAAAATATTACAAATAGAGGCAACTATGAAGGATCAAAATATAGACAATAAAAAGTAAATAGGAAAATCCCTTAATGTTCAAATGAAAACCTCCAATTCTTCTTCTAATCACTAGGTCCTAGATTCCTGATGATGCAGGAGCATCTCGGGCAGCGTAGCAATCTTGCATCACCAAAAAAAGTTCAAAGTTGAAAAAGTTCAAAATTTGAAAAAATGACCAAGTATAAAATTGGTCGCGATATTGCGACACAAAAGTTGTCACGATATCACGACGTATTCTGAGCACCGTGACCAAAGCAACTAATGGTCGCGATATCACGATGCAAATGTCGTCGCGATATCGCGACGTATTCTGAGCACCGTGACCAAAGCAACTAATGGTCGCGATATCGCGACGAAAATGTCGTCGCGATATCGCGACGTATTTCGGGCACCATAGCAAATGCAACTCATGGCCGAAAGTTCACAATGCACCATAGCAAATGCAACTCATGGTCGAAAGTTCACAATGCACCATAGCAAATGCAACTCATGGTCGAAAGTTCACATTTTGCAAAAAAATGACTAAGTGTAAAATGGGTCGCGATATCGCGACACCAAAGTTGTCGCGATATCGCGACACCTTGGCCGAAAAAGCCAAAACACAAAGAAGTGTTGCGATATCGTGACACCTTGGCCGGCAAATCCAAAACTCAAAGAAGTGTCACGATATCGCGACACCTTGGATGGCAAAGCTAAAACGCAAAGAAAGGTCGTGATATCGTGACACATTAGCAGACAAATCCAATGTGGCAGTTCCAGGTGGCATTCCAAGTGGCAATTCCAGGTGGTGTTCCACGTGGCAGTTCCGAGTGGCAGTGCCTGAGATCGTGAAGGCCGTTCCAGTGGTAGTTTCAAAGGCCGTTAAGGCCGTTCCATACGACCGTTCTAGAAACCATTAAGGCGGTTATGAACGGCGGTGCAACACGAAACATAGAGGATAAAAAAAGGATTTCTTTGGGGGATTCAACAGGTTAGGGAGAGAAAGGAAGGCTACGACTGTATTTTGCGTTTAAAGCACTGTGTATTTATTTTCATGGTATTTTATTGTAAAAGCTCCCTGCTTCGAAATTAATAACACTGCGACTTTCAAATAAAATTGCGTCATTTTATTTGTGGTGAAATTGGCTCCCCATCAAGTGGTATCAGAGCTGTAATATTATGAGAGTGTTGAGCAGAGTGCCGAACGGGAGGCAACTCACACCAGGATTGGGGTTACGAGTTTCTGAGAAACTATGAGACAGAATGCCATCGCGTAGAAATCGTGGTGCTGGAAGGAACGTGGTTCCTGAAGGAGATTTTCGTGCATTACAGCGACAAGTGTTGGCATTGCAGGAAGAATTACGTAGGGGAATAGAGCCAAGAGGAGAAGATCACAGCGATGATGATGGATTTGAAGACCCGTCTGAAGTGGAAGAAGAAGAAATGAGTGCCGCAGAATCGTGAATGATAAAATCCATTTCGCAGATTGGAAAAATACCAAAAATTAACGTTTCTACGTATGCTGGAAATTTAAATCCAGAAGAATTAATCGACTGGATTAATGATATGGAAGAATATTTTGATTATGAGGACGTTGAAGATCCTAATCGAATAAAGTTTGCCAGAACAAAATTAAAAGGACACGCTGACATATGGTGGAAAGGAGTGCAGTTGGAAAGAAACCGGAGAGGCAAAGAAAAGATCTCCAGATGGGATCGAATGGTGGAAAAATTGAAACGCCAATTTATTCCAGCAGATTACGAATTAGATATGCTGCGAAAAATGCAGAGTTTACGACAGTCCAGCAAAACTGTTAAAGAATATATCGAGGAATTTTTTAAAATTTCTATTAGAACCGGTCATACGGAAGCAACTAAGGAAAGAGTAGCCCGTTACATTAATGGGTTGAGAACCAACGTGCAAGAGGAATTGAGTCTGGTTTGAATGAACAACATTGAAGATGCTTATCAGTTTGCTCTGAAAGTAGAAGAGAAACTGAATCGCAGATTTGATGACAAGCAAAGAGGAAGAGGTCATGGTGGAAGAACTGGTGGAAGAACCAGTGGAATTAAATATGATGATCAAAAACAGAATGGTGAAACCATCAATCGCCAGGAACAGAAGGAGGAGAATGCTTACCGACCCCATAATCAGAACAATGATTATCAAAGGGGCAGAGGAAGAGGTGGACGCGGATATGGCAGAGGCAGATTTCGTGGAACCTGTTTTAATTGTGAAGAAGAAGGGCATCGATCGTATGAGTGTCCCAAACACCAAGAAGCACCAAATAGAAGGCCTGAAGGAAATGCCAGAGCTGCAGTTGCTGAGGATGGTGTTGAATCCGAGCACTCTGAAGAAGTAGAGCATGGAGAAGTGATGATCACAAGAAGAACTTTGTTGAATGAAGAGAAGGAACCAGATCAATGGAAAAGCCTGTTTCGCACAAGGTGTAAATGTTCAGGTAAAATTTGTAATATTATTATTGATAATGGTAGTACAGATAATTTGGTTTCTGAGGAAATGGTAGCTAAATTAAAGCTAGAAAGAAAACAGCACCCACATCCATATCGGATTGCATGGTTGCAGAAGGATCATCGAGCATTGGTCAGTGAACAATGCTTGGTCAAGTTCAAAATTGGAAGATACCAGGATGAGGTCCTGTGTGATATTTTGCCGATGGATGCTTGCCATTTGTTGCTTGGAAGACCATGGCAATTTGATAGACGTGCAGCGCATGATGGACATGCAAATACCTATTCCCTGAAAAAAGATGGAGTACGCCACAAACTGAAGCCATTAAAGGAGGTTGAGGAAAAGGTATGCAATAATGCTAAAAATTTTTTAGTAGATGGCAACAAAATTTTGGATGGTATAAAGAGGGATTCAATGTGTTATGCATTAATTCCTCATGTAAAAAGTGAAGATACTACTAACATTCCAACAGAAGTTGAACATCTGTTAGCAGAATTTCTTGATATTATATCAGACAATGTGCCTGAGGGTTTGTCGCCAATGAGGAAGATTAGTCATCAGATTGAATTAATACCAGGATCTAGCTTACCCAACAAAGCAGCTCATAGAATGTCTTCTGTTGAGAATGAAGAATTGAACCGACAAGTTCAGGAATTGTTGATGAAGGGTTTGATTTGGGCAAGTTTGAGCCCTTGTGCAGTGCCAGCAGTACTTGCACCAAAGAAGAATGGTGAATGGCAAATGTGCACTGATTCCCGAGCCATTAATAAAATTACTATTAAATATCGCTTTCCATTACCTAGAATGGACGATATAATGGATTGCTTGAGTGGAGCTAAATACTTCACTAAGATTGATTTGAAGAGCGGATAACATCAGATATGTGTTCGAGAGGGAGATGAATGGAAGACAACCTTTAAAACCAGAGAGGGTTTGTATGAGTGGTTAGTTATGTCGTTTGGACTGACTAATGCACCCAGTACATTTATGAGGTTGATGAATGAAGTATTACGTGACTTCCTGGAAAAGTTCGTGATAGTGTATCTAGATGATATTCTGATTTTTAGTACAACATTGGATGAACATTTGTTGCATGTTCAGAAAATTTTTGAGAAACTGCGTGAGGAGCAGTTATTGATAAATATACAGAAGTGCAGTTTTTTACAGAAAGAGTTGATATACCTAGGATTTGTCATCTCAAAGGAGGGTCTGAAAATGGATCCTGAGAAAGTGAAGGCTATCATTGAATGGCCTGCTCCAAGGAATGTAAACAGAAGTAAGATCATTTCACGGTCTTGCAAGTTTCTATAGAAAGTTTATTAGAGACTTTAGTAGTATTTGTGCACCCCTAATAGAAACTATGAGAGGGGATAAGAGAGAATTTAAGTGGACTGCCAAAGAAGATACCAGCATGAATATATTAAAGAAGAAAGTGACAGAAAAGAACATTCTGGAACTTCCAGATTTTAATAAAGTGTTTCAGGTTGACTGTGATGCCAGTGGCAGTGCCATTGGAGTTGTGTTGAGTCAAGAAGGTAAACCTGTTGCATATTTTAGTGAAAAATTGAATGATGCTAGAAAGAAATACTCTGTTTATGATCAATAATTCTATGCTATAATTCAAGCTCTTAAGAAATGGACACATTATTTGCTAACCAAAGAGTTTGTTTTATATACTGACCATCAAGATTTGCAGTATATCAATGGTCAAGGTAAACTTAACCAACGACATTTGAAGTGGGTTGAATTCCTGCAGAGTTATACCTTTGTACTAAAGCATAGAAGTTGCAAATCTAATAGAGTTGCAGATGCCTTGAGTAGAAGGCATAATTTGTTGATGGAAATGAGAGTGCAGGTTGTTGGTTTTGATGAACTCAAGAGTTTATACCCCACAGATCTAGATTTTGTAGAGGCATGGACTGCATGTGTGTCTCCTACTACCGTGGATCGCACTAAGTGGTTAGATTTCATGATCCAAGATGGGATGTTGTTTCAGCAGAATCAATTGTGCATTCCCCGAAGTTCCATGAGGGAAAATTTGATCAAAGAGAAGCATAGTGGAGGACTAGCAGGGCATTTTGGCCGTGATAAGACCATTGCTCTTGTTAGTGAGAATTACCATTGGCCACAGTTGCAGCCAGATGTGACCAGATTTGTGTAGGGTTGCAGAGTGTGCCAGATGGCAAAAGGAGTCAGCTAGAATACAGGAATGTACCAGCCATTGCTTGTACCAGGAAGACCTTGGGAAGATATCAGCATGGATTTTGTTCTTGGTCTGCCAAGAACACAACATGGAAATGATGCCATTTTTGTTGTTGTTGACAGGTTTTCAAAAATGGCCCATTTTATTCCACGTCAGAAGACAAGTGATGCGGTTCACATTGCCGACTTGTTCTTCAAGGAGGTAGTCTAACTTCATGGTCTACCCCAAAGCATTATTTCAGACAGAGATACCAAATTTGTGGGTTATTTTTGGAGAACTCTATGGAAGAATCTGAAAATAGACTTGAAATTCAGTTCTGCATACCATCCGCAGACTGATGGATAGACTGAGGTAGTCAACAGAAGTTTGGGTAATCTTCTACGATGTTTGGTAGGAGATAAAATGAAGGGATGGGATCTAATTTTACCCTAGGTATATTTTGCTTACAACAATTATATCAATCATAGTACTGGTAAATCACCATTCTAGATTGTGCATGGGTATAGCCCTAGAAATGCTTCTGAGTTGAGACCGATGGATAAAATAGACAAGTGCAGTGCTGAAGCTGAAGACTTTGCAGCGCACATGAAGACTTTACATGAAGAGGTACAGCAGCATATCAGTCAAATGAATGCTACTTACAAGGCCAGAGCCGATCAGAAGTGATGTTTCAAAGAATTCCAAGTAGGGGATGAAGTCATGGTTCACTTATGTAAGGAATGTTTTCCTAAGAAAACTTACAATAATTTAAATATGAAGAAGTTTGGACCATGCCGGATCATAGGCAAACAAGATTTAGGCAATGCCTATGAAGTTGATCTCCCAAGTGAGCTAAATATTTCACCTATCTTCAATATTTCAGACTTGGTTGAATATCATGCAGGAAGTTGTAGTGAACCACCCAGTCCGAATCTATGGAACATTCCTGCATCCACTCCAGACAAAGAATAAATTGAAGACATACTCGACACTCATGCTGGCAGAAGTACCCGAAACAGGCAATATTCAGAGTATTTGGTCAAGTGGAAGAACAGAACTGTCGAAGATGCCACATGGTTGTCCAAATCAGAGGTTGATCGTTTGGGTTTTCCTCTGACCATCCAGAAGTGAGGATCACTTCTAAACATCTACCCTAGGTGTCTGATGCAGGAGCATCTCGGGCAGTGTAGCAATCTTGCATCACCAAAAAAAGTTCAAAGTTGAAAAAGTTCAAAATTTGAAAAAATGACCAAGTATAAAATTGGTCGCGATATCGCGACACCAAAGTTGTCGCGATATCACGATGTATTCTGAGCACCGTGACCAAAGCAACTAATGGTCGTGATATCATGACGCAAATGTCATCGTGATATCGCGACGTATTCTGAGCACCATGACCAAAGCAACTAATTGTCGCGATATCGTGACGCAAATATCGTCGCGATATCGTGACGCAAATATCGTCGCGATATCGCGACATATTTCGGGCACCATAGCAAATGCAAATCATGGCCGAAAGTTCACAATGCACCATAGCAAATGCAACTCATGGTCGAAATTTCACAATGCACCATAGCAAATGCAACTCATGGTCGAAAGTTCACATTTTGCAAAAAAACAACTAAGTGTAAAATGGGTCGCGATATCGCGACACCAAAGTTGTCGCGATATCGCGACACCTTGGCCGGCAAAGCCAAAACACAAAGAAGTGTCGCGATATCGCGACACCTTGGTCGGCAAAGCCAAAACTCAAATAAGTGTCGCGATATCGCGACACCTTGGCTGGCAAAGCTAAAATGCAAAGAAAGGTCGCGATATCGCGACACCTTAGTAGACAAAGCCAAAGTGGCAGTTCCAGGTGGCGTTCCAAGTGGCAATTCCAGGTGGTGTTCCATGTGGCAGTTCCGAGTGGCAGTGCCTGAGATCGTGAAGGCCGTTCCAATGGCAGTTTCAAAGGCCGTTAAGTCCGTTCCATACGACCGTTCCAAAAATCGTTAAGGCGGTTATGAACAGTGGTGCAACACGAAACATAGAGGATAAAAAAAGGATTTCTTTGGGGGATTCAGCAGGCTGGGGAGAGAAAGGAAGGCTGTGGCTGTATTTTGCGTTTAAAGCACTGTGTATTTATTTTCATGGTATTTTATTGTAAAAGCTCCCTGCTTCGAAATTAATAACACTGCGACTTTCAAATAAAATTGCGTCATTTTATTTGTGGTGAAATTGGCTCCCCATCACCGGAGCAACTCATCACATGACTGCTTCGAATGAGTCATTATATTCTATCTCCTCAAGTTGAACCTATAGCATAGAAGTTGGTGATTCTTCCTTCATCCCAATCAAAGAAAGGGTGATATAACCATTTATGGTGGCCCTATCAATAATGTTCTCTATGTTTCAAAAATTTCCACAAATCTCCTCTCCTTCTATCAAATTTGTACTTCTGGAAAGGGGAAAATTATTCTCCTCTCCAAAAGGAATTGAGATAAGAGACTTTCAAGATCCCCATTATCTCATAGCCAAAGGAGATATTCATCACAACACTCACCTATTTCACTCCAAAGGATTCAAAAATCTAGAAGGGGCCTCCTCTTTTGTGTCTCATGGAGATATTGAAAGCAAAATTTGGCATGAAAGGTTTGGTCATCTTAGTTACAACTACCTAAAGTAATTGAGCACCCATGAAATTGTAATAGGTTTACATGAAGTCTCTTCTATTTAAGGAGTTTGTCTTGGATGTGCTCCTAGAAAGAAACATCAAGATCCTTTCCACCCAAGTAGTTCTCTAAAAAATTCATCCCCTATAGAATTAATCCATAGTGACTTGATGTATTTTCTAGAACATTATTTCAAAGGAGAAAAATATGCTCTAACCTTTATTGATGACTTTTCTATAAAAAAATTAAAAGTTATGTTCTATCCCACTTAAAAGTCTTCAAATCCTTAGTTGAAAATCAGGCCTCTTACAATATCAAGAAAATTCACACAGATAATATGGGGAAATACTGTAGTAATGAGTTCTCTATATTTCTATCAAATCATGGCATCATTCATTTGCATTTTGTCTCCCATAATCCTCAGAAAAATGAAATTGTAGGAAGAAAAAAACCGAACATTAAAGGAAATGATAAATTGTATGCTCCATTCAAGAGATTTTCCAAAAGTTTTTTGGGTAGAAGATATTAATTGTGCCAATTATATTCAAAATCACACACCTCATAAAGCTCTTGATAATTTAAATCCTGAAGAAGCATGGACTGGTTCAAAACTAGATGTTCCCTTCTTCAATATTTTTGAGTGTACTTCTTGGGTGCACATACCAAAGAAGAAAAGGAAGGCTCTAGATAAGAAAAGTAGAAATCTCATTACTTCCTTGGGATCCAAATAAATAAATAAAATGCAAGTATTTCATTATGTCAACAAAAATACACTCTAGATATTCTTCAAAGTTTTAAAATATCATATTGTAAACCTTCTCCTACACATTTTCAATCTGGCATAAATCTAAGCACTTCCTACTCATCTTCTCTATGTGATGCAACTCTATATCATTATCTTGTATGGAGTCTATTATACCTTACTCATACTCATCCAGATATCTCATATGTTGTTTGCCTCATATCTATATTCTCCCATCAACCTCACTTTAGTCAGTGGCAAGCAGCAAAAATAATCCTCCACTACTTGCAAGGAACTACTCAATTTGGGCTATTATATAAGGTAAAATACATGGATACTGTTGGCTACATAGATTAATATTTGCCAGGTTTATTATAAGACAAATGTTCAACTTTTGGCTGTCTTTTATCTTGGTTCTTCGTCAATAGCCTGGTTATGCAAAAAATAACAAGCAGTAGCCTTATCATCTACAGAGGGAAAATACAGGACAACAATTTTAGAAATTCAGGAAGCTCTTTGGCTTTTTCAAATTCTAAGGAAATTTGGTTTATCCCATGACAAACCTACAACTCTTTGGTGTGACAATCAGAGCACAATTCACATTGCACAAAATCCAATTGAGCATCAGTGCACCAAGCACATTGAGATACATATGCACTTCATTCGATAGCACATTCAGAACGGGGACATATACTTGGACTATATTCCAACTGAGGATTAAATTTCAGACATATTCACAAAGCCATTTCCTTCTCCACATTACATACAATTACAAGAGAAACTTGGAGTAATACAACTGCATTGACATAGAGGTCTTCCACCTCTCCTTTTACTATTGTATTATTTTGGGGATGGTTTTTTCCCTTGCGGTTTTTTTCATCATCTATCCAAAATTATATATTGTTCATGAGTACCTAATTAGGACAAGTTTCCAGGACTCATTCTTGTTTGTGTTGAGAGGACAATATTCACCATTCGAAGACATGCCTCTATCTTGGATATTTTTATTGTAAAATGTGGTTTTCCCCAAGGGTTTTTTCACCATCTATATATTTTAAATGAGTACCTCATTAGGCCATGTTATCGAGACTCATACTTTTATTGTTTTAAGAGGACAATATTAGCCACACGAAGATAAGCCTCTTATTTTTTTTTTATTGATGGCTTTTCCCATTGGGTTTTTACCATATCTTAAAAAAATAAATCATTGTACACGAGTACCTCATAAGGCCTTGTTGTCGAGACTCATTTATACAAACCACCCCTAGTATCACTTAACGGGGGGTGTTATAATAAGTGAATATTTTATTAAGTTCTACTAGGATAGACACACTTGATTTTCCACTCCTCCATGTGTCAGGTGATCTCTCAGTGGTATCTTCATCAGGCTTGATGAGTTGTTCCACTCCTCCATGTGTCAGGTGAACTCTCAATGGTGTCTTAATCAGACTTGATGAGTTGTAATCCAACAACTCTCAATGATCAACTTTTCTATCTATACAAAGTTGATACGTGGAATAAATCAATCAGTTATATTTTTTTTCTTCAAATATTGTAATTCTTTGTAGTTCTACTCTTGGGAATTCTAACACAGATTTTGAGAGATGAGGGTGTGGACGGGACACCTAGGAGGAAGTAATACGTAAGGTAATAAGAAATACAAATAAAAATGAGAATGAAGGAGGAGGAGGTAAGAAGGAGGCAGAGGAAAAGTAGAAGGGATGAAGAGGAGCACACAATGAGAAAATGAGGGAATTGATAAAGGAGCCACTAGTTTCTAACACATAGGCGTACTAAGGTTGGAGGTTTCTAAGCTTTACCATTTTGCATACTTTTTTTATGACATGAGAATAAGTATGAAACCTGGTTAAAACCCCTTGTAGTGTGTTAATTTTCTCTAAAGGTTTGAAGCCTTGATGTTATAATTAAAACGTAGGAAAAAATCTAATGTGGGTTTGGGCATCCTATGAGAGTCCTTGTTGTTTTGAATATATGGAAGTTCAAACTCACCATCATCTAAAGCTTGTGGAAGGCATCATTTAAATTTTTGGTGTTTTATAAAAAACAATAGTCAGGGCCTCTATTGCGTTTTCCACTATTTATATGTAAGGAAGTGTTGCATTTTCTACTATGTATGTGTAAGGATGCACTGTATTTTCAACTATATATGTGTAAGGAATCATTGCATTTTCCACTGTGTATGTGTAAGTAAGTGTTGCATTTTCCACTATGTATGTTTGTGGAAGTGTTGTCCAAAATGACCATTGTGTTTGGAAGTGTTGTCCAAAAGGACCACTATGTGTGGAAGCTTTGTCCAAAAGGACCACTGTGTGTGGAAGCGTTGTCCAAAAAGGACCACTATGTGTGGAAGCACTATGTCTAGAAAAGCCACTAAGTGTTTATGGAAATGCTATATTTTCCCACTGTGTGAGTGTGGAAGCACTATGTCTAGGAAGGCCATCATGAGTTTATGGAAGTGCTGTGTCTAGAAATGCCATCATGAGTTTACGGGAGCACTGCGTTCTTCCACTATGTGAGTATGGAAGCACTGTGTCTAGGAAGGCCATCGTGAGTATGTGGAAGCACCTGTGTTTAGTGAAACCCTTGGGCAGAGTGGAGAGTGTCTAGTTTTACCCTCCTTGGATTCCAAGATAGCTATTGTTTGACCTTCCTACCAAAGTTGTTTCACATCCGCCATGACTTCGTAGTAATCTAAGGTCATAGATTATAGTAAGGAGTACCTTCTAAGAATAATATTAAAACAGACCTTTTTTTATTATGAAATATCTTATGAGATAAATATTAAAGTAGACCTTTGATTTTTATGAAATATCTTATGAGATAAATATTAAACCAAACCTTTAATTATTATGAAATATTTTATGAGATAAATATTAAAGCAAACCTTTGATTATTATGAAATATCTTATGAGATAAATATTAAATCAGACCTTTAGTTATTATCAAATATCTTATGAGATAAATATGAGAGCAAACCTTTAATTATTATAAAATATCTTATGAGATAAATATTAAAGTAGACCTTTGATTTTTATGAAGTATCTTATGATTCTTTAATTAAAACAAACCTTTGATTATTATGAATTATCTTAGGAGATTTTAATTAAAGTATGACATTTAATTAATAAGATTTAAACTATGTGAATTTAATTAAAGTAAAACCTTTGTCTAGTAAGATCATGAAGAGGCTATTTTGACTACAGTAGTGAAACTTTGGATAAGATTATGAATATTTAATTGAGGTTATGAATATTTCATTAAGGTTGTAAATATTTTATTATTACGTCCAGATGTAGACTTTACTTAAAAGTGCTTCATAAGAAAACATAATTATGTTATAGGATTGATGTCAATTTTTTTGTGAATTAAATGGATAATTAAATTTATTCTTTGAATTAAAGTTATGGGGCTTTGATTTAGGGAATGAATGAAGGATTTGTTTTAGAGGTTAAAGGTATGGGAATTTAATGCTTTAAAACATGACTAGATCTTATTGAGCCTATTGAATTAAATGGATGATTAGATTTATTATTTTAATTAAAGTTATGGGGCTTTGATTTAGGGAATGAATGAAGGATTGTTTTAGAGTTTAAAGGTATTGGAATTTAATGCTTTAAAACATGAATATATTTGATTAAAATTATACCTTGATCAAAATAGCACATGTTGGATGACTCTCTTTGATAAATTGAGAGGTGAAAAAAAAAGTAAAGGATATTTTATAAAATTCATTATGTATTAGAGGTTGGATACTTAATTAAATTTTGTATAGTTGTAATTTGGTAAAGTAAAAGAATAGATGCATTTAGAGGTATGCCTATCCTGAAACATGAGTACCCTGATACCCTAATACCCTCAAAGAACCAATGGGAAGCAAGGAGAAGCGAGGAGTTCAATAGAACCAAAGAATGGGTAATTGTATTTTATTTTGATTTACATATGCTCAAGTAGACTAGAATTGTGGTGAGATATCCCTGATGTAGATGGTAATAATATTTAGAGTAAGAAGAACTTACCATGCAATATTTAATGCAATAACTAGTTACTGGTTTAGAAAAGGTCCTTTTAATTTAATATTGTGCTTGGATTTAATATGTATATGATTCTCTTTCCATTGATAATATTATCTTTTAGTATCAATCCTTATTTTATTTTATTTTCTATATGCCTAGTGATTATGCTTTGTTTGTTTTAATATTTAGATGTATTCTTGTTTTATTGGAATGATAAAATAAATATTAGAGTTCTACGGTGAACTCAAAGGTGACCTAAGGGAATTAAAAATCCTTTAGGGTGAACATAGGTGACCTAAGGTAATTGAGAACCCCTTAGGGTGAACATAGGTGACCTAATGGAATTGAGAACCTCTTAGGGTGAACATAGGAGATCTAAGGGAATTGATACCCCTTAGGGAGATAAAATACTAAGTTGTGGAGAGACTACATCTGAGTTAAGATGGCTCATAAAGTAAATGAGATGGATATCTTAACTCGCAATACTCGTAGCATACATACACATAATGGTTTATGTATGGTATGGTGATGCGTGTATCAAGAGTTATGAGATAGAATTATTTGCAATAACACATGTTATACCTACACAAAGGGGATTTGTGTTAGGGTGCCTTGTGAGATGTAGCTTTCAGGAAAACTTAGGGTATGTAAATGTTAGGTAAATACTAGATTGGATTAGGGGTTCATGAAGGGTTCATGAGTCTCTCTCAGGAAAAAAGCCTTTTTTCTATTTTTGTATGTTTTTGTTTGTGTGCTTTTGGATCATTACAAGGGAGTACAGATAAAAGATAAGGTTATGGTAGAATGTGCTTATTGTTAGATTTTGATATAATATGCCAAGGGATATAAAAATCATGAGATGCAGAATAATATGAAAGAAAGTAAATATGCTAGATTATTGAGATATGCAATAAATATAAATGATATAAATGAATACAATGTAGCTATGGAGGAAGTGAACACTCCATTAAAAAATATATTGGAATACATTACACCAATCACCACTGGAAGGTGATCGACACAAAACTATACTACCTACTAATATCTCTAAGATACTATGTTGCCGACTCTCCCTATTATATATCTATCTAACAATGAGGCCTTCCTTATATAGGTAAAATAGGATACTTGAACAACACTCTATCTAGTTGTACAAGTGACATATTGCACATTTACAACTTGCACATTGATACTTGTGCATTTATTACATTGTATGATATAACTAGATAACTTCCCCTAAATTAATCTAATGTCCTAAGTATGTACCTTGAAAGATACATTTACATAAACCAAATTATGGAAGATAATCTATTTCTAACACCCCTCTTTATTACATTATTTGGGTATTGAAGACATTTAGTCTTCAATATGGATCTTCTTCTTCTTCTTGGTATTTGTACTCTCCCTTTGCATACTTTGTATTCAAGTTCAGTAGGTAATCTATGTCTTCATATGATGCATAGTATGTTATAGATGAATCTAAATATTATTCTTTCATAAAATGATCTTTAGCTTGTTCTGATTCACATTCCTTATCTTTTATACAACCACCTTTATAGTTCTCTTTGCAAGTGTTTTCATTTGGTTTTGATTGTTGATGTATGAGTATGGCATGGTGCAATTATCCTCTCATATTTTTTTTTTGATCCTTCTAAGATTACCTTTTAGGTGTACTGGTTCTTTATTTTCTTCAACCTATTCCTCTCTAAATATGTTAGTAACTTTTTGAACCATTATAATATCTTGTGAGATTCTCATTTATTCTAGGATGTATGTATTTTCATGGATTGAACCTGTTGCTTTTATTCCATCTTGCTTCATAATGAGACATATATTGATCCCATCCATATATCTAAAGTTAATCATATGGTTTTTTCTACTATATTGCTTACTGAGATGAGATTGAATGTTAATCCATGAGCATACAATACATTTTATAGTAGAATATTTGGAAATTATTTTCTAGGAGTTACACATCCATATCCATGTATAGGATAAACTTGGCTATCTACAATTCTTAGTAAGTAACCTTTAGAAACTTCAAGATAGTCAAACCAATGTATGTTTCCTATCATATGATGACTAGCTCCTGAGTTAATATACCACTTGTACTCATGATTTGTGAGATGGTTGCTATTAGAGCAAGTTTTACATTCATTGTATGACATTCCTTTAGCCATTTGAAGAGATTGAATTTGAAGAGATGAGATAGAATTATAGTCTTCCTTACAAGTCCCTATATTAGGATATGCAAACCCTGATTGAAGTATATAAGTTTTATTTTATGAAACCTTTAGTAATATTTTATGTTTGTAGGCCTCCTTATGTCTCCCTAGTAATGAGAGTATGAACATATAATTTTATATTTTGAAGAAAGCTTATATATTCCCAACTTAACAACCTTTGATCAAATTTTGTAGAATGCCTTATGACTCCCTAATTTTTTTGGAGTATGATATAGTGCTTTTGTAAAAATAAAATTCAATTTTATGATTGATTTCGTACAGTCAAAAATTATTTTTCCTAACACCTTATTTTTACTAATTTAACTAAGCACTTTCCTATTTTGAAGAGGTTTTAATGTTGTATTCCTTTTGTACCTTTTTGAGAAATTTGGAGACAAGAAAATATAAATTTTCAACTTTTACAATAAATATTTAATAACCACTTTTTATAACCCTTAGGTTTTCATTTCTAATTTCCAAAGACCTAGTTTGATGTTGTAATTCTTATCACTCCCAAATTTGGAAAATTAGAAAATTAATAATATTTGCAAAATATCAAATAAACTAATCCAAGTCGAGTTCCTTATTTCTCCTAGGTTTTCACAAATATTATTTTAATTTGGTAAGTTATCCCTTATAGATTTTGCTTTCACTAAACTAAAATTTCTACCTTAGTTTATAACCCTTATATCTCCAAATTTGAAAGCAATAATAAAGTAGGATTTAAACCTTACATTTTTATGCTCATCTTCTCACTATTTGGTGATCCCTTTGGATGAATATAACAACGATCATAAGATTACATTAGGGGTTGGAATCAATGAAGATGCTCATATTTAATGTTGGAACATATACACTGCTGAATTTGGAAGATTTGACCTTCTAGACCTAGAGATTTAAATACTCCTATATTCCTTCCACATTGTGCTTAATTGGATTTGAATATGTTTCACTCTCTCTCTACCTACTATGATATTTGGAATTTGGGTGTATTTTATTGGAGGAGTAAACTTGAGCCTTGTGACATGTGTCACGTTCGCTACATATGGACGCTCCTTCGTAACTATTTCTTGTTCAACACTATTGGAAATTTTGTAACACCTTCTCAATCATGCGGGACTTGAGGAGAATAATAAGTGTCACCAAATATGCTTGAGCATTGAGAGATGAATTTCATGTAACGTATGCTTGAGAAAAGTTCTTATAACATATACTTGAGCATTGAGAGACAATATTATTGTAATGTTTTCACCTTAGAAGATTGATGCCAAGTGGCATTCATGTTCTCTACATGTAGTCCTTCACCATAACGCCTTCCATGGAGATTATTATAACTCCTTAGGTCTTTTCATATACCATTCCTTTGCTTTTATACGTTTCTTGAGCAACAAGAAAACTTATCTTCTGTAGGTGGATTGATGAGGCACTATGGAGCTTGAATAACAATTTTGATGCTTCCTTTGGTGGATGATTTTCACCAAATATTGAATGTTGATCCTTTATTATTTATCTTCTATGCCTCCAACGTATTAATACATGCGCATATTTCTAGTGTAGATGTTATTAGCTTAACTTTGGTAGAAGTATATACCTTTTAGATGTTGTTCATACCACATTGATATTCATCTTATGTTGTTGTCCATCTCACATTGGTATATGTGCAATATTTTTTCTATGTAGATGTAACTTTGGTGATAGCCTCTTGTGGGCTTTGTTTTTTAGGTTTTTCCATCCAAGATGAGCCCTTTGAGTGGCTCCTATTTCTTGAGAAGAAGAGTGCTTACGTTTAACCTTTCTCAATTGATTTTTCCTATTGATATTTTGCCTTTTTAGGACACATCCAAATATGATTTTGGGCTATAAAAAACTTGTTGGCATTTTTGCCACATTATTTTTGTTGTTACTGTTTATGCAAAAGAATGCACAAATTGTAGAGATACTCACTCCTCTGTTTGTTCCTCCAAGCACTTAAAAAGAGAAAATACAAAAATCTCTACAAGTTTTGCGTTAAAGCAAAGTAAGAGAAATATTTCACGATATCACGACCTATTACAGTTTCACGGTGTCCGATGCAGAAGAGAGCTAAGCCTAGAAAATGTCACAATATCGCGACATGTCACATTTTCACGACCTGTCTCGTTTTCATGCTAGGAAACAACAAAGTTTGCAGTAACAGAAAAATTGTCATGATTTCACAACATGTCACGTTTTCACGACTTATGACAATAGGAGAAAGCAATAAGTTGAAAATTTTGTGATTTCGTGACATGTCGTATTTTTGTGAATTGTCAAATTTTCACGATAGAAGCAATAACAAAGGCCTGATAACATTATGTCTGCATTTTCCTTCAAAATTGCATAGGAGAACGTGAGGAGAAGATAAGGATCAAAAAAAGTAATGTGTTAAAAGCTCTCCAACTAATTTTGAGATTGAGGTCAGAGAGACTCCAAGATTAAATGTTTTGTTGATTACCTATGTGCGCAAGATGGGAGAATGTGTTAAATCAGTTTGTTCCGAAAGCCACCAAAATTAAAGATGCCTCCGGTATTAAAAGCTCTTGTTCGTGATCTCCTAACAACTTCAAGCATGCCCCGAGAATGATCATTTAATGGAGAAATCTGGTCCCTTGTTTCCGTTCGATTTTCAATTTTGATCCATAAAAGCAGGAATGTGATTTCTCCAAGGGGGATGGTTTTCTCTTTTCAAGTGCATATTTTGTGGACCTCTCCTTAAAAATATGTTTTATGTTTTAAATTTTGTGATCCGAAAGGGAGAGGGAAGGCCTCTATAAATACTAATGTATATCTCAAGAAAAAATGGAGGACCTTTTTGCAAAAATTGAAGCAGAAATCCTAAGTGCATCTTGCTCTATTCTTAGTGTCTTTTGAGTTGGTAATCCAAACTGTTGTTCATGTGATGCTTTCTATAATTCACTTCTGTTTTGTCAAGTGCTAAAGTTTTAGTTGAATTCTGTTGTTCTGGATTTGGCTATGTTTTCATTTGAATGCTTGAAGTATAATTGAAGGTGACCTATGATCAATGTTTGGTCCAGTTTCTGTATGTATTTTCTAAGAATTAGTTGTTGCTTATCTTCAGGACCTTGTTGAGGTTATTTTCTATCTGAGGTTGTTCTCCTTATCAACTATCGGCTTCAGCCATATTTCCATCTCTTTCTGTTATTTCCCTTTCTTTCTACATTTTCCATTTCTTTCCCGCATCCTTATCTTCAAACAAGTTTAGATTAGTGTGGGAGCCAGCCCTCTCTGGAGATTGGCCCGAGAGACTTCTATTTCTCTCAGCCTTTCAATATTGGCCGAGTCTAGGGTGCATAAGTGATGAAATATTGTACTTAGGTAGATTTGTGCCCAACAGTTTTTGGCACGCTCGATGGGACTCACAAGTCCCATTTTTTGACACCCAAAGGAATCAAGATTTTGATGAACTGTCTTCACCTCAAAGTGGAGATTATAAGTTCATCTGGTGACTCTGCTGAAAGCGACTGTATAGTACCTAGAAATATTGAATCATGAAGCTAGTAAAAATCTTTGCTTCATGATCACGATATCAAAAGCCAAAGAATCGGATGATCCAGTTAAATACTTCGATATTGATGTTCAAAACTGGAGGAAGCGCTCAAGATTGGTAAGTCCTGTGAACCCATCATTTGCTATCTCTTCATAGGTGGCGGGTTAGTTTGTGCCATCTCTGACTCCTCCTAGTACTGCTATGATATTTCTAGCACATCCAGATCCAGCAGTGAAAATGGCTGGTCAAAAACCTCCTCCATGGTGATTTCCTTCTTGGAACCATTCGGGAACTTTGGATCTGCCTTTTCAAAATCCAGTTCCTGCTACAACATTAAAAGCTTTGCCTACATACGATGGGACTGGAAAGACCATGTATGAGCATGTTTTAGATGTGGCATCCTTGGCTATAATTCATAATATCACAGAAGAAGATGTCATGATCAAATTGCTCATGTTGTCACTCCGAGGTAAGTTATTGTGCTGGTATAGATCCTTGTCTCCCAACTCCATAAATTCATGGGATCAATTAGCAGAGATGTTGATCCAAGGGTTCAATGAGCAAGTGAACCCATTTTATTTATTTCATCAATTTACTAATATCAAGAGGCATCCTCAAGAGGAGATAGTGGATTTCAATGTTAGGTTTTCTCGAACCTATCAGAGAGTTCCTGATGGTCTCCACCCTACTAATGACCAAGCTACATTTTACTTTCTTAGGGCTTTCCACTCAGATATTAGTATGAACATTAGGATGTCCAATTTTCAAACCTTTCCTACACTATATTCCCAGGCACAGAAGGCTAAGGCCGATCTAATTGCCATTGGGAAATTGCCTCCAAAAATGACTATGCCCATTTTTCCCGAGCTTTTGCAATACCAGCATACAAGTGCAGCCTCCACATCTTACACTACTCCATCCATGTACTCTTCATCTTCATGGAATCCTCCCACACCTTCGGTACCTATGATTCCCATTCCATAGTTAACCTCTCTAGTTCCAACTCCTGCATTACCTTCTCCACCAGTTCCATTACCTCTACCGGCACCGCCTGTGTCCTCAAGCCTAGATCCTCAATTGGTTGTTTTGCAAGAAATTCAGTCGACCATGAGAGACCTCACTAACAAGGTGACATCTATGGAGTGAAGAGAGGCAAAAAGGAACTATTAGCCATGAAGATTTGTTTCGATGGTAACAAGAGAACAACTTGCTCCTAGCAAGGCCATAGGGAAAGTACCTGAGAGGAACTCAGTGATCCTAGTAAGTGAAGATGCTAGCCCTTCTAAAGTTTCACATGAGTCATATTACTGGTGTTCTTCATGCAACGACCCACATGATGAGTCCACTTGCATGGTCCACCAAAATTATTTACAAGTTCTTATGGGGAGCCGTGTAAACATGATTCGAGAGGTGGATCATAATTCTGCGATGTCTCTTGAGGAATACATAGCAGTCTTGATGCACAACGACAAGAAACCAATGGTGGTAGATCCATCTAATATGGAGCCTTTGAAAGTGCCTCCTACATAATCAAAAAAGTAACAAATACCTACAAAGACTCATGATCCTCCAGCTCAACAACAAGATCCACCCATTTTGTCCAAGGATCTGCTTCCAGCACAAGCAAAAGAGAGGTTGCCATCTAAGGCTTCTACCTCCCAGCCGTAAGTGGAAACAAAGGAACAAGCTAGAGAGACATTGCGGTATCCATCATTGACTATACAATAGTGAGTGGAGGCCACCCAACAATATAGAAGCATATTTGAATCTGTTAGTGGAGGGAAAGATCCAATTTCGATAGAGTACAACATTATCAAAGAAATCAAAAGGATACCAACAAAAGTAAGTCTATATGACACCTTGTAGCTTCCTGGATAGGTGAATATATTACAGGAATCCTTGAAGACCACATAGAGTAAGGGTAAGGCCCCATCCCAGGTAATTATGTCTCAAAATATAACCTCTTTAGTCATCAAAAAAAATAGACCACCACCTTTTTATCTATCATTAAGAATGGAGGGACATGTGGTGCATAATTGCCTCATTGACTTAGGAGTAGCTACTACTATCATGCCTAAGGCAGTATGTGATGTCATAAGCATGGAGCATACAAGGACTAGCATGGGTGTTTTGCAGCTAGATGGTACCTCAGTAAAGACGGTGGGCATAAGTAAGGATGTTCTTATCTCCCTGCATACCATGCCTTAGATTACTGTGATTCAGGAGATCATAGTATTGGACCTGGAGCCATGTTTTGGCATGTGTCTCTCCCGAGAATTCATGGCTAAACTCGGGGGTTACCTTTATTTGGATTTTACTCATTTGGAGGTGATCCATAAAGGTGAAAAGGTGAAGATTTTCAATGAGAAGCCTTCCACATTTCATGTGGAGAGAATAGATGAAATGGACAGATTAGAAAATTCAGTGCACATGATGTCTGAAGAATTTGGTGAGCTTGACTTAATGGAAGAAGTTTTGGAAGAGCTCTACCTAGGAAATGAATTTTCCATGGCCAATTTCAACGCCAATTCCATAACGAAGAAAATGAATTTTCCATGGCCCATTTCATAGTATGAAAACACAGTGTCACCTTGTACATATAAAAAAAAAAGAAAAAAAAATTCAACTTCGGCTCCTTTTGCACAAGAGCCCACAGGTATGTTTATTTCTCTATCTTTTTCTTTTCCCTTCCCAGTAGGTAGTGGCTTCCATCTACTTCTTTCCTTCACTTTCTTATTTTCATTCCCTTCCTTTCCCACTCCTCCTTCCATTATACATAATCAAGCCACTACTGTTGTTTCTACTCCCCTCTATGATGTTCCCTTTTCTTCACTTCCCCTTTCTTCTAATCCTTTGTATTTTGAGCACTTCTCCATAGTTCCCATCACTTTTTCCATCCCATACACTTCCATTTCATTATTTGTTTTCATGGAATCCCAACAAATGGTAGCACAGTAGCACCCTCTTCAGTTGCTGTATCTACCACTTCTAATCCTCTATCTTCCACCATTCCATCATTCACCATTCCCATTCCACGACCTACACATATGTCGGTCATCACTCCATTCATTCCCATATTTTCAACTCAGGTGCTTCTCACTACTATCATGGAGATCCTTGCACAGCACCTGGTGATTTCCCAGCTCAACTGAGCTAGGCAAAATGTAGTAGTTCAAGGAATAAGTGAAGTTCTATTATTTTCCAAATTTCTACTAAAAGTCCTATTTTAAGTGTCGTGTGCTAGCAAGAGCTTGTTGCAGTAGCCCGTAGAAACATCCAACATCAACTAGCACTCACTTCTTCTACTCCTCTAGCTTCTTGACTCTGTTTCCCAATGGATAAAGGCCTGAGGTTCATGCATACAACATAACTATATACCCCAAGAGCCGCCAAGAATGTTGGCATTTTTGCCACATTGTTTTTGTTGTTACTATTCATGCAAAAGAATGCACAAATTGTAGAGATACTCACTCCTATGTTTGTCCCTCCAAGCACTTCGAAAGGGAAAATTAAAAAATCTCTACAAGTGTTGTGTTAAAGTAAAGTAAGAGAAAGATGTCACGATAGCGCGACCTATCGTAGTTTCGTGATGTCCGATGCAGAAGAGAGCTAAGCATAGAAAATGTTGTGATATCGTGACATGTATTTTCATGACCTATCTCGTTTTTATGCTAGGAAACAACAAAGTTTGTAGTAACAAAAAAATTGTCACGATTTCGTGACATGTCGCGTTTTCGCTACTTGTAGTGGCAACAAAGCAAAGTGATAGGAAAATGTCACGATTTCGTGACATACAGCAGCAAATAGGAGCGCCAAATTTCACAAAAATGCTAAAGATAAACATAAGGTGGGAGAAAGATGTCATGATTTCATGACATTTTGGAAACGAAACAAGGCAATAGAAAATTGTCACGATTTTGAGACATGTCGGGGCGAAAGGGCAAAGCATAGAAAATTGTCGCAATTTTGTGACATGTCATGATTTCACGAGGAGAATGCACGAAAGCAGCCATATAGTATGAAATTTTATGATTTTGTGATGTCACATTTTCACAGGGAAAATGCGGAAACAAAGGGGAAGATAGAAACATGTCGTGATTTCATGACTTGTTGAAGATGAAAGAACAAAATAGAGCAAATTGTCATGATTTCACATGTCACATTTTTGTGACATGTCGCGTTTTCACGGTGAACAAGAAGGAAGGACAATGCCAAGTGCAGAATGTCGTGATTTTGTGACATGTCCCATTTTTGCCACTTGCAAGAAATGAAAGCCAACAAAGTGGAAATTGTCGTGATTTTGTGACATAGTGCATTTTCACGGGTATAAAGCAGAAAAGGATCCAGAAGGAAGAAATTGTCACGATTTCATGACATGGTGAGTTTTCACGACTTGGAGCAGCGAAGAAGCCAAACAAAGAAAGATGTCACGATTTCATGACATGTCATGAAAACAAAGCAAGGCGAAGAAAAATGTCACGATTTCGCGACATGTTGTGGAAAGAAAACAAAATGAAGGCAGATGTCATGATTTCGTGACATGTTACAGTTTCACGAAAGTGAAAGACAAGAAGAGCCAAGCAAGAGAAAATGTCGTGATATCATGACATGTCATATTTTACTGACTGGTGACAATAGGAGAAAGTAGTAAGTTGAAAATGTCACGATTTCGCAACATGTTGCATTTTCATGACTTGTCACATTTTCACGACAGAAGCACTAACAAAGGCCTGATAAATTTTTGTCTACATTTTCCTTCAAAATTGCATAGGAGAATGTGAGGAGAAGATAAGGATAAAACAAGGTAACGTGTTAAAAGCTCTCCAACTGATTTTGAGATCGAGGTCAGAGAGACTCCAAGATTAAATGTTTTGTTGATTACCTATGTGCGCAAGATGGGAGAATGTGTTAAATTAGTTTGTTCTCGAAGCCACCAAAATTAAAGATGCCTCTAGTATTAAAAGCTCTTGTTCATGATCTCCTAATGCTTCAAGCATGCCTCGAGAATGATCATTTAATTGTAAAATCTGGTCCCTTGTTTCCATTCGATTTTCAGTTGTGATCCATAAAAGCAGGAATGTGATTTCTCCAAGGGGGATGGTTTTCTCTTTTCAAGTGCATATTTTGTGGACCTCTTCTTAAAAATCTATTTTATGTTTTAAATTTTGTGATCCTAAACAGAGAGGGAGGCCTCTATAAATACTAATGTATATCTAAGAAAAAAGGGAGGACCTTTTTGCAAAAATTGAAGCAGAAATCCTAAGTGCATCTTGCTCTATTCTTAGTGTCTTTTGAGTTGGTAATCCAAACTGTTGTTCATGTGATGCTTTCTGTAATTCACTTCTATTTTTTCAAGTGCTAAAGTTTTAGTTGAATTATGCTGTTCTGGATTTGGCTATGTTTTCATTTGAATGCTTGAAGTATAATTGAAGGCGACCTATGATCAATGTTTGGTCCAGTTTTTGTATGTGTTTTCTAAGAATTAGTTGCTACTTATCTTTAGGATCTTGTTGAGGTTATTTGCTATCTGAGGTTGTTCTCCCTATCGAATTTCAACTTTGGCCATATTTCCATATCTTTTTGTTATTTCCATTTCTTTCTACATTTTCCATTTCTTTCCCGCATCCTTATCTTCAAATAAGTTTAGATTAGTGTGGGAGCCAGCCCTCTCTAGAGATTGGCCCAGGAGACATCTCTTTCTCTCGGCCTTTCAATGTTGGCCGAGTCTAGGGCGCACAAGTGATGAAATATTGTACTTAGGCAGATTTGTGACCAACAAAACCAAATTAAAATGGTGCAATAAAATATACTATATAATGTACATATACCTCATTCGTTTGCACTCTTATTTCAGATCTCAAATTCTAGTTTTATGGCAGATTTTGCTTCCTGCAATACAAGGGTTTTGAGGTTGTATTTTATGAGTACACACCTTCCCCTTTTTTCTTGGACACTTTTATAATACATCCATGCTTAGATAAAATTATATATAAGCTTTTTAGTTTATGTAATTTTTGGTATTTTGTTTTCTTGCATTCAATCTTGTAATGCTTTGGATTTGAGACTCACCAAGTATGAAGCTTCTATTTCTATTTTTGGTTAGTTATATTCTTCTCCATTTTTTGGTGGATTCTAACCCTTTTGGGTGGCTTCTTTCAGCCACTATGAGTTACATATTTCTATGTGTTGTGGCTAATCTACAACACAACCCAAAATTGGGGGCCCACCTTTTTGCATGCTTTCAAAGAAGAAAACAGTGACCCAGATGCTAAGAAAATAAAAAAAAAAGGCAAAATTTTCACTAAGGAAAAAAGTTGTTGCGATATCGCAACATGTCGCTCTGTCGCAGCCGAAAGTTGTCGTGATATCACGACATGTCGCTCCGTCGCTGCTGAAAATGAAAAAGTGTAGCAAAATCACGACATGTTGCTCCGTCACGGCTGAAAATAAAAAAATGTAGCGAAATCACGACATGTTGCTCTGTCGCGGCCCAGATAGGAGAGAGAAAGGTAGAACAGAAAAGTGTAGCAAAATTGTGACATGTCACAAAATCATAGTCAACGTGGTCAACGGCAGCAGGTGGGTGGAACTATCGTGAAATCGTGACGTGTTTGATTTTCATGGCTTGCAAACGGGCAGAAGGCATAAAGTATAAAATGGTCGTGAAATCACGACAAAACTAAGCCAAAGGCAATAAGGCCTAGCATGGTCATGAAATCACGACAAATTGAGCCAAAGACAATAAGGCCCAGCATGGTCATGAAATCGCGACAAAACTGAGCCAAAGGTAATAGGGCCCAGCAGTGTAGCGAAATCGTGATGAAAACTGAGACAAAGTGCATAAGTCGAAAGGCATCGCGAAATCGTGATGCATCGCGTTTTCGTGGCGCGGGTGGATAAAAAAGCCTAAGTGGTAAAATGGTAGCAATTTCATGCAACTTTTGGGGAAACATTCTAGCCAGACAAAGACGTCGTGAAATCATGACAGAAAGTGAAGACCATGTAGAGGGCAGGAAATGGTAGCGATTTCGCGACAGGTTGCGGCCGAAGCGTACGGAAATGAAAAACATCGTGATTTCACGACAGGTTGCGGTCGAAGCGTATAGAAATGAAAAATGTCATGATTTCACGACAGGTTGCATTGGCAAGGCTGCTGGCAGAAAAATGTCACGATATCGCGACATGTCGTGTTTTCACGGTGAGAGCAAGGAAGCAAAGCTGCATGCATAAAAACGTCATGATCTACATGGGGTCATTACAAAACATACAGAAAAGCACTGAACATGTGGTAGAAAGGCATGAGGGTCATAGTAACGCTTCAGATCGACAGTTACAATTAGTAGAGAAGACCAAACGTTTTAGGTTCAAGTGAAAGGTTAAAACATCAAAGAAGCAGGAAAATGAAATGAAGCATTATGGGAAATGAAACGAAACGTCGCAGAGGGAAACCAAGAGCTGCAACAAAAAATTTAAAAGTAGAAGCGAATGTAGATACAGGCGCTGGAAATTGTAAACAGAAAGCATTAATTTTATTAAATAAAGGAGTTTATTTGGCAAGAGTAACTTTTGTGTGTGAAACCAAAAAGAGATTGAAGGCTAAGACTAATGTTATTTATGTATATCTTTCCTTTGCATTATTTTGTTTTGTATCTATTCATTTACACCATAATGTGGGTTGCAATAGGTGAATGATAGAATGATGCAAATTATTTATTTCCTTAGAATCTAGCATTTGATCTGATTCGACTATGTTTTATTATAGGTCTGTTAGGTCAGGTTGTTTTAGAGTTTCATCTCATAACTTGGGGTTTTGCAGGGAGGAGATTGCTAACTAGATTAACGTCCTTCTTCAGTGTTTCCAGTTGATTCTCAGAAAGAACATTTCTGTTTCAATTTTTGATATATTTTTAATCTTATCCAAAAATCTATGTTTCGGATTCTAGTACATTCCAGAATACTTTGTGAAATTTTATTAACACCAAAAGCTAACGTAGAAATAGCAGAACACTTAAACAAAGATAAAATGAACCAATTAACTGTAAAATGAACCTCATGCTAAAGGCACGGAGCTTAAAATGAAGTGGCCTATACCATGCATTTTTTCATTTAAAATCTTTCTTTAAGCTAGAAGATAAAAGAGGTTGCTAATTTATTTTCGGGAGGGTTTCGTTAATTTCAAGAGCATAAAGAAAAATGGGATTTTTTGTTCTTTCTTTTGCTTTATGCGGTTGGTTATTTTAACAGATTAGGGTTACAAAGTTTGTTGTGAATCATTAAATGCCCCTTGTTAATAGTTACTTGTAGGATTTAAGTTATTCTAGATTACATTCATTTATTTGCATTAGGTCTTAATTGGTTATATGCATATGAATGTTTGTTCACAAGAAACTTGGAGAAATTAAAATAACAAATTTTCTTTACAAGAAAGAGTTTCCTGTCAAAGACTCTAGTTGCGTGATCATTTTGTTACAGGGAAAAATATACACTCAACATTTTGGCACTATAAGGAGGGCCTTCTTTATTGCTTTGTGATTATGATTTGTTATAACAATTAACGTGGGTAGTTTTGTTTCCACCTATTGTGCTTGCAGGTATAACATTTAGATACTGTATTTTGCAAGTAAGTTGAGAGAAGTCTTTTTGAGTTCTAGAGTTTCCAAGCTGGCCCAACCTAAGTACATAGCTACTAGGTCCAAAACCACAGGGGAAACTATTTTCCAAAGCCTTTCTCCCACTGCTAGGAAGTTGAAAAACAAAACATTAGAGATTGAAATACCACCCAGTATACTTGAGTTAGGGATTTATTTAGACTCAAGTATGTCTAGTGGGCCTGAGCCCTTAATTCCAAGTGCGACAGTAACACCAGGTGTATCTATCTCCATAGTTCCAAGCATTTCCATTGTTCCCACAGGGTTAACATCTTTGAACAACATGCACCAACAACAACAACTAACAACAGCAGTCACCTGCCCTTTGGTATGGTGCGCAAAGTTCCCCCTTAGATATTCCTGGGGCAGTCCATGACTTGCCTAGAAACATTGAAAGGGGATTACCAAAATTCTTGCACGATGGTCCCACAATAGTAGAATATCATGTCCAAATATACAAGGATTACATGTTTAGGCAAGGGGTTACTCACGAGGATGTTGCTTGCCGAGTTTTCCCTGCTAGTCTAGATCCCACGACCAATGAATGGTATCAAAATCTTCCAGTAGGGTTCGTCACTTCATGGGCCCAATTAGAAACTGCCTTCATAAGCCAATTTAGAATGTTATTGGATCCCTCCATAATCTATAATTTGTTTGTATCATGCAAAATATTACCTAATGAGCCCATATGAACATTCAATCAGAGGTTCCAAAAACTATACACGAATCTGACTCGTCACTTTGCATAGATCCTATGGTCGCCTTGCAATTATATTTTAGAGCCTTAGATCCTTTAATGCCTTTGTTAACTAGAATGAATCCTTAGGTTACGATGTTTCCTTTAGCCTATGTAGAGACAATGACTCTCGAGCAACAAATGAACCTGCCAGGAGCAGGATTGTCTCAATTGACTGGGATGGGACAATATGGTCCATACAGTCAATTTGCCATGATGAACCGTTTAATGGCACCACGGGTTCCTATGATGAACAATTTCCAAACACCCACCCAAGTGGTGTCATTTCCAAGTTATCCTAATGCATTCGTTCAAACACAGGGATTAATTCAAAATAGCCCGATGGGTTTGCCTGGGTTTGGCATGGGCAGTAATTTGTTGACCATGCCAGGGTTTGCTTAGATTAGCACGCCAAGCCCAATGACTTATCCAGTAATCACTCTGATTCAAAATGTGAATCTAGGATGGAATCCAACTGCCCAAACCCAAGCCATTGTACCTATTTCAGAGGTGGCTAGTGCAGCAAACACGAATGGACCCAAAATTACAGTACCTCAACCACAAGGGTCTGAATCTGCCATAGAAAACATGAAGGAAACCTTGGCCAAAGTTTTTGTTACGGTAGGAAATGTCAATAAAAAGGTGGACCAAGCCATGAGTCATAATCGGCCTCATAACCATAGAGGAAAAGGAATGTTCAACACGCAGTCGAATAATGGGCGAGTACCCAATCCCGTAGCCAATCAGGCAGATGTATCGAAAGACTTTGGAGAATCAGGACCTTGTGACAATGATTGTATGCATTGTGGCCACGGGAAGCATGATTCTATATTGACTGAGGTTATACATTCCCAAGAAAGTGAAGAAGAGGAGGATGTCAAATTTTTTGGAAACGAAGATGAAGAAACATTGGAAGTTCATACCAACAAACGTTTTGGGAAAGGAAATCACAAGTATTACAATAGGAGTTCTAAGGAGCCCAAAACTTCCTCTACTCCTCCAAATAACCAATTACTCCCTCCTAATTTCAAAGGAGATGTCAATCCCTCTCCTCCATCCATGGTTGAAAATTCTAAGATGGTGCAAAACATGTCAAATTCAAAAAAACCCACTTATGACTTGGTGGAAGACATGAAGAAAACTAAGGCCAATGTCTCAATGTATGATATGTCCCGATTATTAGGCCAAGAAGTAAGTCCACCAAAAAGTTTAGATACACCTGCCCAAGTTCATGAAGGTAAAAGTGTTAAGTCCTGATTGGTTTTAAAAAATGAAAAATGAGATATACCTCCTTTTCTGATAACCATTAGAATTGCAGGTAAAAACCTGCACAATTGCTTAATAGATTCAGGGGCCTCAGCTACCATTATGTCCCTAGAAATCTATAAAAAAATGGGACTTACACCAAAACCTTCTAGAAGTAGGGTGGTGCAGCTGGATAGATCAACCATGGAGGTAGTGGGAGAATTGGGTGATGTTCTTATTCAAGTCAATTCAGAACCTAGGGTTCAACATCACATGGATATATTGGTGCTTGACATTCCTATCAAATATGGCATGGTTTTGGGAAGAGATTGGAGTAAAAACCTAAACGGTTACATTGTGATAGATTCTTCACATATGTGGTTGCCTTGGAGAGGAGTGGCCAACCAAATTTGGATTGATAGTGAACCTAGGCTAAAGGAGATGATCATAGAATACAACAAACCAAATGAGATCCAATACATTGAAGCGGAATTGGGAGCATATTTTTTGGACATAGAAACACCTAAAAATTTCCAAATTGAAAGGATTGGATGCAACGTTACTAAAGGACAGCAGGACATTTGGACTTTAAAATTTGATGGATCCAAGTCCAGACAAGGAGCAGGAGCCGGTATTGAATCATCATGTTCAGACAGAGAGCCTATTTTCGTTGCATATAGACTACAGTTCCCTGCCACCAACAATATGGCAGAATATGAGGCCTTGATTCTTGGACTTCAATTGGCCCTTCGAAAGAAAGTTAAGTGTATCAAGGTCCTTGGTGATTTGGAACTGGTGGTAAAACAAGTGAAGGGACAATACGTATGTAAGAACAAGCGGCTCCGACTTTATCGAACCAGGGTTAGAGATTTAATAGATGATTTTGATGCTTTTAATATATATTTGATCTCTAGAAAAGGCAATCATTTGGCAGACTCTCTAGCCGTAGCTGCGAGTATGTTGAAACCAGTGGACCATAAGAAATGCAAGAAATTCTCCATAGAATTGGTCCCTTGTCCCTCGATACCAGATAATGTCACGAATTTCCAAGTGTTTGATAGTGATAGGCACATATTCCATTTTGTCACTAATTTTGGTATATTTGAAAAGCAGGTTATAGATGAAGATGAGAGGGATTTAAAGGAGGTATATTTGAAAGAAAAAATTATTGGAAAATGTAATAAGATGCTAGATGAGATGGCTTCATTAGAAAAAACTTTTGATATCGGATACCAACCAAGAGAGGGTAAAAAGGTTCCACCTCCCAGAGAAGCCTGTGATTTGGTTAACATTGGAAGTGCAGAAAGCCCTCGAGAAGTATTCATAGCAAAAGCATGTACCAAGCAGGAGAAGGATTCCATTGCCAATACATTAAAGGAATACATAGACTGCATATCTTGGAGTTATAAGGAGATGAAAACCTATGATAAGAATGTCATAATGCATATGATTCTATTGAATCCATACTCCAAACCCTTCAGGCAAAGACAAAGGCGAGTCAACCCATTATTAGAACCCTTGATAGAGAAAGAGGTGAAGCGACTATTATAAGCTAAGATCATCTTTCCTATTAGACATTCCACATGGGTTGCTAACCTAGTCCCTGTGAGGAAAAAGAGTGGAGAAATAAGGTTATGTATCGATTTTAGAAATCTTAATAAAGCCTCACAAAAGGAAAACTACACATTACCCACCATTGATGAAATACTCCAAAAGGTAAATGGGTTGGAGATGATGTCATTCCTAGATGGTTATTCGGGATATAATCAGGTCCTTATCCATCCTAGTGATAGGATGAAAACTGCTTTCACCACAAGGTGGGGCACCTTTGCATATAAGAGAATGCCTTTCAAACTATTGAACGCAGGTGCCACATTCCAATGAGCTATGGACTTTGCTTTTAAGGTGCTCATAGGTAAGTTCATCATCGTCTATGTAGATGACATTCCTGTCTTTTCTAAGAACAGGTAAAACCACGTCAGGGATCTAAAGAAAGTCTTTCAAAGATGCAAGGAACATGGCATTTCTCTCAACCCAAAGAAGTGCATTTTCAGGGTGACGGAAGGAAATTTATTGGTACATGTAATATCTAAGGATGGAATTTCCATTGACCCTGAAAGAATAGAGGCCATACAACAGATTCCTTGTCCCAACAAAGAAAAAGGGGTTGAGATCATTTTTTGGGAAGATCAATTTTGTCAGAAAATTTATTGTAGATTTTGTAGAAATAGCAAATCCTTTGAACGATATGTTAAAGGAAGAGGTCCATATCAAGTGGACAGATGAAAATAGAGATTCTTTCAAAAATATCAAGGATGCTATTTCTAAAGCCCCGGTTTTAGTGAGTCCTGATTATATGAAGCCTTTCTATATTTACACATTTGTTTTAGATCACTCCTTTGCAAGTGTTTTAACTCAGAAGAGTGAAGGCAACATTAAAAATCCTATTGCCTTCCTGAGTAGTCCTCTCAAATATGCGAAACTGAGATACTCCATCTTGGACAAGCAAATGTATGCTCTAGTCAAGACCGTTAAAAAATTCAGGCATTACATAGTCCACAGTAGGGTGTTTGCTATAGTCCCGGATCCTGCAGTCAAAGCCATGTTCATACAAAATGAATTAGGTGAAAGACGAGGTAAGTGGATTTCAAATTTGCAAGAGTTTGATCTGGAGATTCAATCCATGAAGATAGTGTGGGGACAAGGGTTGGTTAAGGCTATAGCAGAAAATGATCTCGCAATTTCATGTCAACATTATGAAGTCGCAGATATAACCAAAGATGAGTGGTATGCAAATGTTGTGTATTTTTTTCTAAATGGTAAATGTCCACAGCATTTGAATTCTACTCAACGAAGAGCCTTGCACTTGAAATCTGCTAATTTCCTAATTAGATCCGGCATGTTATACAGAAAAAACCATGAAGGTATTTACCTTCGTTGTGTTGACCAAAAGGAGGCAGTGCAAATACTCGAGGAATTTCATGGTAAACATGGGACAGGACATGGGTCCGCTAATGCCACAACCCATAAAATCCTTAGAGCCGATTATTATTGGCCTCGACTGTTCAAAGATGCCCATACTCATGTGAGGTCATGTCATACATGTCAAACTACAGCCAATAGAGACAAGGGTGCTTCCATGCCTTTACAATCTGTAATTGAGTCTAGACCTTTTGCGCAATGGGGCCTATATTTTTTTGGGATTATTAGTCCCAATTCATCCGATTCCCAAAAATACATTCTGATAGCTACGGATTATTACACAAGGTGGACTGAAGCTATCCCCACAAAGAATGCTACTTCGAAGGTTATTAAATTCTTAGAGGAAAATATTGTCACTCAGTTTGGGATGCCTAACTCCATTGTAAGTGATAATGGTTCAACTTTTTCCTCTTTGGAATTTGCTAATTGGGCATTTGACAATAGTGTAAGTTTAAAATTCTCTTCCAATTATTATCTGCAAGGCAATGGATTGGCTGAATCTTCTAACAAGAATTTTTTACGCGTCATAAAAAAATTATTGGAAAGAAATCCCAGAGATTGGCATAACAAACTTAAGTTGGCTCTTTGGGCTGACAAAATCAGAGTAAAAGAATCAATAGGAACATCTCCTTACCATCTGGTTTATGGACAAGATCCCATTTTTCCTACAAATCTCAAGTTACAAACACTGCATTTCATGAAAGATTATTTCGGAACTGATGATAAACTTGAGTCTAGACTAACACAATTAATGCATCTGGATGAAAAAAGGGATGAGGCTATGCTTCATTTTAGTAAACACCAGGATGTAGTAAAAATATGGTTTGACAAAAAGTCTAGAGCCAAGGCTTTTAAAATATTAGATCTAGTGCTGTTATGGGATAAAAGACATGAGAAGAAAGGGGATCATGATAAGTTTGACTACTTATGGTTGGGTCTGTACCAGATTTAAGAAGTCCTAGGGGAAAACAATTTTAGACTAAGAAACTTGGATGGAAAGGATTTGGCATTACCTGTCAATGGGTTGCACTTGAAACACTATTTCCAGGCTTGAA
The DNA here is from genome assembly GCA_028583015.1 of Wollemia nobilis. Taxonomy (NCBI): domain Eukaryota; kingdom Viridiplantae; phylum Streptophyta; class Pinopsida; order Araucariales; family Araucariaceae; genus Wollemia; species Wollemia nobilis. The sequence continues at coordinate 1,360,589 of JAQPPZ010017025.1, read as the reverse complement.
GCGGCTGGGTTTTGTATTATATGTAATTATGCCATGCTTTGTTTCTTTTGTGTGTGCAGATTTGATATTTAAAGTTGTGTGTTTGTTTGACATGTTTAGGTGTTGTATTAATGCCGTGTTTTGTTTCTTTTGTGAGTGCAGGTTGGATGTTCAGGTGGTGTGTTTATTTGAAATGTTTTATTTTCTTATTTAAAAAAAAAAAAAGTTTGAAATGTTAACACATGCCTAAGATCGGGAAAATATGAAACATTGGAATTATGTTGTAAAAGCTCCACATGTAACACAAACAGTTAAATAATATCATTTGAGACTTGTGATACATGAAGTAGTCAGTTTTACAAATTATGGCAACACTTCATCTGCAATTCAAAGGGCAATGCATTCATATTACATCTCACTTTGCACATACAAGCCATCTTAGTTGCATATGCATTTCAGATACAAATCATTAAAGTGTGTCAAATCCTCTTAGGGTTATGCTACAACATAAATAAAAAATCCTAAGGTTGGAAACTGAGCCCCGAGATATCTAGAACCAAGCACATTTTATACACATTAAAAAATATCTTGAGCAAAATGATCAAAACCTTGCTTGGAAGAAAAGGTCAAGCGAAAGAAATATTTCATGTCTATCCTATTATGCAACATGATCCTTAAAACAATGGTTTTTACCACTTCCATTAAGCTTAAAGCCTATTATCAGAGTAGTAAGGATAGGGTTAAGTCCTCATCGAACTTAGGTTGAGGATCCAACTCCCCAAAACTTTGATTTGACCTACATGGAGTAGTAAGGATAGGGCATAATTCTCATCTCGCCTAGGTTGAGAATCTGATTCCCCAAAGCTCTTATGTCTCATTTCATGATAAAGCTTGGATTGGAAGGATCGTACTACTTGTCCTCTGCAAAGGATGGGTAGTCATCCCCAAGGTCCAAGCAATAAAATTAATATTCTCCATGTTCATCTAAAAGCTTGGATTGGAAGGATCGTACTACATGTCCCTAGCAAGGATGGGTAGTCATCCCCAAGGTCCAAGAAGTAAAAATTAATTTTTCCCATATCATCTCTATATTGGATTGGAAGGATCGTACTACTTGTCCTCTACAAAGGATGGGTAGTCATCCCCAAGGTCCAAAGAAATAAAGTTAAGTCATGGATTATGGGGTTAAGTATGCCCATGCATGACAAAGATGTCTTGTCTAAAAAAACAAGACCACCGACCGTTCAAAGGGTTAGACTAGCATGACCATTTCTTCCATAATTGGTTAAATTATTTTGCTCAAAGTGAGGTAATGAATTCCAAATCAGAGTAGTAAGAATAGGGTTAAACTCTCATCTTGATTAGGTTGGGAGTCTGATTTACCAAAGCTCTGATTTTACTTTCTCTTACATATGGGTTCAGGATAATAGTGACTCATAACCAACTTTGGGATCTAATAAAGCAATTTATTATACACATGGTTGATCCTAAGAGGGTTTGATAATATTGAATATTTGTGTATGATATTAGAAGGTCTATGCATTTGTAAAAGCAAAATCTCTAAGCATATTTATTAGGTTACACAAATCATTCACAATCTCACATATGCATGCATATAAAACTGACAATGGGATGTTGATCAAGTTCAAGCGCTATGGAATGAAAACAAATAGCACACACTGAGCTAATACTAATGATTCTGATGTTTCATGTACTTCTGATCTGTTGGTATTTGTTTATCTTTTACATGCTGACGCCTGTATCTAAGCTTGTATATTTCAGGTTGGGTTCTCACAAAAATGCTCTGGAGCATTTGACAGCAGAGTCACCATTTGTTGTGGCTAATCCACAACACACCCCAAAATTGGGGGCCCACCTTTTAGCATGCTTTCAAAGAAGAAAACAGTGACCTAGATGCTAAGAAAATCAAAGAAAAAGGCAAAAATTTCACTAAGGAAAAAAGTTGTCGCGATATCGCGACATGCCACTCTGTCACGGCCGAAAGTTGTCGCGATATCGTGACATGTCGCTTCGTCGCTGCTGAAAATGAAAAAGTGTAGCGAAATCACGACATGTTGCTCCGTCGCTACTAAAAACAAAAAAGTGTAGCGAAATCACGACATGTTGCTCCGTTGCGGCCCAGAGAGGAGAGAGAAAGGTAGAACATAAAAGCATAGCAAAATCGTGACATGTCATAAAATCACGGTCAACGCGATCAACGATAGTAGGTGGGCGAAACTGTTGTGAAATCACGACGTGTTTGATTTTCGCAGCTTGCAAACGGGAAGAAGGCATAAAGTATAAAATGGTCGTGAAATCGTGACAAAACTGATCCAAAGGCAATAAGGCCTAACATGGTCACGAAATCGTGACAAAACTAAGCCAAAGGCAATAAGGCCCAGCAGTGTAGCGAAATCGCGATGAAAACTGAGACAAAGCGCATAAGTCGAAAGGCATCGCAAAAACACGACACGTCGTGTTTTCACAGTGCGGGTGGATAAAAAAGCCTAAGTGGTAAAATGGTAGCAATTTCATGCAAATTTTGGGGAAACGTTCCAACCAGACAAAGACGTCGCAAAATCATGACAGAAAGTGAAGACCATGCAGAGGGCAGGAAATGGTAGCGATTTCGCGACAGGTTGCGGCCGAAGCGTATGGAAATGAAAAACGTTGCGATTTCGTGACAGGTTACGGACAAAGTGTAAAAAAATGAAAAACGTTGTGATTTCATGATAGGTTGCATTGGCAAGGCTGCTGGCAGAAAAATGTCATGATATCGCGACATGTCGCGTTTTTGCGGTGAAAGCAAGGAAGCAAAGCTGCATGCATAAAAACGTCGTGATTTACATGGGGCCATTACAGAACATACAAAAAAGTGCTAAACACGTGGCAAAAAGGCATGAGGGTCATAGTAAAGCTTCAGATCGACAGTTACAGTTAGCAGAGAAGACCAAACGTTTCAGGTTCAATTGAAAGGTCAAAACATCAAAGAAGCGAGAAAATGAAACAAAGCGTTATGGGAAATGAAATGAAGTGTCACAGAGGGAAACCAAGAGCTGCAACAGAAAGTTTAAAAGCAGAAGTGAATGTAGATATAGGGGCTAGAAATTGTAAATAGAAAGCATTACTTTTATTAAATAAAGGATTTTATTTGGCAAGAGTAACTTTTTTGTGTGAAACCAAAAGGAGATTGAAGGCTAAGACTACTGTTATTTTTGTATATCTTTTCTTTGCATTATTTTGTTTTGTATCTATTCATTTACACCATAATGTGGGTTGCGATAGGTGAATGATAGAATGATGCAAATTATTTGTTTCCTTAGAATCTAGCATCTGATCTGATTCGACTATGTTTTATTACAGATCTGTTAGGTCAGGTTGTTTTAGAGTTTCATCTCATAACTTGGGGTTTTGCAGGGAGGAGATTGCTAACCAGATTAACGTCCTTCTTCAGTGTTTCCAACTGATTCTTACAAAGAACATTTTTGTTTCAATTTTTGATATATTTTTAATCTTATCCGAAAATCTAAGTTTCGGATTCTGGTACATTCTAGAATACTTTGAAAAATTTTATTAACACCAAAATCTAACGTAGAAATAGCAGAACACTTAAACAAAGATAAAATGAACCAATTAATTATAAAATGAACCTCATGCTAAAGGCACAGAGCTTAAAATGAAGTGGCCTATACCACACATTTTATCATTTAAAATATTTCTTTAAGCCAGAAGATAAAAGAGGTTGCTAATTTATTTTTGAGAGGGTTTCATTAATTTCAAGAGCATAAAGAAAAAGGGGATTTTTTGTTCTTTCTTTTGCTTTACGCGGTTGGTTATTTTAATAGATTAGGGTTACAAAGTTTGCTGTGAATCATTAAAGGCCCCTTTTAAACAGTTACTTGTAGGATTTAAGTTATTCTAGATTACATTCATTTATTTGCATTAGGTCTTAATTGGTTATATGCATATGAATGTTTGTTCACAAGAAACTTGGAGAAATTAAAATAACAAATTTTCTTTGCAAGAAAGAGTTTCTTGTCAGAGACTCTAGTTGCGTGATCATTTTGTTATAGGGAAAAATATACACTCAACACTATGCTTCAACATTGTCTTTAGACACTTGATACAAATCTGATTTTGTGCCCTTAAAGAACATGAAATATTTTTCTTTTTAAGGCTTCTATGGCCTTTTATATATCAAGGATTCTATGGTCTTTTTAGTATCATGACATTTTTTGCTTCTACTTCAAGTATTCTATGGCATTTTCTTCAAGGCTACTATGGCATTTTTATATCAATGATTCTATGACCCATTCTTTAATCTACAATGGACATCATTTGTCTCCTATCTTCACCATGCATTTTATTTATAAGTCTTCTTTTGTAGTGTTCTTCTCCTACACAAGGAACTAATCGCTGTACTATGAGGGTACACTGACCTTCAAGTAATGAATTTGGAGTCTCTTAGATTTTTACCATAGGAGTACCAATCATCTGAGAATAAATTATCTACAACAAAAGAAACTTTGGACAGTAGTTAGAAAATTCTAAATATCATGTATCTTCGCTAGATGATCTGTCAATCTACTGGATTGAATGTTGAGTCCTGGTCTTCATGAGTTTTTGTATAACTCTATGGAAATACTCTAGTCAAATGCAATCTCAATATTTTCTAGAACTAATATTTCTATTGGTCCTCACTTGTGACTCTCATTGATTATATCACCTAGATTCTTCTGAGATCTTTTGATAATGACTGGTCCAATGGCACGTCAATTTGATAAAACACGCAGGATTAATAATGATGGTGATTTTCTTGTAAACTTGCATTGACTAGATCTACCGTAACTCTACTACCACTGTTAACTTTTGATATAATATGATAAAGGAAATAATAATCACCAAATATAAAATAATATGAAAGAAAGTAAATATACTAGATGACTAAGATATGCAATAAATATAAATGATATAAATGAATTCAATGTAGCTATGAAGAAAGTGAATACTCCATTAATAAATCCAGGGTTATGCATAGTAGCTATTTATTGCCAAATTGGCTAAAATTAAGATTTTTAAAATTTGGAATTGGCTAATATTTAGGACCCTTGACTAGGGTCAATTAGCCAAAAAAAATTGGGTGCAATTTTTTGGGTCGATTCGTCCCAATTTTATAATAATTTGACCATTTTAAGTTTAAATTTCCAAAATTGCTCCTAATAATAGTGAACCTTCTACATGCATTTGGACACTATTCACCTATATTTTGAAATTGATTTGCCAAATTTTTATAAATATATTTTGGGGATAACCCCTTATGCATAAATCTAAATAAAGCTACTGGACTACATTACACCCATCACCACTAGATGGTGATCCACATAGAATTATCCTACCTACTAAGGTTTCTAAGCTACTGTGTTACCAAATATCCTTGTTCTACATATATCTCACAATGAGGCCTTCTTTATATAGGTAAAATATGATGCTTGGACAACACTCTATCTAGCTGTACAAGTGACACCTTACACATTTACAAATTGCACATTGACACTTGTGCATTTATTACATTGCATGAAGTAACTAGATAAATTCCCCCTAAAGTAATCTAATGTCCTAAGTATGTACAATGGAAGATACATTTACATAACCCAAATGATAGAATATAATTTATTTCTAAAACTTATGCCTAGGGTATGCTAGAGGGAGAGATAATAGACAATGAGAGTTAGGGAGGAAAGGAAAAAAAATGCAATCAATCAATATAATAGATATATCCATGCAAAAAAAAAGAATGTTTGCTACCATTAGATTACTTGTGTACATAAGTAGATGTAATCATCATAACATGGAGGATAAAGCATATATGCTTAAGCTAGGACAATTTCTTAATGGTGGGCACCGACTAGAATTAGTGATTTAATGTAAGTGAAATGAAAGGGGAGAACTAAATATGTAATCCTCACTAGTGTCATTATCACATCTTTGTAAAGTCCAAAGATTTATCATAAATAGGAAAATCATGTAATTATGAAAAATCAATCATGAAAATTTTTGGAGATGAAATTATGTGATACTATGTCAAAGTACCCCATGATACAAGTGTACATTTATTAACATTATATTGAATGTGAGTTATATTTTCCTAAAGTATATTCTAATGTGTGAGATTTTACAAAGTGTCATGTAATAAATTATTTATGTGTGTAATGTTTGAGAGTGTACAATGTGCATGGATGTCAAGATTCATGTGTAGGTGGCATATATACAAGTGTAAAGTCACATAATATGTGGTAAGATGTAAATTCAAGAGACATGAGAGTTTTTTCATATGTGACGAATATGAAAGGATGCATCCCTTGACATGTGAGAAGAGCAATAGGTAAATATTTTAGAGTCACCTTTTGAGGCTATATTATGGAGGTAAATATCCATCCATTATAATTTAATTTTATCTCATGTAACTCAAACATGCCATATGAATAATAATCAAGTGATTTATTATTACGAGATATTATCATTATACTATGAAAGGTAATCAATTCATATTGAAATTATTATGAGGGTAGTATTTTATGTGATTGAATTTATTTATATTTTATCCTAGTTTGAGAGATCTATTATTTAATTTTGCTAAAAATATATTAGTTGTATTAGAGCCATATTTGGAGTGAATTTGAATGTTGTTGGAGAGAAAAATTGCAGATTGAAAATGCTAGCATTAGAGCCACACTTTGGCATGAATTTGAAGATAGTGAAGCAGAGAATGCTAGATAAAATATATTTTATAGAAGGATCCACATGAGGAGAATGTAGTCCAAGGAAAATACACTGCCAATAAATATTTGATTTGGATTTAATATACCCTAATTATGTTGGACATAAATCTACTGTGAAGAAACTATATTTGAAGAGCAACAATAGTAATTTTAAATACGAAGACAAAGCAAAACCAATAGAATAAAATATCAAAGGAAAATAGAGTGACTTTGTGAGTGAGCTAAAGTAGAACTAGGAAAATAGAAGAGCAAAGATGAAAGTAGTAAGATCCTATGTGAGCAATATGAAGTAGAATTGGCAATATAAAAAGCAAAAGTGAACGTAGTAAGCACCTATGAGAGCAAGCCAAAGAAATGGTGAGAAGCTTCACATTTGAAGCTGAGCCAAAGTGCATAATGTTAGAGTATGTTAAAGAACCAAGGAATCATAGATAAAGTAAGGAGGAGGAATACAAAATGCTAGATATTGAGAAGTCACCTAAGAGCAAAATTGATAATTGTAATGACCCATCATGGTAGGAATTCCCTTATTATTTGATTGATGTACTGATGTGTTGATAATTAATGCATGATTCTATTTTGCTCTATCTAGATGAGTTGATAGTTGTAATTCATGTTTATTTGAGTTGTATTTTGTTATTTGTATAACATGATACTACTAATGAATTTTGTGGTTGTAGGACCAGGTACTCTCACGGGTGGATTGGTATGGGACAACCATTGGATTTGAGAGAAATATGAAATGGAAAATGATGAATTTTTAGTCTAACATCTCACAAGATTAAAACAATTATGTAGACACATTTTCTTGTGTGTATGTGTGATTAAATAGATCATCGGATAAGGAGGTTGCTATAAAGACAAAAGAGCCCTTATCCCTATGGTTAGGGGTATCTCATAGGTGTTTGATAACATTGTAATTATTATGATGAATGTTGCTTAGGGATTAGTAATTGTTGTGCATTATCTATCTTCTTGCTTATTATTGGATACATCTTGCCTTAAGAAAGGATAAATTTTGGCAATAGCCCTTGTGTTGCTCAAGCTCTTCATTTATCATTAAGATGCATTAATACTTATGCTTAAAAATATAGAACTTAATTGGTTAATTATTTGAAAATGTATTAATAATGCTGAAAAGGTATTAATAATAATGTTAGCATTATTAATACTTAAAAATATTAAATACTAATGTTAATAATTAATATTAGCATTAGACAAGAGAAATTAGTAATAGTATTAATTAATTTAATACTATGAAATGAGTAAATAATTTACTTACTAATACCTTTGTCGAAATAGTATTAGTAAATTAATATTAACATTATTGAATTGATACTTTTTAAAAGGGTGTATTTAGTAAATATATATTATTATAATGAATAAGGTCACAGGCAAGATAAGGAAGAATGTGTGCTACATAGGCATAAGGAAATGAAACAGGAGGAGGAGGAAGAAGAAATTCCAAGGCAACTGGATACCAGTGAGATTGTACACTCCTTTGATAAGTTGTATGTAAGGTATATTGGTCAAGGAAGAGTCTTCCTCAATGTTAGAGTATTGTAGGTAAACTCCCTAGCTCCAGTTGGGAGGCTTATTTATTACTTTGAATGGTTGTTCATGAAGGGAGATGTGATGGTAAGGTATCCATTTCACCGACGATGGCTTCTATAAGACCATACACCTCACGATATAACCAAAAGTCACCCCAACTCTTGATATTCATATTTCCCATACTCTTAATCTTCCTCTCCCATATAAATTTGATTTCATTCTTCTTTCTATCAAGGTTTAGGGGTTGATTGCTAGTTTGGGATTGTTGTTGTGATAATGTGAATGAAATATTCCAACAAATTCCTATGGAATTGAATGCAATAAAATCTTGGTATGTGCTATAGATTTTCAATCTCTATAGCTTTGGTATTAATTTAGTAGGCATGGATTCCATATCTTTACATATAAATTTTGCATTGGGATTTATTTGCATGAGACTATTGTATGCATTTATTTGTTTCTATGCTTTAGTCTATGATTTGACAAATTTTCTTCCATTGCATGATAACATTTCTATTTAAATTAGCTTCAAGGTTTATGGATGAAAGTGGCAGTGGATGTGAGTTGATACAAATGAAATATCTACAAATTAATGCAATGAAAATAGAGTTAGATACCTATTTTTTATTTCTATTTTAGCTCATAATATTCAACATATCGATTGTCCTCATCCACAACTACTATGAATTTTATCATAACACACCTCCACCTAACTATTCCTAGGACTCAAAAAGAATATCCAATGTAAAATTATCCATATTCCTTTGCCTAAGTAGAGACATTGTAAATAAAACAAAGGTAGTGCTATATTACAAAGCTAAAAGATGAAATGTATTCACATTTAAATATTTTTATATAACTAGAAGAAGAGTTGTTGCTTCAAATAATTAAGAAACATTTCCTTCACATAAAATAATTATTTCTTGTCCCTATTATATCTAAAACTAGTCTCAATTACTATTCCTAATTCCTGTTGCCAATTTGCCCTTCCAATATTATTCATGTTTGTTATTATCATTAATTGTGGTTTTTACATATGTATAATGGGGTTGAGATAACATGTCCACACCACATAGCACAATTACAAATCAGGCTCACAATGTTGTTGGTGCTTGCAATATTATCATTTATTTATTTTACCTTTTGTTTGTTTTATATTAAATTACTAAAATATTCATAGCTTGTTTTAATACATGAAATAAATAAGATGGTTTTATTTTGATAAACATGTCTTTGATATTGTAATTATTGTACATGCGATAATACATAAACTTAATTTCATATAAAATGAACCAGATTAATTAATAATGAGATTAATTAATCAATTTATAATTAAATTAATTAATTTATATTTTAGTATAAATTAATCTAAGGGGATAAGTGTCCTTTGTGTAGCAAAATAACCATAACCAAGTAAGATATGTATGGGATTCTCTCATTTATGACCAATAAGCATCAAAAGAATATTTTGTAGTCTATCATGGAACTAGGATATCACATTATTATTGAATGATGTTATTTGCATGATGCATGTTAGGCTTACATATTCATTCAAATATTTGTCCCTATACCTATACGTATTATCAAAAGCACAATGGAGAAAAGACCTATCAAGTAGAAGATTATGAAAATGACGGTGAGACATACCTACTATTATGTAGTAATGTATTGAAATATAATGTATTTGGAGGTGAGAGATCTTAAAAAATGTCATGTGTATAAGTTATTCTATGTAATCATTATGATGAGGTAAATGGATCTCCTTGTAAACATTCATGATGTATTATCATAAATTTTAATAAGTATTATTCAAAAAATTAAGGATGAATTATTGTTTTCCTTCTATCTTAAGTTTCTTTGCAAATAATTTGTAGATAGCAAGATAAATTATTTGTATTTATTGAAAATGATGGACTAATAGGAGAAAATACTTAATGATATTTTGTTATAATTTCTTGATTTTTTTTTATTTCCATTCATGTAGATAAAGAAAATACATAATTTCTAATGTTATGTAGGAATGAAATACCTAATTTCTCTAGTATTTATTAATATTTTATGTTGTTGTTAATATTAATTTTTGGTATGATTTATTATAGAACTTTATTTTTTGTAGATATAAAAATATGTTGAATAGGATTGTTGGATTAATGGGGGTTTAATATGGCAATGAATTACTATGTTTCAAATTAGTTAACCCTAGAGTTGAGTTGCACCCAATCCTAGTTGAGTTTGTAGGTAGACAAATCAACTAAGTAATTTTGATAAATGTGTTTGATAAACTCTAGAAGTGAGGCTTGGGTGATATTCATAGTACATTGGTATAGGATACCCACTAGATCATTAATGCTAACCAAAGTAGTATAGTGGTGGTACCTTATAGGTAGGCAAGTGTGACCATGATCATTATTAGGTGTTTGTAATATCTTAGTTAGTTTCATGGGTAGATGGAACTAACTAATCACCATGGAATTACACCATAATAATCTTGCATAGATACTAGTATGAAGGGTTAGGGGATATATATGATCTTAAGAGATATTATCCTTAAAGGGTAACCCCATGCCATGGTCAAGTTGTCCCACATATCGTAGTGTAGGAAAATTATGGGAACCACCTATGATATATTTATTAATGATGAGGTACGAATATTTAACCCAAAGAATTATGAGAATTTGGCCACTCGTATCCACTTGAGTTTCGACTATAGTGATAATAACCTCAAGATGATTATGCCTTAATACCATTAAATTTATTGGGTCTTCTTAGTGATTTAATTAATCCTTATACAAAAATTTTAGCTCTCTCCATAGGTTCAAGAAAGAGAGGCATTATAGTTGGTATCAAAGCATATGTAGTACAAATAAATGATTCCTTGAAAAAAACCAGATTGGTCTTTCCCTTGTATTAATGTTAAGAAGGGAAAACTTTGATAGAGACCTTAAATTGATACAAGACAAGAAAAAACTACATGTTATCTTGAATGGTCATACCAAGGAGTTAATAAACTAAAAATCATAGGTTCTTAATAGGAATAATTAGCTTCCATAACCTAGCCTAGATCCTTTTTGTATGGAGGAAATGATACTTATTTAGAGGGAGATATTATAAGAAATTAGATCCTATTATGTATGAAGAATTTCTATCTCACCCTCAAAAGAAAAACAAACTATAATTTTAGGGGATTCCAACAAAAGTATGGAACATCTTACATTAGTGATTAAATTGCTACAAGAGAAGATGGAGCCATGATAACAAATACTGAAAACACTCCTTAACTAGGTATCTAATAATCAGAATTTAGAAGGTAGATAAGAATAAAATATAGATAGAGAAGTGCAAGGAGGTAAATATCATATTGAGGTTGAGCTTACAAAGGAATCAAAGAATGCAAGGGTACCTAAATTTTGTGGAAATGAAGGGGGTGATGTAGCTAACTCATGGTTGAATAAATTAGATATAAGCATTTCCATGAAGAACTACTCGCTTGAAATGCAAACTATTTGGGCCACCCTTACTTTAGAAGATGATACTTTTAAATAGCCGAATACATTTAAGGTGGATAGAGGAATTAAATCAACAAGTCTTAAATGGAAAGGAAGGAAGTAATGGTGATTTGGAACTATTTAAGAAATATCCAATATTGCATGAATTTAGGGAACTATTTTTGAAAGATCTTCTTGGCCTTCCACCTCAAAGTTAATTTTATTTCACTATTGAATTAATATCTAGAGCTAAACCTATTGCTGGGACATCCTATAGAATGACCATTATTGATATGCAAGAGTTAAACGTGAAAATCCAAGATTTATTGGAAAAGGGTTTGATTAAACCTAGTGTGTCACCCTAAGATGCTTCAGTATTGTTTGTAAAGAAGGATATGTTTTCAAGACTATGTCTTGATTACATGATATTGAATAACCTAACCATCAAGAATAGTTACCCCTTACCAAGAATAGATAATCTTTTTAATCAATTAAAATATGCCAAAATTTTTTCAAAAGTTGACCTAATTTTGGGATACCATCAATTGAGATTTTTTGATGAAGACACTCACAAAACAACTTTTAAAATAAGTATGGACACTATGAATTTTTGGTTCTAGTATTTGGATTGACAAATGCACCAATTTCCTTTATGAGTAGATTGAGGATACTATGAATTTGTGGCTCTAGTATTTGGATTGAAAAATGCACCAATGTCCTTTATGGGTAGATTGAGGACCAACAAAGCATATATGGATGGAGTGTAGACATCAATGTCATATCCATTCATATCATGGGTGAGTAGAGTGAGGATGCCAACATTCCAAACTCCTACACCATAAATGTAGGGTTGGAGAGCCTACTCTTACAAAATAGGAATACTATTGACATGGAAGGTAAGGTTGCTAAGGATAATGAGCTAGTAGAATATGATTAGCAAAGCACCACATTCTATTGATATAAAGATACCATTCTAGTTGTTTAAGACAACTTCATATATATCTTGAGCAAATCGAGTGCATCCAATAACATATTAGGAGATACAATCCCTATCATTAACTAGTCATCATTTACATGTATTAAAATTTTTGATATTCTACTTGAAGATAAGGATGAATACAAGGAAATAAGGTGTGTAAATAGAAAAAAATTAGTTGGGAAATGGTGGTAGATTGACCAAAGAAAATACAAAAAACTCAATGTGCAAACATTGTCTAGTCTAATATATGACATGCAACTTGGATTTATTCCCCTATATAGGCATATATATATATCTTCCATAAGAAAAACTTAAGGTTGAAAACTATTTTTAAGGATATGAAGAGGCAAATACTTAAAATAATAAAAGGTAAAATGAGGTTGAAGTAGGTCTCAAAGGACAAAGAGATAAAAGTGGAGAAATTTAAGGTAAAATTGAATTAGTCAAGGAAATAATGACAACCATAGGATACCTAGTGTGATTATCACTAGAGTGCAGGCCACCAATGCAGATATGCTACCTAATAATATAAGATTAGTACATTTTTTGTAGGATATCTAGACTCATATTAGGTCTATTGAATGAGATCGAGATACTAGATAAATCTTGCAAAATATACTATTATAGTATACCATGGTAACATGATTTTCTGTATGAGCTATATGTGCATACCTATGCCATAAAAAAGGTCACAATATGGACACTAAATCCACACTTTAGGGAAGGTAAACTAAGGGTCCTCATGCTCACTCTCTAAGTAGATTCAACCAGAACACACTAGATGGAGATCTATAAAAATAGGTAGTGCAAATAGAGTTCAATGATTTGATTAGAGCATGTCAATCCAAAGCAACTAATTTAGTGGAATGACACCTTACTACAAGATTTGAGGTGCATAAAAATGATTATAGAATCTCTACATTGATGCTTGTAGTAGATCTAAATTATCTCCATTGAGTTTGGTAAGCCAAAACTAACTCAATTTATATTTAAATCCTTATAACTCCAATTTTTTTATAAAATTAGTTATGTACATAAAGTAAATAAAGTGTTTAAAACAATTCATAAACTTAATGTTGTCTCTAATAACCTTAAAGAATTATACCTTTACCTTACTCTCCACCATGTCTCAATTTGTATCGAATTTAGGGCATTTAAAATAAGTTTTATGCATTATATTCACTTCTAGTAAGTGTTACTATAGTATGATTGGTTTACTTCTATGGATTAAAACTGAATCTCCTCAATTCTACTATAATCTCTTTAGATTCACTCTACTTCAAGCTATGCTCATGGCTCAAATTTAATCTTCTAGCTCTCTCTGGTCCTCAAGTCCAAATCCTTTGGCTTCCTCTCATCCTTAGGTTCACATCCTCTAGATTTCTCTCATCCTTAGGTTCACATCCTCTAGATTTCTCTCATCCCTAGGTCTATTTCATGTGACTTCCTTGCATACCCAGGTCTATATCCTCTAGCTTACATTCATCATTAGATATGCATCCTTTGGCTTGTACTCTTATTAGTAGCAAACATCTTATCTCATGTTCAAAAAATATCTTTACCAATAATCCTCTATCATGTTACTTAAATATATATTTTTAGTATGCTTCCAACAAACATCCAATCACAAATATTCTCTCCTCAAATAAGTCCCATATTCAATAACTTCAATAATCATCCTCCTCCAACATTCTTGTCTATGTCTTACAATAATTTTTCTCAACAATATTCTCTAAGTCATCCATAAATCATCCTCCAGTATTATTCATATCGTCCTCTCCTCAAAAATTTCACCAAAAATATTTCCTTCCACTCAAATATTTTCTCTTCAAATATTTGTCTTCAAACTTTCTCCAATCCTCTTCCATCAATCTCTCTCATATTCAATATATTCTACAATCCTCAAATATCTCTATTTCTAGATTCAATAATCCTTTTTCAATTCCATATCACCACAACATAATAACATTCTTATCCTTCAATCTTCTCACTTTTCCTCTCTTTTTCCATTCTAGATAGATCTAACTACAGTGGATCTAGTACCATTTTTATAAAATTATCCTAAAGATATAATAGGTCTAGATTTCTAGGATCAAATATCACTTGCAAAATAATATCACGCAATCACAACACCAATATTTTGTAAAATACCACTGTAGAAAACCTCTTAATACAAACTTCATTACAAACATGTTCTGATTATTGCATATTATGGAGCTTTATCTCCAATATATAGTCTTAAAAAAGACTCTTCAATACTCTTGACTTTTACTCTCCTTAACCTCTGAGGAGGTGCAACCTTTCATTTTCCTTTCTTAGATTATGACAAAGCTTCTCATGATTACATAAATTTCTATTTTTAATCTTGACACATCTCACATGACTCTTCACTTTCGTACTTGACACCTATTACTTAAGAATCCTCACTTGCACACTTAATAACTTTAACTCACAACTCACATGATACAAACACTCTTCACCACTTGACACCTGTTATTGAAAAAAAATTAAAAAAACTTCTAATTTAAATATTTATAATAGTAATCAATGATGCCAAATAATGTAATACCACTAATACATAGGAATTAACATCTCCCTCCAAGATTACACAACCTAGCCAAAAAATCAATGAAGGGTTCTTCCTTATCCTATTTAAACTATGAAAGATGATTGATGGTGGTATTACACTTAATATAAGCTATGATTTTATGGAAACATAGTTCATACAATTATTTGAAGGTGTGGATTTAATGGTGAGGCAACTAAAAATACCACTCTAATGCTTTTCCCTTGAATATTTTTGAAAGGATCCTAAGGAGTATTTTCTTATCATTCACAAGGCCATAACAGGTGATTTAGAACTGACAAAGATAAATAGTTATATCCTCCTTCCTGGTTTGCATATAAAACATGGGTAATTCAAAATTAGGAGGGGAGGTATAATAAAATGTAGTAGGAGTCAAATATTTGTTGCCAAATTCCTCATAGGCATACTAATTATTGAAGGAATATCCATGAATGAAGGTCAATTTATCATTTAATTAGTTCTAATCCATCTTTAGCCTTAAAATTGGTGATTCTTGGGGGTTGAAAAGTATTATTCATGCTAAGAAATACGAGGAAGTGACATCATGGATAGTGCCATGTAGCTTATTCTAGGACCACTTCATATGAATGTTTTTATTGAAAGAGGGTTCAATATTGAGTCACATAAGTCTGGGAAGGATGTGAGATGTTAGAAATTGGGTTAGTGGTAGGTGTACTAATGAAAATATGATATACTATAGGTAGTGCATACCACCTAGATAATAATACTTTATAGAGGAGGTAGTGCATGATACCCAAACAAAATGGGATATTATGAGACCTAGAAATTGTGTGAGACATAATAGAGTCCACATAATGGGCTACTAATTCATTAAATCTAGAGACATGCACTTGATTAACATATTATTTTAATTGATTTATATGGATAAATTATTACCTTCAATATGTGATATGGGAAAAATTTTAAACCATTTAGATGTTTCTTGATTATTATCATCTTCGATCATGTCCATGAAGACATATTTATGTGTTTTAAGAAAAAAATGTAGGTGTTCAATAGATTAAAAGTTCATTTTATGTAACACCTCTCAAGAGGAGGAGCAAAATCCTCTTATTCACCTTAAAATTTGGGATTATGAATAGGATTGTTCTCTTTATAATCATTCCTCAAAGGGAACCAAAAAAGGGATCTAGGGCACCCCTTACTCCAAAGGAAATAATTGTGTTCAACCATAGGAAACTCTTATGGTATCCTAATTGAAATGTTGCTATTTGATTCCAAATTAATCCAACTGCATGGTACTTTAATTAACATAAACTATATAAACAAATGTAAAATGGTATTCTAGTAACCCAAGGAGCTATTCACATTATGTTAGTCTTACAATGACACTGAGATGGGGGGTGAATAAGTGTAGCTCTTTAAACTTGAATTTATAGCTCTTAATACCGCAACAATTAAACTTATTACTAGATACAACAAGTATAACAAAAGAGCATCACACAACACAAGATTTAACAAGGTTCACCAATGTGGCTACTCCTTAAAAATTGACTGCTTGGACTACCATCCAAATCCAGCCTTTGCAAAGCACCAACTTTACAATCAATTTACCAGCACCAACTGGAAGGAGCACCAACCCATGATTTATCTGTACTTGTTGAGCAAGGTGCAACATCAGTATTTTCATTATTTTCAACACAGTCAGATAGATCTGTTGATGTAGTGGACAAGAAGTTCAAAAGCTATTCAGATGCAGAAGACAGGAGTTCAAAAGTTATTCAGAGTATGTATAGTGCTTTTCCAAGAAGACCGAAGTGGCCCATTTGCAAAATATCAAAGAAAAAGACAAGTAAGAAAAGTGTCATGATATCGTGACATATACAATAGGCAAGAAAACTATCGTGATTTCATGACATGTTGGAAGAGAGAAAAGCTGGAAAAATTGTTGTGATTTCATGACATGTTGGAAGAGAGAGAAAAAGCAAGAAAAATTATCGTGATTTCACGACATGTTGGAAGAGAGAGAAGAAGTAGGAAAAACTATCACGATTTCATGACATGTTGGAAGAGAGAGAAAAAGCTAGAAAAACTGTTGTGATTTCTCGAAATGTTGGAAGAGAGAGAAAAAGCAGGAAAAACTGTCATGATTTCGTGACATATTGGAAGAGAAAAAGGCAAGTGGCAAAACTGTCATGATTTCATGACATGTTGGAAGAGAAAAATGCAAGTGGAAAAACTATCACAATTTCATGACATGTTGGAAGAGAAAAAGGTAAGTGAAAAACTGTCGTGATTTCGTGACATGTTGGAAGAGAAAAAGGCAAGTGAAAAACTATCACGATTTTATGACAAGTTCGATGAAAGAGAGTAAGTTGAAAAGTGTCGCGATTTCATGACATGTCGCATTTTTACAACTAAAATAGGAGAGAGAAAGTAAGTTTGAAAAGTGTTGCGATTTCGCGACATGTCACATTTTTGTGACTAAAATAGGAGAGAGAAAGTAAGTTGGAAAAGTGTCATGATTTCGTGACATGTCACATTTTCATGACTCGGAAAGGGCATGAAGGAAGAGAAAGAAAAAGTGTCATGATTTTGTGACATGTCACATTTTTGCGACTCAAAAAGGGCAAGAAGGAAGAGAAAGAAAAAGTGTCACGATTTCGTGACATGTCGCATTTTTGCAACTCGGAAAGGGCAGGAAGGAAGAGAAAGAAAAAGTGTCACGATATCATGACATGTCACATTTTCACGACAAAATAAAGAGAGGAAGCGTATGGAAGCAGAACTGTCACGATTTCGTGACAAAATCAGAAAGCAAGACTTTGGAAGTAGAAGTGTCACAATTTTGTGAAAAAAGTAGAGAAGAAGACTTCGAAGTTAGAAGTGTCACGATTTCATGATAAAAGAAAATAAGAAAACTTTGAAGGCAGAAGTGTTGCGATTTCATGACAAAAGGAAAGAAGCTAAGTACGAAAGAAAAAGTGTCATGATTTTGCGACAAAATCTAAGTTGAAGACTACGAAGGCAGAAGTGTCGCGATATCACGACAAAAGCAAAGTCAAAGTCTATGGAAGTAGAAGTGTTGCGATATCACAACAAAAGAATAGAGAAAGTGTATGGATGCAAAAGTGTCATGATATCGTGACATGTTGTATTTTTGTGGGCCTAAGCAAAGAAAAAGAGCAAGGAGAAAAAGTGTCACGATATCGTGACATGTTGTATTTTCGTGGGCCAAAGCAAAGAGAAATAGGAGAGAGAAAAAAGTGTCGCGATATCGCGACATGTTGTATTTTTGTGGGCCAAAGCAAAGAGAAAGAGGAGAGAGAAAAAAGTGTCATGATATCACATGTATTTTCGCAGGCCAAAGCAAAGAGAAAGAGGAGAGAGAAAAAAGTGTCGTGATATCGTGACATGTAGTTTCGCGGCAACAGCAACAAAAGAAGCTATAGAGGCAAAAATGTCATGATTTCACGATAGGTCGTAAATGTGCAAGTCAAGAAGGAGAACCCGACTAAAATGAGAAGTATGATAGTTGACTAAAATTAGGGTTTACAGTTGTTATGAAAGTCGACCAAGATTAGGGTTTACAGCCAACTAAGATTAGGATATTCATCATGAAAATATTGTTATAAAAGGAGGTATGTTTGGAGAATTGTGTTGTTGTTGTAGAAGTCATCGAATGCATGTCGAAGTGTGAATTGTTTCCGTAAGAGCACAGAAAGTGTAGAAGCGGCGAGATGATGGTGAAGTGCACAAAGTGAGCGAAGATTCATGTTGAATTGTCCTGAGTGCGTCTGTGATTACACAAAGAAAGAAGAGGGAGCTGAGAGTGCAAAGGGCGAATATGAACGTAAAGTGTAGCTATAACGAAGCAAAGTGTGTGAAGTGATTGTGCAAAGAGAGCAGAGTGCACAAAGAGTGTAAATATTAAGAAGACCAATTGGGGTCTTGCAAAAGCAAAGGTATATTACTATCAATCTTCTAGTTTTAGAATTGAAGTCCAAGTTGGTGCTTGGCATCAAGGGTTGGTGCTCCTTCTAGTTGGTGCTGGTAAATTGATTGTAAAGTTGGTGCTTTGCAAAGGCTAGATTTGGATGGTAGTCCAAGCAGTCATTCTTGAGGAGTAGCCAAATTGGTGAATCTTGTTAAATCTTGTGTTGTGTGATGTTCTCTTGTGATAGTTTCTTTATCTAGTTTTAAGGTTTCATTATTTTAGTTTTAACTACACTAATTCACCCCCCCTCTTAGTGCCATTGTAATACTAACAATTGGTATCAGATCCAAGTTCCCTTCTCAGGCTAAATCAGTCAGGGTTGATCTTGTATTAGTACATAATGGGTAAGAAGAATAGATCCTCCTTCAAAATGGCATCTTAGTCAGTTTCAGTTCCTGTGGAAGAGATAATTGAATCAGAAAATGTTGAAGAATTCTCATCAAACAAAGCACCTTTGTTTGACGAAACTAATTACGTGATCTAGATATTCAAGATATAGGCATATCTTTGTGCTTTGGGATACAACATCTAGGATTCAGTAGTTAGTGAATACACAATACCCATCACTCCTCCAATCGATGCTGTCGATAAGAATCTGTTTGAAAATGACTCAAAAACAAGGAATGCTATCAGGTGTGGATTAGTAGACAGTGAACTGGTAAAGATCATGAGTTGTAAAATGGCAAAAGAAATATGGGACAAACTGAGGAGTATTCATGAAGGAGACGATGAGATCAAAGAGGTCAAGTTACAAACACATCAAGCTCAGTTCAAAGCTTTAAAGTTGAATAACGATGAGAACATAGAGGCATATATGCTGAGAGTTAATGAAGTCCTAGAGGATGATTCTAAAAGAGAAACAAAAAAATAACAGGAATATGATGAAGAAGAAATTGATGTAGAAATAAATTTGAAATAGGAACTAATTATAGCTCTAGATGAATTGAAGATAGAAATAAAAAGGAATAAGGAAATCTCAAGAAAGCTTGATGATGCAAATAAAATAATAACCAGTTTGAAAGTATAGGTAGAATAATTCAAAAGGATTGAAGAAAATATCAGGTCACAGATCAATGAGAAAGAGATTGGTTGTTGCAATCAAGAGAAAGAGATTGTTTTATTGAAGAAACAACTAGAAGAGGCCAATACAAATCTCAAATTTGAGAAGAGCACAAAGTTGCTAGATAAAATGATAAGCCAACAAAGAAGCTCCACGGATAAGCGTGGTCTTGGATATGAAGCTAAACAATCTTCATATTCCAACTCTGTAGAGAAGAAGTTCACTATTGAAGGATCGAAGCAAGAAAAGTTTGAAGTTGAATATTCAAAAGGAAGAGAATATCAAAGAAGATCTACAACAAAGCAACCACAACAAAAGAGGTTCTATCACTCTCACTTTATTCATAATAATACTTTTAATGGCTATTGTTTCAAATGCAACCAGTATGGTCACAAGGCAACTTATTGTGGAATGAAAAATAAACCAAAGAGTTATGCTAGTAGAAATACATTTGCTTTTCTGAGTGAACACTATGTACAATATTTTCAATGTAATGGTCATGGGCACATAGCAAGGTTTTTTCCAAGCACTTATGTATCTAATCTAAGGCAAAATAGTAGATTTCATCAGACGCAAAGAATGCAACACAGACAGGGAATAAACCATGTACATAAAAGAAAGGAAAATAATCATTCATCAAGGATGCACAAGAGACAACCACACAAGAGAAATGTTCGAGTTCACGAAAAGGTGCAAAACAGGGATGCAGTTGAAAAATCCAAGCCCGAGTTCAAGAAATTTTGGAGAAAGATAGAAGACTACTCCTCTATTGCACTAAGCAACTCCAGGTAGCACATCCTCAAGGGGAGCAATCTTAAAGTTTTATTTTAATGCTCCTATGTATTTTTTTGGGTTTCTAAGGATGAAAGGCAAGTAGTTAGGGAGAGTTGTGATATAGTTGTCGAAGTGTGTTTTCAGTTCATGTAGTTGTTTGTGGAAGTGCTGTGAAGGATGGTGATTAAATTGAGAGTTCTCATTATTGGTAGTATTTCTATATGTCATTGTTGTACTAGTGATGGTTCTTACTGCCACTATCCAAAGTTAAGGATTATAATAGTTCAAATAATTTGGTTAGTGAAAGAATGTTGCCTTAGCTACATATATGTGTTTTGATAAAAGCAGTGTGTATTTGAACTACACATTGACGTGAATATTTTTAGATCTATTATGACGCTATGGTGAAAAATATTGAAGTCTGATTATTGACTCTTGTTTAGCTCATCAAGATGAGCAACTTTTCTTTGTGAATCATACTTATCCGAGGTCCAGAAGTATGAGTTTGAGTAAGTTGCACTATAGTTGGCCATGAAGTGTTTGACAAAATGTTGTCTCCTAATTCGAACAGTTGAAAGTAAGGTGTGACCAGCGGTGACTGTAGAAAACATAGACCAAGTTGAAAATGTAAAAAGGGATTTAGTTGGTGTTGTGGTAGAGTGTTTGATGCTTGCACAAAGTTGGTTGATACATGCTTTAACTAGGGTTTGTGATAAAGGGATGTTCATTGAGGTGATTGGTTGAGTAGAGTTGATTGAGCCTAGTCAAGTGAATGGATGCATGTGGTTGTTCAAGTCCCATAAAATAAACTATTATTTATTTGAGTTGAGATTGAGATTTGAGAATAGAACATATAGAGTCTCTAAAAATTTTCTTTATGCTTCTATGAGATTTATTTGAGTTGAGATTGGGATTTGAGTATAGAACATATTGAGTCTCTAACAATTCTCTTTATGCTTCTATGAGATTGATTTGAGTTGAGATTGGGATTTGAGTATAGAACATATTGAGTCTCTAACAATTCTATTTATGCTTCTATGAGATTTAGTTGATATATTGATTGAGCATTAAGTATAGAACATATTGATTCTCTTACAATTCACTTTATGATTCTATGAGAGTGGATAAGTTCTGTGTGATCTTGTTAAGTAGATTTGAAACAAGCCTTTTCACCCTTATGTTAAGGGTACTATGGAATATGGGTTATGGTATCCAAAAGATAAAGACTTCACCCTTATTTCATATTGAGATGCAGATTGGGCAGGCGGTGTCGATGACAGAAAAAGTACCAGCGGAGGTGCATTCTATCTTGGAGACAGATTGGTCGCATGGCAAAGTAAGAAACAAGAGTTAGTTTCTTTATCAACAGTAGAGGCAAAATATATTGCAATGAAAACATGTTGTACACAGGTATTGTGGATGAAACAAACCCTGAAATATCTTGGTATTTACTTCAGTGAGCCAATATCAGTTAAGTGTGATAACACCAGTGCCATTAACATCTCCAAGAATCCACTTATGCATTCATGCATAAAAAACATCGCTATCAGGTATCACTTTTTGAAGGAGAAAGTTGCAGAAGGTGAGGTTAAATTGGATTTTGTTCCAACTACAGAGCAAGTAGCAGATATCTTCACAAAACCATTGCCCAAGGAAGTTTTTGAGTACCTTCAAAATAAATTGGGAGTGGTCACACTTCCCAATAATTGACTAGCTACAGGGATCACATTATCAGGGGGAGCATTTAATTATTTGATTATCTTTTTGCTCATGTTCATTATTTTTGCTAAGTGTAATAAATTTTTCTTGAGAATGTTGCGCATGGACTCACGGGGAGTCTGCAGTAGCTATTTGGTATCATTTTCAAAGGGGGAGAAGAGTTACAGGAAATTGCACATGTGTTGCCAATAATTCCAAAGGGATAGATTGGTAAGCAAGGTGCAACATCAGTATTGTCATGGTTGTCAACACAGTCAGATAGATCTGTTGATGCAATGGATAGGAAGTTCAAAAGCTATTCATATGCAGAAGATAGGAGTTCAAAAGTTATTCATAGTATGTACAGTGCTTTTCCAAGAAGACCGAAGTGGCCCATATGCAAATGATCAAAGAAAAATACAAGTAAGAAAAGTGTCGCGATATCGCGACATATACAACAGGCAAGAAAAACTGTCACAATTTCATGACATGTTGGAAGAGAGAGATAAAGCTGGAAAAACTGTCGTGATTTCGTAACATGTTGGAAGAGAGAGAAAAATCTAGAAAAACTGTCATGATTTTGCGACATGTTGGAAGAGAGAGAAAAAGCAAGAAAAACTATCACGATTTCGCAACATGTTGGAAGAGAGAGAAGAAGTAAGAAAAATTGTCATGATTTTGTGACATGTTGGAAGAGAGAAAAAGCTAGAAAAACTGTGGTGATTTCGCGACATGTTGGAAGAGAGAGAAAAAGCAAGAAAAATTGTTGTAATTTTGCAACATGTTGGAAGAGAAAAAGGCAAGTGGAAAAACTGTTGTGATTTCATGACATGTTGGAAGAGAAAAAGGCAAGTGGAAAAACTATCACAATTTCGTGACATGTTGGAAGAGAAAAAGGCACGTGAAAAACTGTCATGATTTCGTGACATGTTGGAAGAGAAAAAGGCAAGTGAAAAATTGTCACGATTTCGTGACAAGTTTGAAAGGAGAACCAACCCCTGATTTATCTGCACCAATAGAAAGGAGCACCAACCCCTGATTTACCAACACCAACTGGAAGGAGCACCAACCCCTGATTTATCTGCACCAACAGAAAGGAGCACCAACCCCTGATGCCAAGCTACAACTTGGACTTCAATTTGAATCTATAAGTTTGATAGTAAGATACCTTTGCTTTTGCAAGACCCTGACTGGTCTTCTTCACCTTTGCATTCTCTGCGCACTCTGCTCTCTCTACGCAATCACTTCGCACACTCTGCTTCGTTACAGTCGAACTTCACGATCATCTTCTCCCTTTTGCACACTCTACTCTCTTTGCAAATTTTGCACTTAGCATGATTCGACATGACTTGCTCTCTACGCACAATGATCGTATTTCACACACATTCCACCATCTCCTCAATTCTCCAAACAACCCTCCTTTTATAACAATATTTTTTATGATGAAAACCCTAATCTTAGTCGGCTATAAATCCTAATCTTAGTCGGATTTCATAACAACTGTAAACCCTAATTTTAGTCGACTGTCATCCTTCTCATTTTAGTCGGGTTCTCCTTCTTGACTTGCGCATTTACGACCTATCATGAAATCATGACATTTCTGCCTCTATAGCTTCTTTTGTTGTTGTTGCCATGAAAATACATGTCATGATATCGTGACACTTTCACCTCCGTACGCTTTCTCTATTATTTTGTCATGATATCATGACATTTCTGCCTCCATAGACTTCATCTTTTCTTTTGTCATGATATCACGACATTTTTGCCTCTGTATACTTCGTCTTTGCTTTTGTCATGATATCATGACACTTCTGCTTCCATAGACTTTGACTTTGCTTTTGTCATGATATCATGACACTTCTGCCTCCGTAGTCTTCAACTTAGCTTTTGTCATGAAATCATGACACTTCTGCTTCCATACTTAGCTTCTTTGCTTTTGTCGCAAAATCATGACACTTCTGCTTCATACTTTACTTCTTTGCTTTTGTCGCAAAATCATGACACTTCTGCCTTTGAAGTCTTCTTCTCTACTTTTGTCATGAAATCATGACACTTCTACTTTCGTACTTTACTTCTTTGCTTTTGTCATGAAATCATGACACTTCTGCTTCTAAAGTCTTGCTTTCTACTTTTGTCATGAAATCGTGATAGTTCTGCTTTCGTACGCTTCCTCTCTTTCTTTTTTTGAAAATGCGACATGTCGCGATATCGCGACACTTTTCAAACTTACTTTCTCTCTCTTGTTTTAGTCACGAAAATGCGACATGTCACGAAATCGTGACACTTTTCCAACTTACTTTCTCTCTCCTATTTTAGTCATGAAATGTGACATGTCGCAAAATTGTGACACTTTTCCAACTTACTTTCTCTCCTATTTTAGTCGCAAAAATGCGACATGTCACGAAATCGTGACACTTTTCAAACTTACTTTCTCTCTCCTATTTTAGTCGCGAAAATGCGACATGTCATGAAATCGTGACACTTTTCACTTACTTTCTCTCTCCTATTTTAGTCGGATCATGTCATGAAATCGTGACACTTTTTCACTTACTTTCTCTCTCTATTTCATGTCGTGAAATCGTGACACTTTTCTTACTTGTTCTCTTTCTTCGAACTTGTCACAAAATCGTGACACTTTTTCTTGCTTTCTCTTTCTCTTCCAACATGTCATGAAATCATGACAGTTTTTCCACTTGCCTTTTTCTCTTCCAACATGTCATGAAATCGTGACAGTTTTTCCTGCTTTCTCTCTCTCTTCCAACATGTCATGAAATCATGATAGTTTTTCCTACTTTCTCTCTCTTCCAACATGTCACGAAATCGTGACAGTTTTTCTTGCTTTTTCTCTCTCTTCCAACATGTCTAGAAATTGTGATAGTTTTTCCTCTTTTCTCTCTCTTCCAACATGTCACGAAATCGTGACAGTTTTTCTTGCCTGCTGTATATGTCATGATATCTTGACACTTTTCTTACTTGTCTTTTTCTTTGATCTTTTGCATATGGGCCACTTCGGTCTTCTTGGAAAATCACTGTACATACTCCGAATAACCTTTGAACTCCTGTCTTCTGCATCTGAATAGCTTTTGAACTTCCTATCCACTGCATCAACAGATCTATCTCGATCGTGTTGACAACAATGACAATATTGTTGTTGCACCTTGCTCAACAATCTCCCCCTTTGGAATTGTTGGCAACACATGTGCAATTTCCTGTAACTCTTCTCCCCCTTTGACAATAATACCAAAGGGCTACTCGCAGACTCCCCTGAGTCCATGCACAACATTCTTGGGCAAAATTTATTACACTTAGCAAAAATCATGAACATGAGCAAAAAGATAATCAAATACTTAAATGCTCCCCCTAAGAATGTGATCCCTGTAGCTAGTCAATTCTTGGGAAGTGTGACCACTCCCAATTTATTGTGAAGGTACTCAAAAACTTCCTTGGGCAATGGTTTTGTGAAGATATCTGCTACTTGCTCTGTAGTTGGAACAAAATCCAACTTAACCTCACCTTCCGCAACTTTCTCCTTCAAAAAGTGATACCTACGTACAACATGTTGTCGCTGCAATATATTCTGCCTCTGTTGTCGATAAAGAAACTGACTCTTGTTTCTTACTGTGCCACGCGACCAATCTGTCTCCAAGATAGAATGCACCTCCACTGGTACTCTTTCTGTCATCGACACCTCCTGCCCAATCTGCATCTGAATATGAAATAAGGGTGAAGTCTTTACCTTTCGGATACCATAACCCATACTCCATAGTACCCTTGAGGTACCGAAGAATCCTCTTCACTGTTGTCACATGAGTCTCCTTGGGATTAGCCTGAAATCGTGCTACCATGCATACTACCTACAAAATATCTGGTCTAGTAGCTTTCAGTGCAAGTAAGCTCCCAATCATAGATCTGTACATGGTTTGATCAACAGGTGGAGATTTGTCATCCTTGCTCAACTTGCAACCTATCGTCATGGGAGTGCTAGCTAGCTTACAATCCTCCATTGTGAACTTTTTTAACATCTCTTTCACTAAACCAAATTATCAAAACTGTTATAATCCATAACTTTGAACAATGGCAGTAAGAACCATCAAAAAGTACAACACTGACATATAGCAATACTACCAATGGTGACAACTCTCAATTTAATCACCACCCTTCACGGTACCTCCACAAACAACTACATGAACTGAAACACACTTTGACAACTATACGACAACTCCCCCTGACTACTTGCCTTTCATCCTCAGATAACCAAACAAATACATAGGAGCATTAAAATAAAACTTTAAGATTGCTCCCCCTGAGGATGTGCTACCTGGAGTTGCTTAGTGCAATAGAGGAGTAGTCTCCTTCAGTCCAAGGAGACACGATTTCCTTTCTTCTTTCTTTCTCCACTCTGGTTTGATTACCGTTTTGGGCTCTTGTTTTGCCTTTCCCTTATCAATAGCTTGTGCATGTTTTTCGAGAATTTTTCTATTTTGTCTCATCCTATTTGGTTGAAATTTTCTTCCCTGAAACTGATTTGATGCAAGTGTACTTCTACGGTTTCTTGCAATGTGCCCAAAATTATGATAGTTATAACATTCTACTCGTATAATTCATCAGAGGAGAAAAAGCATTTCTACTGGTGAAATTCCTTGGTCTTACATTATATTTGTAGACTGAGATTTTATGTCCATAGCCATTGCATTTAAAACAGAAACCAGAAAAGGGATAATTGAACCTGGGTGATGGTCTTTGCCATGTTGTCGTAGGAGCCATAGGTCTTCTTCTTCTTTGATGTGTGACATTGGTGAATCCATCATTGTCAATTCTCCTTTCGTGCCTGGCATTATTGCTTTCTTTTGCATGAGACGTTTTTCCTTGATCAACCTATTTCTTATCTTCATTCTTTATGGATTCTACATTTCTGGCCTTTGATCCATTTGATGATTCTCCTTCGATGAAACCCAGACCAAATTTGATGCCTGCAGGCCTTTGGTCATTTATAATCTTATCCAGCTTCATAGAACTTTCTTCGCGTTTGTGATAGCAACTAATTTTGTGATTCATCTCTTCTATCTGCATCCGTAAACCAACATTCTCTTCTTCTAGTTTGCAGCAATAATCTATTTTCATGGTAATTTGTACTTCGAGATCTTCAGATATTTTCTTGTATTCTTCTGTCTGTACTTTCAATCTGGTTATGATTTCGTTTGCATCCTCAAGCCTTTTTGAAATTTTCTTATTCTTTTTCCTCTCTATTTTCCACTCTTCAAGTGCAGAGATCAACTCACCTTCTAGATCTACTTTAGCCTCAGGGTTTTCACCACATACTTCAGAGTTCACTCCTTCCTTTTTTGATTTTACTTCTTCAAATGCCATGAAAAGAGCTTCACCTGTTTCCTCTTCAGAATCCTCACCGGAGCTGTCTTCTGTTGAACTGGCATTCCTGGAGATGAAACTTTTCTTCTTGAAGTTGCCTTTTCTGAAATTCATTTTCTTCTTCCAGTCACTTCTTTCTTGGTGCGATCCTTCATCATTTTTGTTCTTCTCATTAAGTGGACATTTAGTCGCAAAATGCCCAACGCCTCCACAGTTGAAACATTTAAATGGTAGCTTTCCTCTGTATTTTCCTTTTCCCCTTTTTAGTTTTCTAACAAAGTTTGCTTCCATTTCATCTGATGTCTCTTCTTCCTCGGACTCTTGTTTTGCATTTTTATTTTTAAGGGCTTTAAAAGCCGCTTCTCTGTCTGTGGGTTTAGATCTTCCTATCCTCATCTCATATGTATTCAAAGAACCATACATCTCATCTATACTAAAATAATTTAGATTTTTAGCTTCTTCTATCGCTGAGACTTTAGAATCAAACCTTTGAGGAAGAGATCTTAATACCTTTTTCACGATGGCAGAGTCTTCGATATCCTCACCGAGTCCTCTGATCGCATTAATGATTCCATTAACTCTCAGCATATATGCCTCAATGTTTTCATCGTCATTCATCTTTAATGCTTCGAACTGAGCTCGATGTGTTTGTAACTTGGCCTCCTTGATCTTATCGTCTCCTTCATGAATACTCCTCAGTTTGTCCCATATTTCTTTTGCCATTTTACAGCTCATGATCTTTACTAGTTCACTGTCTGCTAATCCGCACATGATAGCATTCTTTGCTTTTGAGTTATTTTCAAACAGTTTCTTTTCATCAACCTCTTTTGGAGGAGTGATGGGTATTGTGTATCCACTAACTACTGAATCCCAGATGTTGTATCCCAAAGCACAGAGATATGTCTGCATCCTGATTCTCCAGAATGCGTAATTAGATCCATCAAACAATGGTGCTTTGTTTGATGAGAAGCCTTCACCACCTGCCATTGTGTTACTTCCAAGATCACCCTAGCCGGTTAAGCTTGTACAAGAACTTAGCTCTGATACCAATTGTTAGTCTTACAATGACACTGAGAGGGGGGGTGAATCAGTGTAGCTCTTTAAACTTGAATTTACAGCTCTTAATACCGTAGCAATTAAAACTTATTACTAGATACAGCAAGTATAACAAAAGAGCATCACACAACACAAGATTTAATGAGGTTCACCAATGTGGCTACTCCTCAAAAATTGACTGCTTGGACTACCATCCAAATCCAGCCTTTGCAAAGCACCAACTTTACAATCAATTTACCAACACCAACTGGAAGGAGCACCAACCCCTGATTTATCTGTACTAATAGAAAGGAGCACCAACCCCTAATTTATTTGCACCAACAAAAAGGAGCACCAACCCCTGATTTACTAGCACCAACTAGAAGGAGCACCAACCCCTGATTTATCTGCACCAACAGAAAGGAGCACCAACCCCTAATGCCAAGCTACAACTTGGACTTCAATTTGAATCTATAAGTTTGATAGTAAGATACCTTTGCTTTTGCAAGACCCTGATTGGTCTTCTTCACCTTTGCGTTCTTTGCACACTCTGCTTCATTACAGTCGAACTTCATGATCATCTTCTCCCTTTTGTGCACTCTGCTCTCTTTGCAAATTTTGCACTTAGCACGATTCGACACGACTTGCTCTCTACGCACAATGATCGTATTTCACACACATTCCACCATATCTTCAATTCTCCAAATAGCCCTCCTTTTATAACAATATTTTTTATGATGAAAACCCTAATCTTAGTCGGCTGTAAATCCTAATCTTAGTCGTCTTTCATAACAACTGTAAACCCTAATTTTAGTTAGTTGTCATCCTTCTCATTTTAGTTGGGTTCTCCTTCTTGACTTGCGCATTTATGACCTATCATGAAATCATGACATTTCTACCTCTGTAGCTTCTTTTGTTGTTGTTGCCATGAAAATACATGTCACGATATCATGACACTTTCACCTTCGTACACTTTCTCTATTCTTTTGTCATGATATCATGACATTTTTGCCTCTGTAGACTTCATCTTTTCTTTTGTCATGATATCATGACATTTTTGCCTTCGTATACTTCATCTTTGCTTTTGTCGTGATATCGTGACACTTCTGCTTCCATAGACTTCGACTTTGCTTTTGTCACGATATCGTGACACTTCTACCTCCGTAGTCTTCAACTTAGCTTTTGTCATGAAATCGTGACACTTCTACTTTCGTACTTAGCTTCTTTGCTTTTGTCATGAAATCATGACACTTCTACTTATTTTTTTTTTTGTCATGAAATCATGACACTTCTGCCTTCGAAGTCTTCTTCTCTACTTTTGTCATGAAATCATGACACTTTTGCTTTCGTACTTTACTTCTTTGCTTTTGTCGTGAAATCATGACACTTCTGCTTCCAAAGTCTTGCTTTCTACTTTTGTCACGAAATCGTGATAGTTCTGCTTTCGTACGCTTCCTCTCTTTCTTTTGTCATGAAAATGCGACATGTCACGATATCATGACACTTTTCAAACTTACTTTCTCTCTCCTATTTTAGTCATAAAAATGCGACATGTCACGAAATCGTGACACTTTTCCAACTTACTTTCTCTCTCCTATTTTAGTCGTGAAAATGCGACATGTCGCGAAATCGTGACACTTTTCAAACTTACTTTCTCTCTCCTATTTTAGTCGCGTTATGCTTAACATGTCGCACGAAATCGTGACACTTTTCCAACTTACTTTCTCTCTCCTATTTTAGTCGGGAAAAATGCGACATGTCACGAAATCACGACACTTTTCTTACTTGTTCTCTTTCTTCGAACTTGTCACGAAATCGTGACACTTTTTCCTGCTTTCTCTTTCTCTTCCAACATGTCGCGAAATCGCGACAGTTTTTCCACTTGCCTTTTTCTCTTCCAACATGTCACGAAATCGTGACAGTTTTTCACTTGCCTTTTTCTCTTCCAACATGTCACGAAATCGCGACAATTTTTCCACTTGCTTTCTCTCTTCCAACATGTCACGAAATCATGACAGTTTTTCTTGCTTTTTCTCTCTCTTCCAACATGTCGCGAAATCGTGACAGTTTTTCCTGCTTTTTCTCTCTCTTCCAACATGTCACGAAATCGTGACAGTTTTTCTTGCTTTTTCTCTCTCTTCCAACATGTCACGAAATCGTGACAATTTTTCTTGCCTGTTGTATATGTCGCGATATCGCGACACTTTTCTTACTTGTCTTTTTCTTTGATCTTTTGCATATGGGCCACTTCGGTCTTCTTGGAAAATCATCGTACATACTCTGAATAACCTTTGAACTCCTATCTTCTGCATCTGAATAGCTTTTGAACTTCCTGTCCACTGCATCAACAGATCTATCTGACTGTGTTGACAACAATGACAATACTGTTGTTGCACCTTGCTCAACACACTAGGTTAACAAAATTATAGAGACAAATAGAGGATCCACTTCCTTAATTTTATGAGCTTGTTACCATGGTATGCAAATAATTATACCAATATTAGAATTATCCATTATTATAATTATACCATAACACAACTATGATGTGGTGCAATCTAACATAGTTATACCAATGTTCATGGGTACATGGTGATGAAGACCTTATTTAATCTAGAAGATTGATGCTTTCCTAGAAATAAGTGAATGAGAGGTGCAAACAAAATATCAAATTGAAGTTAGGTTTATGAGATTGCAAAGATCAATAGGAGTAATTAGATTTTCTTTTTCATGTAATTAGACCCCTATCTATTTTATTCTATATTTAAAAATAAATCAGAAATAATGTAAAGACATGCAAAAGCAATGTTATATATATGCAATAAAGAATAGAGAACCAAAAAGAGAGAGATATATTCAAATCCTAATATTTGTATGATCATGAAATTCAAAAGGAAGAATTTTAATTTATTAATTATATCAATGAATCAACCAAAACACAAAACACAAGGAGCTTCCCAAAAAGTGCTATTTAAGAACACATGCCCCAAGGAGAAGTAGTCAAAATGTGAGAGGAACAATGACCATATAGATGTATTTTGTTATCATATATGATCATTGATGTTGTTATTTCTAAGTTCATTACATGATATGGTCATTTTTCTTATATATTTATCAATATTGATGAACATGTATTTGTATCTGTATCTATATATTTCCATATCTATGTGTGATTTATCTCTCTCTATATCTCTTGTGTGTTGTTATTTTTTATTTTATTGGGATATTTATGCTTATATAGATGATATAAGAGGGAGATTCAACCATTATGAAGTTACACTTTGCCACGTTATAAATAATAAATTCACATCCAATCAAGTTGATAAATTCTTGGACTCCATGTCAATTATGGCCTAATGCAAGCAAAAAAATGATAAAATATCAAGTCAAAGCATGGTCTATTTCCAAGGTATTCATGGAAAACATATTGCAACATAAATTCTACCAAATATTAAGCAATTAAAAAATGGAAAATGGTCTATCATAAATAAGACAAAATATTTAAATATTTATTCACCCACACGGTCTGATATAAAAATAAAAAGTGTTCATCAATCATTGCAATTATGATTGTATTATTTTTTTGGCTTACTTCAATTGAAGTCCTAATAATTGGTTGTGATAAATGAACTATACATGTTCTAACCACTAAATCTTACAAACTGAACAATATTGATATGCCTAGTAGGATATTTTTGACTAGACATACGACATGTTTTTTCTAAGATGTATCTATGAAGGGGGAAACTACCACATGGAATTTAAATGAAATATTGTAGCTATAAATAGACTAGGTGGCTCAATAAAGGATTTGTGACGTAGATAGAGATCCATAATCACATATAAGAATCCATGACATAGATGAGGATCCATAATCATGGATGAAGGATCATGTCACTAATGAAGATCTATAATTATTGATAGTGATTTATTGTTGATGGCTACTAAAGGTCCACTAGAAATAGTTATGCTTAACAAATAATATTTTCAAGCTAGGAACTAGAAGGAAAAGTTACTTGTGCAATCTATAAAGAATATTTTTATCCCAAGTATGGGAACAATGAACAAACAACTATGAATTTGGGAAATATAACTCAACTTAAACTTGCACATTAACTCACATGATACTTGTGCATTGCCTTCACATTGACACATACATAAAAGGGAAATATGACTCACAATATAAACCATGACTCATACCTAATCTATTATTTACAAATGTACCATGGGGGTATATTAGCATAACCAAATAATGCAATATACTCCAAAACCCCTTGTATTACATTATTTGGTTATTGAAGAATTTAGTCTTCAATCATGATCTTCATCTTCAAGTGATCTTGCAATGCATGTGATCTTCTGCTTTAGCTCAATCAGGTTCATCTTCTTGATTTATTCGTATTTTGAATTCATCTTCAGTTTCTTTGTATTATACTTCATCTTCTGTAGTGTTTGTATCTTTAATATGATAAACTTTTTTAACTCTCTCATTTTCATTAGATTATTGCATAATAATATTTTTTTTTAATTTATCTTTAGATTCATCATGAGATCTACCCTCTTTGTAAGACAAGTTCGGACCAATTTGATCCATTTTCCTTTTCCTTTTTTTACAAATTTTTACTCTTCCTATGTTTTAGAAATTTTACACTTGGATCCATTGTTAGAAGATGTTTCAAGAATAAGTATTTGAAAAATAAAGTCTAATCTGAACACTAATGCTCTTTCAAATCTTCTATAATACTTTTCCTTGTACAAATAGAAAATAAAAGAATGAAATTTTCTTCCACAATATTTACATGGATGAAGACTCCAATAATTTACCTTTTCATGACCAACTATATTATATTAAATGCATCTTGAACATATTTTTATTGATTTATTCATCTTTCTTAGGTTAAGAAGCATAACCATTGATGTATTTCCAAAGCTACTCTTTCCTTATTTTCCATGTAGATAAGTTGTAAATGATGAAGATTTTCAATATAATTAGTAGATTTCATAATGAAATCTATAGATGAACTTCTAGAACCAAGATTTAATTTTGAATCCTCGTGAATATTTTGTGATATTTTTGGTTTCTTATTACTATCAAGATCATCTATCATTCTTCGAAAATAATATTTTATTTTCTTCCGTGATATGCAATCAATATTAAGATCTTCATTATTGAATGCATTTTTATTTATTCTATGATATGCAAACAATATTAAGATCTATTTCCTTTGATGTAGATAACCTTAATACTCCTAAGATTAAATAATTTAAAAGTTTCTAATTATTTGCAAACCTTGTCTCCCTAGTTTTAGAAACTAAAAAATGAATTTTTCAAAATTTTGTTTTCCTAATATTTAAATTTGAAATCTTTTTACCTCACAAATACTTAAATTTGCAATAATTCAATAAATTTTTAATTTTTAATATTTCATAAATATGAAATCAAATTAAATAAAATTCAAACCTGAAAAAAAACATATTTAAAAATTAAATAGACTATTTGTAATATTTATCTCTTCACTGAATAACTTAAAGTAAATTTAATATACTTCAACAAACTTAATTAAATCTACTTATCACACCATTATTCTAATAACTAAAATATATTCTATTTAACATTATAGCTCCTAATATAAAACCATAATAAAAAAAATTGGCTTATGAAAACCCTAATATTTTAGAATACCTTTAACAATTGCATTGACTCATATGTACACAATTATTCTTTGCAAAATTTCACTTTGGTTAATTCATGTGAACTTCTTTCTCCTTTTAATAGATAATATGCTATTGCAACATGTATCTATCCATGGTAATCACTTTTTAGACTTTTAAACTTCTCATTGCATTATTAACATTCACACTGATATTTTAGATAATGCTTGCTATTAGTGTTATGTCTACACCCAAAGTAATGACAGTCAACACTAAATTAATCCTTGGCACCTCTACTTACAAACTAATTCTAAAAATTTTCACTTATATTTTCTTCCTTGTTGCCTTCCCTTTCAAACAATTCAACTTATCTCTTCAGGTGGTTTTTCTATGAATTGTTGGTATTCGCAATCCTCAAGATATCATTGGACATTCCTAGGTTGATGTGGTTTTGTTGTACATTGTTGTTCAAACATAGAAATGCTTAGGGCTTCATTGAGAATTGTGTTATCCACAATGTGAGTCGTGGGATACATAGCTTTTATCTATACAAACATGGGATGGATGGCTCTCCTTCTACCTGGTTTTGTACTTGCATATGGATTTGGACTAATATGAGCCAAATGGATGGCTATCTTCCTATTGCTATGATATGATTCATATGGCTTTCTTTCTATTTCTTTTATAGAAGCAGGATGGATGGATCTCTTTAAGTTATGCACTAGAATAAGTTAGATAACTCTATCTTTTTTGATCTAATAGCATAATATTTATATCATTTTTTATTGTTCTATATCAACCTCTTTTCTTCAATAATACTTATATCTTAATCTATAATATAACTTGGGAATTTTATTCTTGTATTCTATAATTGCTCAAATAATTGTAAATTTCTCCTATAATATATATTTTCTCTATTTTGAATATTTCTTTCTTCTTAAAAATAGGTAACATTGATCTTCTATCACTAATTTCTTAAAACTTCTATTTACTTATTGCTTACCATAGATTATTTTATTCATGAACCACTTGCTATCACACTCTCTATTTCTTCTATATCAACCTCTTTAGCCAATGTCAAGGTTTGCATGACCTTAATCTTCTCTCAGATCAATGTCAAGGTCTATGTGACATGAATCTCACTTGAATCAATGTCAAGGTCTATGTGACCTAAATTTATCTTTTTTACCTCTAATGTCAAGGTTTGAATGACCTGAAACTCTTTTTCTTCCTTCAATGTTAGGATATGAATGGCCTAAATTTATTTTTCTTCCTTATATTCTCTTTTGTAATGGCTCCTTTGAGCTTATGTGAAGGTCAATATCTTTGTGATATAAAAATTTATTTCTTGTAGTAAATAAACTCTATTTTTTCATCAAAGAAAGAGGGAGAGGGAGGATGATATGTAGCAAAATGATGATCTAGAGCTTTGGTCTTGGAGCTAGTTTTAGCAAATTTGTAGGGCTGATCCTACAAGGATTGGGATGGATTTGGTTCCCCCTATTTTGGGTCCTCAGGAGTATTTTCTATATGTTCCATTGATGTTTTCCATGTTGGGTAGGAATTTCTTCCTTTTTTTGATTTTGGACAATAATTTAGAGGTTTGTAGGAAGTTTGTTGTTTGCAAGTGCATTCCCTAGTTTTTTAGTGTTGTTAGCAAGATCTTGATTGTTGGTGTTTCAGAGGCTAATACTATAGTTGACCTATCTAAGAACATGAATATTAAATTCATGGATCCTATGATGTTCTTGTGGGTTTTCCCTTTTGTGGCCTTTGTGTTGAATAAAAAAATAATATAAATTCTATTGGCTAATGTGGGTAAGATTCTAGTTTTTAAGGGTTTTATTGTTGGTATTGGAGTGGTTCTACCAAATAATGGAGATCATTTGCTCATGAATCATGATATTTTATGGTAGGAAATACCTTCTATGAATTTTGAAGTGAGTGAGAAAAATATTCAAATTTCTAATATAGATGTGAGTGGGATTTTGGTAGTGAAAGATTTTTTTCTAACCTTGGAGCTAATTTGACTAAGAATGTGGATCCTATGTGGTTCTCTTAGTATGTGGATCCTTGAGTGTTTGAAAACTGATATTTTTCTTTTCAATATCTATGCTCAGTGGTCTTAACGATGGTATGCTTGATGGATTTTTCCCTTTCGACTATGTTATTATTTTGTTTCCCCATGTTGGGACAAAGGAAAAAATTAGATTCATGAATCTAGGAAAATTTTGGTAGGTTGAATGATGGGGACACACTATCACAGAGAATCACTCAAGCTTTCATTTCATTAAACTTTCAAGAAAATTACAATACTAGCCAATAGGCATAGTTTCTTCTAGTCTTTCCATCCCCCCTTCTATCCAGATTCACCACCTACTTCTATAGCAATGTCTACGTTTCTTTCGAGGTCCCGACCCTCTAGGTCATCAATGACCCACCTAGAAGAATACATCCTCCTTCTGCCTTCGTGACTGAACCTTCACATCCTTTTCCTCAATTGGCAACTACCACCGGATTAGCCGTAGAAATGTGCATTGATGAGCCATCTAAATGTATCTGACTTCTAAACGTAGCCTTCGAGTTGCTACCATGCTCAAAAAGCTTACCGAGCAAGAAATCATGCACAAATGTGGCCTAGACCGCCTCGAGAAACTCCATCTGGGAATGCATGCCTTTTTTAACCGAGAACCATCAGTATGTCACGATATCGTGACATGTCACGATATCGCAACATTTCTCTTCCTTGTTGCCTTCTTTTCCTTTGGGTCATGATATCATGACATGTCGCGATATCGCAACATTTTCCTCCCTGCTACCTTTCCTCTTAGTTGGGTTGCGATATCACGACATGTCGTGATATCGTGACATTTTCCTCCTCGCTGCCTCTCCTTTCCTTTAGGTCACAATTTCGTGACATGTCACAATATTGCAACATTTTCCTCCTTGTTGCCTTTCCTTTCCTTTGGGTCATGATATCATGATAGTTTCTTTTCTCGCTGTCTTCTTCTTCTTCGGGTCGCAATATCATGACATCTCCCTTTTCGGCTCTTCTTTCTTTATTTTGGTCATGAAATCATGACATGTCGTGATATCACGACATCTTTCCTTTCTACCTTCTCCTCGCCTCTCGAGTCATGAAATCGTGACATTCTTCCCTTCTGCTTCCTCTCTCCATTTCAGGTCGTGAAGTCACAACATGTTGTGATATCATGATAGCTTTGTCCTCCACCTTCACTCTCTGCTTTGGGTCGTGAAATCGCAACATGTCACAATATCATGATAGTTTCCTTCCTTGGTTTCTTTCTGCTCCTTTGGTCGTGATTTCGTGACATGTCACGAAATCGTGACATTTTCTTCTCTGGCCTTCCCTGTCTGCTTTCGATCCCGATTTCACGACATGTCGTGAAATCGTGACATTTTCTCCTCCGGTCCTTCCTGCTTCCTTTTGGTCATGATTTCGT
The DNA here is from genome assembly GCA_028583015.1 of Wollemia nobilis. Taxonomy (NCBI): domain Eukaryota; kingdom Viridiplantae; phylum Streptophyta; class Pinopsida; order Araucariales; family Araucariaceae; genus Wollemia; species Wollemia nobilis. The sequence goes on along the minus strand of JAQPPZ010017025.1, from coordinate 1,322,221 downwards.
GACATGTCATGAAATCGTGACATTTTCTTCTCTGGCCTTTCCTGTCTGCTTTCGGTCGCGATTTCACGACATGTCATGAAATCATGACATTTTCTCCTTTGGTCCTTCCTGCTTCCTTTCGGTCGCGATTTCGTGACATGTCATGATTTCATGACAAATTTATTGGGATGCCCTCTCTCTCTTATTTTGGTCATGATTTCACGACATGTCATGAAATCATGACATTTTCTTCGGGCACCTCGCCTTCCCCTACTTTGGTCATGATTTCGTGACATGTCACGAAATCGTGATGTTTTTGTGCCATGCCTCCTCTCTCCTTTCTATGTCGCGATATCGCGACATGTCATGATATCGTGACATGTCACGTTTTCATGACTTTTTGATGTCGCGATATCGTGACATCAAAGCAAGCACTTGGAACTTTTTTTTTGTTGATGCAAGATTGCTCTGCTGCCACCGGATGCTCCTGCATCAGACACCCGGGGTGGATTGAGAAGTGTCCTTCACTTCTGTACTGTTGGAGGAAGACCCAGGTGGTCAACCTCTATTTTTGAAAACCAAGTTGTGTCTTCGATAGGCCTTCCCTTCCACTTGACCAGATATTCAGAATACTTTCGATTCCTTGTACTTATGCCTGCTTGAGTGTCTAATATTTCCTCGATCTTGTCTGTTGCTGGAGTAGATGTTGGAATACTCCACAACTCTGTACTTGGTGTCTTGCCACTGTCTCCCTCATGATATTCTACCAAATCTGCAATGTTAAAAATAGGTGATATGTTAAGGTCACTTGGCAATTCTACTTCATACGCATTGCCAGAATATCATTTTCCTATAATTTGGCATGGTCCAAACTTCTTCATCTTCAGCTTGTTATAGGTTTTAGCAGGAAATCTTTCTTTTCTCAAATGGACCATGACTTCATCTCCCACTATGAATTCCTTGAACCGTCACTTTTGGTCTGCCCTTGTCTTATATTGGTTATTCATGCTAGTAATGTGCTTCTTTACTTCTTCATGCATGCTCTTCAGATGCTCTGCAAGGTCCTCAGCTTCGGCACTGCACTTCTCCCCTGGATCCATCTTCCTCAACTTAGAAGAATTCCTCGAGCTGCTCCCATACACTATCTAGAATGGAGATTTGTTAGTACTCTTTTTTATAGAATTGTTGTATGCAAATTCTACCTATGGCAAAACCAAATCCCATCTCATGGGCTTGTCTCCTATCAAGCATCTCAACAGATTTCCCAGGCTTCTATTCACCACCTCCGTTTGGCCATCAATCTATGGGTGGTATGTAGAACTGAATTTCAAATCTATCTTCAATTTCTTCCACAAGGTCCTCCAGAAATACCCCAAAAACTTGGTATCCCTGTCAGAAACTATACTCCTTGGTAGACCATGAAGTCGTACCACTTCTTTGAAAAATAAACCTGCTACGTGCACTGCATCACTAGTTTTCTAGCAGGGAATAAAATGTGCCATCTTTGAAAACCTGTCAACCACCACAAATATGGAGTCATTTCCCCACTGTGTCCTTGGTAGACCAAGAACGAAATCCATGCCGATGTCTTCCCATGGTCTCTCTGGTACAGGTAATGGCTGATATAATCCAGTGTTCTGGCTCACACCTTTCACCATATGGTATACTCTACAACTTTGTAAAAACCTCTTCACATCTTGCTACAGTTGTAGCCAATAGTAGTTCTCACTAACCAGGGCAATGGTCTTATCCTAACCAAAATGTCCAACCAACCCTCCATTGTGTTTTTCCTTGACCAGATTTTCCCTCATGGAACTCCTTGGAATGCACAATTGACCTCCTCTGAACAACATTCCATCTTGGATCAGAAAATCCAACCACTTGGTCCTATCCAAAGTAATAGGTGCCAAGCAAGCCTTCCAGGCTTCTGCAAAATCAGGATCTTCAGGGTACAAACCCTTCGAGTTCATCAAATCCTACCACTTCCACCTTCATTTATGTCAACAAACACTGCCTTCTACTTAAGGCATCTGCAACTCTGTTTGACCTTCCGCTCATGTGCTTCAACACAAAGGTATAACTCTGTAGAAACTCAACCCACTTTAGGTGCCTCCGATTTAGCTTCCCTTGGCTATTAATATACTGTAAGGCCTGATGATCAGTATATAGAACAAACTCTTTTGGCAACAAGTAATGCCGCCACTTCTTTAGAGCCTGAACTATAGCATAAAACTCTTGATCATAAACCGAATACTTCTTTCTAGCATCATTGAGTTTCTCACTAAAGTAAGCAACAGGTTTACCTTCTTGACTCAAAACAGCTCCTATGGCACTACCACTAGCATCACAATCTACCTGAAATACCTTATTAAAATCTAGAAGTGCCAAAATAGGTTGCTCTGTAACCTTATTTTTCAACATGTCAAAGCTCTTATCTGCTCCTAAGGTCCACTTAAATTCTTTCTTATCCCCTCTCATTGTTTCTGTAAGGGGTGCACAAATACTACTGAAATTCCTAATGAATTTCTTGTAAAAACTTGCTAGACCATGAAATGATCTTACCTCAGTCATGCTTCTCGAAGTAGGCCATTCAATGATAGCTCTTACCTTTTTTGGGTCCATTTTTAGACCTTCGGCTGAGATGACAAATCCCAGGTACACTAACTCCTTCTTCACAAAATTACATTTCTTCAGATTAATCAACAACTGCTCTTCCCACAGCTTCTCAAAAACCTTTTTGATATGCATCAGATGCTTTTCCAAGGTTCTACTAAATATTAGAATATCATCCAGATAGACAATGACAAACTTTCCTAAGAACTCTTTCAATACCTCATTCATCAATCGCATGAATGTGCTTGGTGCATTGGTCAGCCCAAATGGCATGACTAACCATTCATACAAACCTTCTCTGGTCTTGAAGGCTGTCTTCCATTCATCTCCTTCTCTGACATGAATCTGATGATAACCACTCTTTAGGTCAATCTTGGTGAAGTACTTGGCTCCACTCAAACAGTCCATAATGTCATCCATCCTTGGCAATGGAAATCTATACTTTATGGTGATCTTGTTAATGGCTCGAGAGTCTATACACATTCTCCACTCTCCATATTTCTTTGGTGCTAGTATTGCAGGTACTGCACATGGACTCAAACTCTCCCAAATCAGTCCCTTTCCCAACAACTCTTGGACTTGCCTGTTCAACTCCTCAATTTTTGTAGGGGTCATTCTATGTGCTGCCTTATTGGGTAAGCTAGATCCTGGTACCAAGTCTATGTGGTGACTGATCTTCCTTACTAGTGGTAAAACTCAGGAACATTATCTAATATAATGTCTAGAAATTCTTCTAATAGTCCTAAGACTTCTATAGGGGTATCCTTGCATTCTTCCTTCCTCACCCTAGGAACTAATGCATAGCACATATGCTCATGCTTTAAACTACTCAAAAATCTTCCTCCTTCAACTAAACAGATTCTAGCGTTGCTACATACCTTTTCTTCTGCCTCCTTCAAGGGCTTCATCTTATGGCACACTCCATTCTTTGTCACTGAGTAGGTGTTGGCATGACCATCATGCACTGCACAACGATCAAATTTCCATGGCCTTCCCAAAAACAAATGGCAAGCATCCATAGGCAGGATGTCACACAAGACCTCATCACAGTAATTCCCAATATTGAACTTCATTGAACATTGCTCGCTGACCAAAGCCCTATGGTCCTTATGTAACCATGCAATCCAGTATGGATGCGGGTGTCTTCTCCTTTTTAACTATAACTTGGCAACCATTTCTTCTGAGACCAAGTTATCAGTACTACCATTATCTATGATAATGTTACAGACCTTACCCGAACTCCTACACCTTGTGCAGAATAGGCTCCTCCTCTGGTCTGACCCTTTCTCCTCATTCAATAGGGTCCTCCTTGTGACCATCACTTCTCCTCTCTCCACCTCCTCAGAATGTTCTGATTCAGCACCTTCATCTGCTATAATAGCTCTGGCAGGACCCTCAGGTCTCTTATTCATCCTTTCTCGGTGTTTTGGACACTCAAATGCTTGATGTCCTTCTTCGCCACAGTGGAAACAGGTTCCACGAAATCCTCTTCTTCCAAATCCACATCCAAATCTACCTCTCCCTCTTGGGTAACCATTGTTCTGATTATGGGGTTGGTAGGTGTTCTCCTCTTTCTACTCTTGGGTATTACTGGTCTCACCAGCCTTCTTCTGGTCCTTATATTTTTCTCCACTGGTCCTTCCACCAATCCTTCCACCATGACCTCTTCCTCTTTGCTTGCTTTCAAACCTTCTATTCAGTTTCTCTTCAACCCTTAGAGAAAACTAGTAAGCATCCTCTATGGTGGTCATCCTGACCAGGATTAACTCCTCTTGAATACTTGCTCGTAACCCATTAATATAACGGGCTACCTTCTCCTTGTTGGCCTCTAAATGGCCTATTCTGATTACAATCTTGTAAAACTCTTATGTGTATTCTTTAACAGACTTTCTTGCTTGCTTCAAACCTTGCATTTTATTTAGCAGATCCATCTCATAGTCAGCTGGGATGAACTGCCTCTTCAACTTCTCCAGCATCCTATCCCACCTAGTTATTCTCTCCTTTCCTCTTCTATTTCTTTCCAGTTGTACTCCTTTCCACCATATGCTGGCATGACCCTTCAGCTTGGTCTTAGCAAACCTGACCCTATCAGGATCTTCAATCTCTTCATACTCAAAGTATTCTTCCAAATCATTGATCCAGTCAATCAACTCCTCTAGATCAAGATTTCTAGAATATGTAGAAACCTCCATCTTCGGTCTCTTTCCAATCTGAGATATGGCTCTGTATAACCTGGCTTGTGCAGGATCTACAACCTCTTCTTCTTCCTCAAACTGTCCCTCTTCTTCATCAATTTCATCTTCACTTCCTTCTTCTCCTCTGGGTTCAAGTCCTCTGCATAGTTCCTCTTGCAGGGCCTGAAATTGCCTCTACAGGGCCCTAAACTCTTTTGATGGCACCATATTTCTCCCACCACCATGGTTTCTTCGTGGAGGCATTCTGTTTCACTCTCTTCTCACAACCCTTCCACAGATCCTGGTGTAAACTGCCTCACATCCGGCGATCTATTTGCACACTCAGGAACTCCTGCTCTGATACCACTTGATGGGGACACACTATCACAGAGAATCACTCAAGCTTTCATTTCATTAAACTTTCAAGAAAATTACAATACTAGCCAACAGGTGTAGTTTCTTCTAATCTTTCCATCCCCCTTCTATCTAGATTCACCACCTACTTCTATAGCAATTCCCACATTTCTTTCGAGGTCCTGACCCTCTAGGTCATAATGACCCACCTGGAATAATACATCCTCCTTCTACCTTCGTGACTGAACCTTCACATCCTTTTCCTCAACTAGCAACTACCACCGGATTAGCCACGAAAATGTGCATTGATGAGCCATCTAAATGTCTCTGACTTTTGAACGTAGCCTTCGAGTGGCCGCCATGCTCAGCAAGCTTACCGAGCAAGAAATCATGCACAAATGTGGCCTAGACCACCTCGGGAAACTCCATCTAGGAACGCATGCCTTTTCAAACCGAGAACCATCAGTATGTCGTGATATCATGACATGTCGTGATATCATGACATTTCTCTTCCTTGTTGCCTTCTTTTCCTTCGGGTCGTGATATCGCGACATGTCACGATATCGTGACATTTTCCTCCCTGCTACCTTTCCTCTTAGTTGGGTCATGATATCATGACATTTTCCTCCTCGTTGCCTCTCCTTTCCTTCGGGTCATGATTTCGTGACATGTCATGATATCGCGACATTTTCCTCCTCACTGCCTTTCCTTTCCTTCGGGTTGCGATATCACAACATGTCGCGATATCGTGATAGTTTCTTTTCTCATTGTCTTCTTCTTCTTTGGGTCACAATATCGCGACATGTCATGATATCGTGACATCTCCCTTTTTGGCTCTTCTTTCTTTCTTTTGGTCATGAAATCGTGACATGTCGCGATATCGTGACATCTTTCCTTTCTGCCTTCTCCTCGCCTCTCGGGTCACGAAATAATTACATGTCGCGATATCATGACATTCTCCACTTCTGCTCTCTCCATTTTGGTTCACAAAGTCATGACATGTCACGATATCGTGACAGCTTTTTCCTTCACCTTCGCTCTCTACTTCGTGTCATGAAATCGTGACATGTCGCGATATCACGGTAGTTTCCTTCCTTGGTTTCTTTCTACTCCTTCGGTCGTGATTTCGTGACATGTCATGAAATCATGACATTTTCTTCTCTGGCCTTCCCTATCTACTTTTGGTCACGATTTCATGACATGTCGTGAAATCGCGACATTTTCTCCTTCGGTCCTTCCTGCTTCCTTTCGGTCGTGATTTCCCGACATGTCACAAAATCATGACATTTTCTTATCTGGCCTTCCCTGTCTGCTTTCGGTCGTGATTTCGTGACATGTCATGAAATCACAACATTTTATCCTTGGGTCCTTCCTACTTCCTTTCGGTCATGATTTCATGACATGTCACGATTTCGTGACATGTCATGATTTCATGACAACTTTCTTGGGATGCCCTCTCTCTTATTTCGGTCATGATTTCATGACATGTCACGAAATCATGACATTTTCTTTGGGCACCTCACCTTCCCCTAATTTGATTGTGATCTCATGACATGTCATGAAATCATGAAATTTTTATGCCGTGCCTCCTCTCTCCTTTCTATGTCGCGATATCACGACATGTCGCGATATCGTGACATGTCACGTTTTCACGACTTTCTGATGTTGCGATATCATGACATCAAAGTAAGCACTTGGAACTTTTTTTTGTTGATGCAATATTGCTCTGCTACCACCGGATTCTCCTGCATAATTGAACCTATATTTTGGGACCAAGGGTTAGTGTATTTGATGAGGCTCTAATAGGTAGAGCCTGACTTCGATGATCCAAGTGGATCTAGATTTTTTCTCTTTAAATATTCCTAGGACCATGTTTTTGGAGAAGGCCCTATTATTCCTTGGATTTAAGAGACCCCAACAATATTTTGATTCAAAATTTAGCAAGATATTGCAATATGGAAGGGTTTTCCTTTCCTTCCTAGCAATATTTTCTAGCTTTGGTAGGAAATTTAAAAAACATATTTTTTTCCTTAGAGTAGTATTGTGTTTCCTAGTTTCGGTAGGAAACTATTACTTTTTAAAATTTGATTTTAAATAAAGCAAATCTTTTGAATATTTGGGTGGATATCGATCTTCTCCTTGAGATTCATATCTTGTTTTAGATTTAGATTGTTGAAGGTCAAGTTAGATCTTGGGGGATCTAGATCTATATTTTGACTATCTACTCTTGGATCCTATTGGATTTCTCACTATGTTTCTCTTCTATGTTTCTCTTGCAACCATATTTTAAAGGATACTTTTCTATTTTTAAATATTTGGTGACCCTAAAAACACCTTATTTGGTTTGTAAAAGGTTTGGTGTTCCTTTCAAAACCCCTTCTTCCAACTATTAAAAAATACTTTCTAATATTTTTTGTTCGACTCTCTTTCTTTCTATATTCTCTTAGGAAGATTTGAATGCTTCTCAATCCATTGCTATTTATTTTCTTCTGTACTTAGAATCTAAAAATCTTCTATATATTCTATATAAATCTTTTGAAATTTTTGTTGCTACTTTTTATACTGCAACTCTTTATGTATTCTATCAAGGTGACTTTAGATATCCTAGAATCCTTTAATCAATTTCAAGGTGACTTTGAATGTCCTTGTATCTTATATCAATGTCAATATAATTTTGAATATACCTATATATTATAGTTTCTTTTGAATTAGAAATTACTAATATCAAGGATTGGCAATATCCCTGAATGATTAACTATCTCAAAGATGATTCACCTATCTATATAGTTGAGTCCTAGTATTCATAATTTATTCTTCAACCATTGAAATAATCTAACATATATACTTAGTATGACCTTGAAATAGAGTTTGAGTCTCACTAGTTAAGCCGTAATACTACGATAAATATCACACATTAAATATCATAATATCAAATATAATATAGCCACAATACAATAAGGTCAAGATAGTAGAATAATATGAATAAATTAATATGTATATCAAGGCTTATAATATATCAAATCACATTCACTAATAATTAGCAATATGAATGTAAATATCTTGAATCATACATGTACTAAGCATGTATAACAACTTACAATATTAATTTCTCAAAATGTATGCAATATTTATTATCTTCTTTCTCTTACAAAAGTATATGATAGTAATGATCATGACTATTTTTTGATGGATGCTTATGGGGTATTATCTCCATAATATATCCATAGTAATATGACACTTTTGATACTTGACTATCCTTTTCTATATTCCAAGTCTCATGACTCTTGAATTCTCTACTTAACACTTGCATACTTGATGAACAATTGACTCTATATTGTATGCACACCTATACATAAGTCTTACACTTATTTAACATGCACACTCTATATTGAGACACTTTTGGATATCTTTACATTACATAGTTGTACTCTTACATATAAGACACTTGTGCACATAGATGCAACTTACACTTGAAAATGAACTCACATGACACTTGTGCTACACATTACAACATTACATGACACTTGTGCATTGCCTAAGCATTCACACTTACATAAAAGATAAATATAACTATCAATTAACCTTAATATATTATTTACATATGTACCATGAAGGTACCATGGGGGTACATTAGCATGTACCAAATAATCTAATATACTGCAATAGGTTTGCTACATGAATGTTGAAAAATTTAACATGTCGAGTTCATGTTATTTGATATCTTTCTTCATATTTGTATTTCTACAATAAAATATTTGATGAATTGATATGTTTTAAAAAATCAAATTATTCATTGGTTATTACTTCTATCAAAATTTGACATGAATAATTGATAAACCTATTTGTGATAATTCTATGGATTTATTATCCATGTTAACATCTATGTAGGAAGCAACACTTATGGAGAATATGAAATTTGATGTGCTTTTGTCAATTGTATCCATCGATAGCCTTTGGTATGATAACATAGCCAAATATTTGGTATGCTAATGTCATATAAGCATATCATGATGAATGATAATGATTATATTGTGCTAGTTGAAGGATGGTAGTGAAAATACTTTGTATAGGATATTATTGGATAATTAATATATAAAGAAACTATGGATAATTATCATGTATTTTAGAAAATACAAAAATTCATTTAGCAAGATAAGATGACTCTTCATCCATAAGTTAAAATTATTTAAAAATAGGAGTTTGACTTTATCATTACAATTGGTCATGTTTGACCATAAGGAATATGCTTCCTTTGTATAAATTATATCAGCAAGTGGGTGGAATTTGAATCTTTATGACATGCATGGAATTTTACTCTAATAAATGTTCTCTACAAATCTATATTTACTAGCTTTGGAGCGACATGTAAAATAGTCATGAGCCAAAGGCCCTATGTTACCTATGATCTCATATCTTCTTTGGTGATGGAATATGAAATTAATTATCAAATATCTACACCTTATCATTGTAAGCTAATGATAATGTGGATTCCACCTGTTTAAAATTAGAAAATATACTAATCAATATTATTGAATTAATTAATGATGTTTGGCACAAAGATGCAAAAGTATATATAGGTATTTCATAACACAATAAATACCTCTATCTAACTCACTACATTTGTATTAGTCTATTAGAAAATATACTTTTTCCAACTAAATTTGAAGTTTGAAAATTATAATTACACTTGATATAGTCGTGGGAATCATAAATTCTTTAAAATAATGCATTAGAAAACCTAATAAATTAGATGAAATGTGCTAGAAATTTCATTTGCATATGGATGTTTCCTAACACCAAAAAACATTATTCCATGACTATGTTATTAGGAGTAAGAAACTTATAGTTGATTATCAAGATCTTCTACATGGATCATACTATAAATATTTCTAATAGAATCTCTAAATAGATAGTTGGCTTTATATAAAATTGATACAATATATAAGATTGGTATAGGCAAACTCTAGACCATTAATAAATGAAAACTAGTCCATTAGCCATGGCCATCCTCTAAAATTATACAACAAGTAGTTGTTGAAGAAGGAGTTTCTTACATGATTGTAGATGTTGAATGTGGTTGACATTTACAATGTCTTTACAAATGACTAACATGCGAGAAGACCATACAATGAAATACTAATAATAATTTAGTCATGAAAATCCTTAGGTACTATTTGATGGAGTCTCTCTAAAGCCAATATTTTTGGTAGATGCCCTTTGTGAAAAAAATATGGAAATTTTATCTATGTCATAAAATATCATATTTTAATACTACTTGCTTTTAAATAGTAGAACCATTGTTTTAGAGTGATACTATAAACCTCTCACTTGATTATGATAAAACCTTTAATAAATACTTTATTCTCTATTGTGATTACTTTTTTCATCAAGCATATTCACATACATGCTAGTGGTTTTGAAGTTACATCATCATCTTACTATAAAATCCATCTATGGCATTACCGTTGCTTCTAAGGTTACACTCAAACGTAATTGGTAGTAGTGATGGTATTGCTAAAGTCATGTGGTTTAGACTTATCAATGAAAAGTATGTTTTCCTCTTTTGAATTAATATATGACTCAAGTAATATCTATGATCCTTTATGCAATTTGAAAATTCACCTTCAACAACTTTGTTACACCATCTATTACATAAGTAAGCATATTTTAGGTTTAGAGTTTAGTTACATGCTAACTAAAAAAATATTTTTACTAGTTATATATTCCATTATGAATTTTTATCATTATATTAGAGGATATTCTATATTTATTGATATTTTTTGATTCAATATATGAAGTTAAAATGATCCCCAATTGTATTACATCATGACCACATAGTGATATTTTAATACCTTGACAAATATTCATGTATCATTTGAAAATATCCAAAATGTGGTCACCTCTATGAATGTTGAGAAACTTTACAAATTAAGCTCATGATATTTGATATCTTTGTTCATATTAATTATTGTACAATAAAATATTTTATGATTAAACAATTTGTAAATAGTCAAATTATTCATTGGCTACCAATTCTATTGGAATTTGACATCAATTTCTAATTAAATTATTTGTGAGAATATTATTATCCATGTTAACATCTACAAAAAAGTAACACTTATGGAGAATATGATTCTTGATGTTTTTTTGTCAAATGTATTCATCCACAACCTTTTGGTATGCTAACATAGCAAAATATTTGGCTATAATATAGATTTTATGACACCCCTCTCTAAGGAATGCAACATATTGATCCCTAGTAGTTTCTATTCGTGGATTAAAGGGTAACATTTATGTATGAGCTATATAATGATATTCATATTTATCTTTGGAATGACGAGACTTATAACATAATATAAGCATGTCATGATGAATCATATTGATGTCATTATGATATCTAAAGGATGATAGAGAAAATAATTTGTATAGTATAATATTGAATAATAATATATAAGGAAACTAAGAATAATTGTGATGTATTTCAACAAATAGGAAAATTCATTAAACCAGATAAGATGTTTCTTCATCCATAAGTCAAAACTATTCAAAAATAGAAACTTGAATTTATCATCACAATTGACTCAAATTTGACCATAAACAATAGATTAAATTTATATAGAGTATATCACCAAGTGGTTGGAAATTATATCTTTGTGACATTGATTGAATTTTACACTAATAGAAGTTTTGTACAAATATATTTACAAGGCTTGGATCCATGTGGACAATATTCATAAATCAAGAAATATATATTACCTATGATACCATATATTCCTTGGTGAATTAATATGAAATTAATCATCAAATATTTGTATCTTATCATTGTAATTCAATGGTAATGTGGATTTCACTGCTTGTGAATTGGAAAATTTACTAATTGAGATTCTTCAATTCATTTATATGGCTTGGAACACAAGTTAAAAAAATCCACATGGGCATGTCACAACACATGTAAGACCTATTTTTTATTGGGAAAATCTAATTTTCCAACTAAATTTAAAGTTTGAATAATTATAATTACTTTTAAGATGGTCTTGGATATCTGAAAATCTTAATAATAATGCATTAAAAATTTTAACATATTAGATGAAGTGTTTAGGAAGATTCTTTTCATATAGAGGTTGTTTAATACCAATAAAATTTATGCAATAACTACTTTATTACGATTAAGAAACTCATAGTTGGTGATAAGGATTTTTTGTATGGATCATACTATAAATATTTGTAGGGGAATCTCTAAGGAAGTAGCTGAGTTTATATAAAATTGATACTATATAATAATGGTAAAATAAAAATCTATATTATTGATCAATAGAAAATAGTCATTTATCCAATTGTCATCCTCTAAAATTATACTAGAAATAGTTGTCAAAGGAGAAGTTTTTTAGATGAATGTAGTTGTTGGATGTGTTTAAATTGTACAATGTCTTTACCCACCTCTAATATGTGAGAAGAACGTGCATTGAAGAAAATAAAATAATCTAGTCATGAAAACCTTTGAGAACTATTGATATAGGTTCTCTAAAGCCAATATTTTTGTTGGACTCCATTTATACAAAATTATGTCATTTATTTAAATCTACAAGGTTATCTATAGTATTTAAATATCATACTTTAATGCTACTTGTTTTTAAATAGTAGAATCATTATTTGATAATGATCCTATAGAGATTTCTCTTGATTACAATAAAATATTTAATAAATATTTTTTTCTCTTTAGTGATTATTTTTAATATGAAAAATATTCATATCCATGCTAGTGGTTTTGAAGTTACATCATCTTCCTATGATTTTCAAAATAGGGGTGAGATTATTTCCTAGAACCCCTCAAGATATAGAATCCTTATTCAATATGACAATCCAAATATGTGCATGTGTTGGTTAATATAGATAGAACTACAATTTAGTTTGACAAAATTTAGAATGCACTAATCTATTTTATTTACATCCAACATAGGTTTTAATTTTTATTCTTGATTATAATTTGGAAGCTAAAATTCCAATAGGCTCATCTAATGAAGTAGATACCTAGCAGGTAATGGATATAATTAGTTACTGCTATGTATTGACTCCATGTCTATATACTAAATATTATAACAAATTATTATTGTATGAAAAATATATGAACCAATACACAAAAAATTGACTTAGGGGTATTTTACATGAATATGGGGAAAATATTCCAATTGGTAGTTGTCCTCTTAAATTATCCTTGCCCATAACAATTGCATATCATGGGAAGAAACACAATGGAGCTATAGTTGAGAGCATAAGTTTTGGTTCAATTGGGGGTATATGAGAGTTCTTACAAGGTTGTATCCTTGTTAGGATATGATATAAGGCATGCTAGTTTCTCAACAAAGGGAAGGGATGCAAGAAAGTAAAAAAAAAAAAAAAAATAACTCAAATAAAGAAAAGGGAGTGATGCACTAGGATATTCTTTAAGGTGGAGAAAACTTCCTCTCCTCGACAAAGTGAAGCACACAATATTTACCAATTATACACATGCATAAGAAGGTGGATCCCATTGGAGATCCAAGTAAGTGACTCGGTCCAATAATAGATATAGGCCCCTTACACACATACATTTAATAAAATCTATTATTTACGTAAAAGGTCATACATAGATACATACACAAAATAGTGGGTGTATATGCAATATTAAAAAATATACATAAGATCCCATGAATATATATGCAAGAAATATTTTAAATAGATTATGCTGGAAGTAGGTATTCACGATTACCCACAAGACACTCAAGAACGAAAACTATTTGTACCGAGATAAATGAAAGGAAAAACTACAAATGTATACATTTGCAAAATTATTGATCCTTTACTAAGCTAATACTACTACTTTTGATAGATTACATAAAGGAAAATTTCCCTCCAAATATTTGTAAGATGATTTGATTTTTTGTCTATTGTTTGACTTGGAATTCTAAATATTTAGTGAATTTAATCTTGGCTATCATTGTTGTCATTCCATATCTACCATGGTTGCAATTCCCTATTATTTCATTTTTAATGGTTCACCTACCTTCAATTTACTTGCAAAGCTAAAGTATTCTTTGTAGGAGTTACTAGGAATCTTCCCCGAAAAGTACCCAACCATGGTGTGACTTTCAAGACAATTGTAAACATTATCAAAATCCTGCATGAATATGAGTATGTTCAGTATTGGGGAACTACCTTTAGGATAAACTTCCTAGGTTGTTTCACTAGTGCCATGGCTCTTTGTAATAGCAACTTCACTAACTAGTGAAATAGTGGCATGAGAGGTAACCATTGAAAGGGAAGGATACCCACCGCAAAAGGTAGAGTAGTTACATAAAATGGCACAGTGTTTGTAGATATTGGAAGGGCACAAATAGTATAGCTATCGATGGAAGAGTAAATAGTTGGCAACAACATGCAAGCAAAAAAACCCTAGTGAAGAACATAAGCTTATACTGAGAGGGGGGTGAATAGTATAAGATCACTTTTTATTTTTTTTTCAATTCAATATTATGCAATGTATAGATAGTAGTATCAATAGCAATAATAAAAGCAATGCACAAAACACCATGCACAACAAAGACATAAATTTTAACGTGGTTCACCCAATGTGGGCCACCTCCATAGGGAAAATATTTCTCAAATAATATTTATGGAATCCTTTCCAATTACAATGTTTATGGAGCTTTATCCAAAGGAGATGTTGATCCCCTAAATCTAGTTTGTGGATCTCTATCCACTAGAGAACTATTTCTCCTTTGCTCTGGCTGGTGATCTTCTAGAATACTACCTCCACTGCACTGGTTGTGGATCTCTTTCCACTTGAAGACTCTTGTCCTCACTCAGAATACATGTCCTCAATTGTCTTGGATAATGAATCTCTATCCACTGGAGACTATGTCCTCTATGCTCTGTCACCTCCAAATATCTGGTCAATAGGTTCACTCAAAACCTTCTCAATATGCTTAATAAGTTCACTCAGAACCTTCTCAATCTGCTCAATAGGTACACTCAAAACCTTCTAAAATATGCTCAATAGGTCCACTCAAAACCTACTCAAATTTGATCAATAGGTCCACTAAAACCTATCCAAATATGCTCAATAGATCCACTCAAAACCTGTCCAAATATCCTCAACAAGCTCACTTAGAACTTTTCCAGATCTGCTCAACAAGCTCACTCAGAACTTGTCCAAATCTGCTCAATAAGTTCACTCAAAAATTTTCCAAATCTTCTCAATAATTCCTCTCTAGGACTTGCTCAAATATGCATTGCAAGCTTCCACAAAATCTTACACAAAATCAATTGCCTCAAATAAACTTAAAAAGTCCACATATAACTTGTCCAATCTCATAGAAGTATAAATAGAATTGTTAGAGACTCAATATGTCCTATACTCAAAGCTCAATCACTTTCTCAACTCAATCTCATAGAAGCATAAAGAGAATTGTTAGAGACTCAATATGTTCTATCCTCAATGATCAATCTTAGATCAATATCATAGAAGCATAAAGAGAATTGTTAGATACTCAATATATTCTATTCTCAATAATTCAATCTCAACTCAATTCAAAATATAGAATAGTTTATTTGTTGGAACTTGAACAACCACTTGACACAATCACTTGACTAGGATTAATTGCTTCTACTAAACCAATCACTTCAAGGAACAACCCTTTATCACAAACCCTAGTCCAAGCATCTATCACTCAACTCAAAATATTTCCAACAATGACCAACATAAATCTCACATAACAATGATACTCATGTTATTTTCTAACTCAAGTTCAAGTTCTTTGCATAACCAATTGGATTCAACAACAATGCTAATAAAACAAGGTTTAATCACAACATCCCAATTCAGAAAACCTTGAAGCATTAAATCAATGTATTTAACTCAACCAATGTTGCATAACTTTTATTATTAAACATGAACCATTCACCAATATGCAGAAATATCAAATCATTCATCCACAATATATTATCCACAATAACAATCCACAAATGAGAGAGAGATAGATAATACCCTTAAGGTAGGGCAACACCAATAATAATCCTTAAGGAAGGAATAACTCCACAAGATCTCCCAAGATGAGAGGCCACTTCGTGGGCATGACGATTACATAAGATTCTTCTTCAATGATATGAATATCCTTACAATGACAAATATCTCTTCTTTATATATCCATATTCTTATTCTACTTTGGAGAGCCTACTACTAATATTATATTATATTAAAATATAATATAATATTATAATACAATCAACCTTGGGTTATGTGTGGCCCATGCCAACCCTTATACAATATAATAATATATCCCCAAATATCTATTCCTAGGTACCCTACCATGCCACCCTCCTTACAAATGTTTTGTCCTCGAAACATATGAAGAAACCTGATAGTATGATTTGCTAAGCAATGTTAGCAATTGGTACCAATCTCGATCATCCATCCATCCAAGTGAAACCCGATGATGCTGGTACGCCATTTTGTTACTTGAGTATCCAAATCTGCTTCGTTGGCTCCACGCTTCCGCTGCTGTATTTTGATAACTTGAATGATGGGTCCACTTGTTCCTTGATGTCGCTGAACCATGCTGAAAACCATGATCACTATGCTTTCTTTGCCAAACACTGCCATAGTTGGTGCCCTGTTGATTACATGTAGAACCATAATATTGTTGCCTTGAACCATGCCTCCAATATTGTTTGCACTCATGGTGGTGTGGATGGCGATATGGTGCAACATTTACTTGATGTTCTACCTTCTTTGAATTTTCAACCTTTGGCTTCATTGTTTTAAATTCTTCTACACCTTGTTCTTTCATGTTATATTTGTCTGGTGTGTCCTTGTGCTCTTCTATCAAATATTCCTTGGACTCTGTTGCTGCTATCACCTTCGTGGATTCTGTTTCATGTTCTTCAATTTGTTCTTCTACAACCACTTCTTGATTTTCCTTGTATCCTTGCTCCTCAAGCTCGAGAAATATCCTGCAATGTTATTTCCACTAAATTAGTTACTGCTACTTCTTTCATGGACTTTGTTGCTACTATCGCCTTCTTGGATTCTGTTTCATGTTCTTCAATTTGTTCTTCTACCACCACTTCTTGATTTTCCTTGTATCCTTGCTCCTTAAGCCGAGACATATCCCGTAATGTTATCTTCTTTTTCCGTACCATAGCTTCATAAACTTCTTTTGCACATTAATGTTAACAAGTACCCAAAGAATCTAACCAAGGATAACCAAGAACAATATCCTCATCATCCATCTCAATAGCATAGAAATCTGAATGTAAAACATATTTATCCATGGTGATCTTCAAATATTTAAAAATCTAAACATTCTCACCCTCTAGTTGTATGTCCTTAATTTTTGTTGCTTGAACTTGCAACTTCTTAGCCAAAGCAATATTAATAAAATTATATCTACTACCAGAGTCAATGGAAATAATAACCTGCTCCTTTTGAATGCTTCCATGAACCTACAAAATAGACTTTTTAGATTTAAACAAATTCCTTTGTCCATTTTCTAATTTATCTTCCACCACAGGTATGGTTTCCTCCGTCTGCATACTGACATCTTTTTTATCTTCCCTGAACTTTTCCTCTTTCGTCTTGAGTAATTTTATTTCTTTTTCATAGTCGTCGATCAAATCCCTTAGGTGATCTACATAATATGGGTCCCATTTACTCAAGAATGCATGCTCTATTTCATCCCAAGTGTATTCATTATTCCTTTCTTTACAAAACTTTACCAACCAAAGAAAAGCCTTCCCTTGAAGAGAGAAACCAAGGGAGTATTTCCCCCATGAGACATTACTATGATGTCGATAGACAAAATTTTTCCACCATTCTCGAGCATCAATATCATCTTCTCCAGAAAAATAGTGGAGTACCATTGTTCATGCCCTAATGCAACTAGGGTTTTTTGATAATAAATATCATGCCCTAATGCAAACTAGGGTTTTATGGAAAAAAAATATCTTCCCACCAAGTTGAAGCTAAAAATCCCAAATACAACTACATCTGCAATTTTTTCTTCCAAACAAAATAAAGTGCAACTGATTTGCTTACCCAAACTAAACAAATTGTCTTTTGAAAAATTCGCGACTTGAAAATTCGTCACTTTCCTTGTTCTAGATGGCTGACTTCAAAAGGTCGTATCTCCCTCAATACTACTTGGATTCCTTCATATGACCACTCATTTTAAAGCTCTTCAAATTCTGCACAATCTGATCCAAGAATCGCCTCAATCGGATTAACTGTCGCAAAGATATGGCTGCTGAAAGATGAGGCGTTTTTCCAGAAAAAATCTATGAAATTCGTCACTATCCTTGTTTCGGATGACTAACTTCAAAAGGTCGTATCTCCCTCAATACTACTCATATTCCATCATATGACCACTCATTTTAAAGCTCTTCAAATTCTGCACAATCTGATCCAAGAATCGCTTGAATCGGATAAACTTGCGCAGAGATATGGCTCCTGAAAGATGAGATGTTTTTCCAAAAAAAAATTTGCCCTAATTCTAGGGTTTCACACAAAAATTCCCACTTTGCCAAAATCGTTGCTCTGATACCACTTGTTGCATAACTTTTATTATTAAACATGAACCATTCACCAATATGCAGAAATATCAAATCATTCATCCATAATATATTATCCACAATAACAATCCACAAATGAGAGAGAGATAGATAATACCCTTAAGGTAGGGCAACACCAATAATAATCCTTAAGGAAGGAATAACTCCACAAGATCTCCCAAGATGAGAGGCCACTTTGTGGGCACGACGATTACATAAGATTCTTCTTCAATGATATGAATTCCATACAATGACAAATATCTCTTCTTTATATATCCATATTCTTATTCTACTTTGGAGAGCCTACTACTAATATTATATTATATTAAAATATAATATAATATTATAATACAATCAACCTTGGGTTATGTGTGGCCCATGCCAACCCTTATACAATATAATAATATATCCCCAAATATCTATTCCTAGGTACCCTACCAACCAATGGTCTAAACAACAATGCTTATAAAGAAAGGTTGGGGATAAAACTCACAATTACTTCTTTGACAAACTCAATAAGAGTTAGAGGATAATTTTTATATCACAAAAATAATATCACAATTACACCTTATCACTCCAACTTAACAATAATAAATATCCTCACAATAATCAAAAACCCTTTATTGGAAATATCACACAACCCACAAAGTCTTAACCTTTCAATATTCCACAATAGCAAAATTCAAGACTTGAACATAAAAAAAAAATTCTCCTTATACCTCCTAATGATATTTCTCAACTACCAACCTTTATTATAATGCAAAGACTTTAACCACCAAAACCTTATACCTCCAACTTAGGAATTAATAAAATAAAACATTAAAAATGTAACTTTGCCTTTGGAGAGTTTTGAAATCTCAACGTAACCTTCACAAGTCTTTGCTCACGGTGCAAACCACCACACAAGCTCCTAGCTCATTGGGAGTGAAGAAACACCACATGCTTCAACTTCCCTTCCTTGTGTTACAAAACATATGAACCTTGGATTTGGCACCTTCAATATGTCCACCAAATGCTTCCATGTGTTTCAAACACTCACCACCATGCAATGCAAAACATACACTACAACCCACTTGCCACTAGGCCAAAGGGCTTTTTTGGCATCCAATAAATCAATGCGCTAGCTTTTTTCTCTTTCACGGTCAAACCTAACTACGAAATTTTCATGACACTATCATGAGCTCTACATTAAATTTGATGCACTTTCATTCAAATCAAGCAAGGGTAATTGAAACTTTAACTTTGGAATGGTATTAATATGCATTCTCATTATGTTTAAATAACTTCGACGCTTCCCTTGTCTTCCATGACGTTGATGCTTTCCTTTGTCTTGATTGACTTCGGTGCTTCCATTTGGAAATAAACTTTTCCTTATCTAATTCTAACTTTTAATTTATTAAAATAATCTTTGGTATTAGACCTTTAAATCCAATCTTTGGGTTTAGATATTTTTAGACTTTATAAACCCACTTTTGCAATATAAAATATTGTAATAAAAATGATAATTATTTGGGTTTTCACTATGGCACTTCTAAAAATTATAATATTTATTTATAAAATTTAAATTATCATGAATTTAAATAATTTATAAAATAAATATTACCACTCATTTTTAACTTTTGTCTCTTGCATTGTTTTACTCAAACTTATGCCTTCTTGTTGAACATAAAATGACCATTTTGTTGCCTTTATTTTCTATGTAGGATATGAAATCTAGACAAAAAGTATATAGGTAGCCAAGTGCCTATTGAATGACACCTTTAAAAATAAGTGTGAGTAAATATTCATCAATAAAATTACCATTGATCAACTGAGTCTTACCTTTAAGGAGAGAAATTCCTCAAATAAAACCCTAGACAATGTGGTGACCTAGTAAATAGCCAAACCCCTCAATAGTGAGGACATACAAGAATGGCACAAATGGTAAGCCCTATATAATGGATCAAAAGAACCCAATGGCTAATGAATTGTGTTTATTAATGGATAAAACAATAGAATCCTTCATGAAGAACATCTCCATAGAACTAATGAAGGGTTTAAAACTAAGAACTTTAAGCATGGCTAGAATGAACAACTAATAAATCCTATCATAGGCTTTCTCAAAGTCAATTTTTATGAACATGGATCATTGGTTGGAATTACAAGCCTAATCCATGCCCTCCTAGACAACAATAATATTATCAAGGATGAACCTACCCTAAAAGAAGCCAATTGTTGTTGGAAATAGATTATATTACATCATTTGTGTCATGTAAATGTACCTTTATTGGTACATACTTAGGAAATTAGATTAATTTAGGGGGAATTTATCTATTTACTTCATGAAATGCAATAAATTTACAAGTATCAATGTTCAATTTGTATATGTGCAAGGTGTCCTTTGTACAACTAGGTAGAGTGTTGGCCAAGGAAGCTATCTTCCTATATAAAGTACCATAGATAGCAGTATAGATCGAAGTAGAGTAGTAGAGAGTAGCAATGTGGTATATTGTAGTAGTGTGTGATCTATAAGCTCAAATATCATTCATGATTAGTAGATTAGATCATGGAGTGTTCATTTCCTCCATAGATCCTTTGTAATCATTTCCATCATTTATATTTATAGCATATTTTAGTCATCTCACAAATTTACTTTCTTTCTTATTATTTTGCATATTGTGATTGTTATATCCCATAACATTTTGTATTAAAATCTAATACTGGTATTAGATATATAATAGATCAATAGGAAAACCAACATTATCATTGACCCTAAGTTTTTTTTCAACCTGATGCACCGCTGGACCAGTCATTGTCAAAATCTCTCAAAAGAGTCTAGGTGGTATAATTAGGGAGATCCACAAGTGAGGACTAAATTAAATCTTAGTTTTAGAAATATTGATATTGCATATGGCTAGAGCCTTTTCATAGAGTTGCATGAAAACTTGTGAATACTAGGACTCAACATTTGATCCATTATTTTGATGAATCAACTAGTGAAGCTCATCTAAGTGATCTATAAAAAAATTACCTTAATTTTATTTTATTGCTGAGAATTAATTCTTAGATGATTGGGACACCTCCTACAATATAAATCTAGGATATTTAAACTTCATTTCCCAAATGTTGGAGTACCTTCATAGTGTAGAGATTAGTTATTGCAAGAGAAGAATACTATAGAAGAGACTTCTAGAAAATAATCATGGTAAATTTAGGAGATAGGAGATCTTCATTGCTATATTGAGAACATCACAAAAAGAAGAAAAGTCCATAGCAGCCCTGATCTAGAAGAAAATTCCATATAGGCCTTGATTCAAAATAAAAAGTCCATATAATCCATGATTCAAAAGAAAAGGCCATAGAAGCCTTGATGTTGAAGAAAATGCCACATAAACCTTGATATTGAAGAAAATGCCAAAAAAGCCTTGATATTGAAGAAAATTCCATAGAAGCCTTGTACTAAAAAAATGGCCACAGAAGCCTTGATCTTGAAGAAGACTCCAAAAGTGACTATCTAATTTAGAAGTAAATTTTAGTACTAATACTTTGTTGCAGGAAAATGAGATCCAGTGAGTTGGGAAAGCTTTCTACAAGAAAATTAGGAAGAGTATCTTATTTAGAATCAATCCAACACCTGAAATAGAAGAGATCATGAGGATATCTCATTGAAGAAATTCTAGATATGGAAGAAGAAGAAGAAGGACTAGGAGAGTCCTATTCAAATCCAAAAGTAATAGAATCAGAGATCTCAGATAAATTCTCATCACCAATACTTCTAGAAGTAGAAGTTTGAATATATGGTATCAAGAAATACCAGAATAAGATGCAAAATCGAAGGCCTTGGTAAGGTCTCAATGAGCATCCAATAAAAATCTAGGAGAGCCTTACTAAAGAAATCATAAAAGGAGAACTCATTGGAAAAATCCACTACCAAGGAGAAGCCCCTGATAGTGAATGACTTGGGATAATTGTTTCCATCCAAAAACAAGCTCAAGAGAATAATAATTTGGCAAGGAGTGCCAAATATAAGAAGAAGAATATTCTAGTGAAGACCTCAAGATATTTATAATCTTGAGAAGAGTATCCTTCTTGAAGTTAGAATTCAACAAGAAGACATGAAGATAAAAGAAGCTCACCAAATCCAGGATATTTTAATATTACCTCTCACGAAAATAGGGCACCACTTTAGAGACATATACTTATCCAAATATACAATAGAAGGAGGAGAACAAGTCACTAAATATTAGGCTCATGAAAGAAAGTTTGAGACCATTTTTTGGTGAAGAAAGAGTTTTTTAGAATAGCATAAAAAGAGTTGCAAGATCTTACTCAAGGCATCAACTTGGTGATCTTAGACACCAAGATCTACATCCTCTATATAAGTGAAAAAATATCTAAAAAATATTTTAGGAAAAAAAGGTAGGCAACTATTTGTGCAAGTAGATTCATTAATTGGATTACTTATTATATTTGTTAAAGCACATTAATTTGGATTACAGTTGCAAAAAAGACATTAGAATTATAATCTTCAAAAGTGGAAAAAGAATGGTTATTTTTTAGGTTCATTTGCACATTAGAATTTGATTATATTTCAAAATTATAACTATCTATAAACTACCTATCATCTACTTTGGAAAGCAAAATAAGACTATCTCCTAATATCTTGCCTATAAGGAAATTACAGAATAATTATTGAAGATTCATTTCATATTATTTTTTATTATGTTGCAATAAATTGATTGAGTACATTATTTTAAGAGTTTATTGGAGTGATAAGGTGAAACTTTTAGTGCATTTAAAGTGAAATATTATTAGATTCATTTGCACTAATATATTGCTCTCAAAAATATTGTGGTTTGTGTTCATAAGAAGGGAACACAATTAGAATTTATCAAAGTGTCTAAAGACACTGTTAGTGCATAGAGATCTGGAACATTAAGTGGCTAAGAGAAGAAACCAAATCAGATAAATCATCCAAGCATTGGAGAAGAAATTAGCCATCATATATCAGCAAAGGAAACCTCAAATCGAGACTTGGTGAGTCTCAAATTCAAAGAACAATAAGGTTTCTATTACAAAGAAATGGTGTATAAAAGGTGATTCTATTAAGTGGTTACAATCTTGGATTCATTTTTAAAATATCCAAGGAAAAAGGGGAAGGTGTCTAACCAAAGAGAGAACCTCAAAATCCCTACATTGCATTCAAAATTCTGAAACAAAAACCATAATTTCAGACCTCAAAGGAGTGCAAAAGAAGGTACAATAAATTTATTTTTTATATCTAGATACATTACATTGCATTGCACTATCATAATCTAGTTTATATAGGGATAGAAAGTAGATTTGAAGGTACCTCAAAGGCACAATATTCACTGGAAAACTAGTTGAATATTGTCTAATTATAGCATCTATCCAAGCATAGCTAAAAGATCCACTCTTAGGTATTATTATTATCACATCTTGGATGACCAAACCTGCAAAAGATAAGGCTAAAAGAAAAGGGAGAAACAATGTTATTCGAGAGAAACATTATCTACAAAAATTAGGATGCATAATAGGTGAGAAAATAAGAATATTAAAGCACAATTGGAGTGATTCAAACTCCACATATATATTGCTCAAAATCGATGCTCAAGCCTCCAAATAATTGCTCCACATCCTAGCTGAAAAACACTACCGTTGAATGAAAGGGGAGTTGAATATTTATAGGATTCTCCAAAGGGTATATTGAATAAGTTAAAGGGAAGATGTTCATGCACAAGGAAGAAGTGACATGTTTCACTTGAGGTAAAACCCTAACACTCCTCTCATGAATGCTCATATTCATGAGAAAATGAGTTACAAACTATAGGCTAGTGGATTGAGTGTATGAGATACACTTATCCATGAAGAAACCAAGCGCTCTACTAAATAACGTAACCTCCATACATTACTCAAAGGATCAATTAAGGAGTTACTCAATGAGTGTTTTATAAGCACCTTCTACACCTTAAGAACTCAATAAGAAAATAGATGTGCCACTTGGAACTTGAAGAAATATTCTCCTCCATTTTAAGGGCTTCAATGATCAGTATTTCATGGACAACATTTACATCTTCACATTCAACTTTGGGGTCTGCACATACAGGGCTTAGTTGTAGCATGTAAATAAGGTGGTAGAGCCTTCAATACTCTGGTCAAGCAAGGTCAAAGGTAGAGACAAAAAGGGCACCATATTTGGAACATTAAATACAAGCTAGGTTCCAAGAAGCTCCATTAGAAGGTACAATCAAAGCAATGATTTCAATATTGTAGCCTTTCACATTTGAAATAAGTATTGATTATTTATTGATGTAAGGTAAGGTTTATTTCCACCTTATGTGCTTTAATTTCTTGGGAGTTATAAGGTTTTAAAACTTAGAGGAATTTAATCATATTGAAATCCATACCTCAAAGGGAATAATTTATCAAGATAATATAATATTTGTAATATTAAACTTAGGAGTAATAAGGATTTCTACTGGATATTAATCTTAAATACTGAAAAATATTATTGTGGTATAATTTTCCAAGATTAGGGAGTTATAAGTATTACTATATCAAATAAATATATTGGAAATTAGATACACTTAAATTAAATCCTAAAGGGATATTAAATAGAGGTTTATCAAAGAATTTCAAAGGTTGGAAATTTATAATATTATTGTCTCAAAACTTCTCAAAAGAGACAAAATAAATCCAACATTAAAACCTCTTTAAATTTGGGAAAAGTGCTTAGTTCAATAGGAGCAATAAGGGATAATAAAATTTGATTTTGATATTTACAAAAAAACTTTACAAAATCAACCAAAATTGAACTACAATTTATAAAAACACCATATATTATCTAAAAACATACTATGGAGTCATAAGGCATTCTACAAAACTTGGTAATATCAGCATTTATAAAAAATTATCAAGTTACAAATACATTAGCAATATACTTAGAAATCTACTTTGAGACAATAGAAAGGTAGTATTTAAGAGCCTCATCATGTTGAAAAAAGCATACCTGAGCCACAAACATGGACTAGTAGTACTCTTCAAAATTATAGAGAGTACTAGAAATATATGAAATATACTCTCTATTAATTTTAATGGATTTAATTTCCAAAAAATGATTGTGAGGATGCAAACATTGAAAGAACTCCTTGGTTAATCCATATCCATTTTTTAGCTAGTGCAACTTGATCTTGATTTATGCCCCTTTGGTATCGTGGTGGTTTACCATAATGGTGGTTTACCATAAAAATATAGTGTTTGACCATTATGAGGTGCCTTTGAATATCCTCATTGGAAGGATTACACTGAAGCTAAGTTGAGGATGCCTCCAAATCTCACTTGAGATTAGAATTATAGAAATAATAAAGCTTAGAAATATTGCACCCAAATTAGCGCAAGAAGCTAGCAGTGTGCTAGAAAGTAGTGTTCAACCAATAAATCCATCCTAAGGCCCTTTTATTCTATGGACTAGTTTCCAAATTCTGATGACATAGGCCCTCAATATGGGGTGGTTTAGAATATAAGTATTAAGGTAGAATTATGATAAAGAAAGAGGATGGGGAATGAAATAAACTAGGATAGAAAAGAAAATGGGAGAATGCTCAAACAAGAAGAGATCAATGTGGATAGAGATAAAGGGTGAAGAAAATGAGGGTCACTCAAATGAAGACATCAAAATCTAAAAGTATAGCTTTATCTAATATTTTCAAAACATGACTCTCACCTTGTCGATTGTTAGACTATGTGAAATAGGCATTCATAGGGAACAAAGAGGGTAAGAAGTAACTATTGGGATTAGGGATTCCTAACTTTTCATTGATTAAAATCTACGCTTCTCTATCCCTAGCACCCCATATAATGAAAAGAAGACCCACCTTGTCATGTGGGAATTCAATCATATTGAAGTCCTTGTAAAGCAACCACACAACACATAGGAGAGAGTCACCCAACACCAAAGTGCACAATGATCATTGGCACTATTATGTGCATATATATTTAAAACATTGAGAATATGACCATTAATATCCATCAAAAATTAGATGGCATGATTGGAATGATCACATACCCAAGATATTAGTTTGGAATGATAGGGTTTTGAAAGGTATATGACTACCCCTCCTTTTCCCATGTCATGCATAGTATGAAAGGTGTTACCTTGGTGCTAGATAAAGGATAAATTACTTGAAAATGTAGTGACTTTGACTTCTTGAAGGCATAAAATATCAATATTTCCGTACCTTGATGCACAATGTACTTGTGTGTAGGATGTATTAAACCATTGGTATTCCAAGATATGCAGTTCATGAGACACAATCAAAGAGCATTTTTTATTTGATGACCTCACAGTACTCAGATTATACCAAAGAATCAAAGGCATTTGTGAGAAACCTATTATGGTTTTCACCAAAAAAATTATCTATCATCGCTTTTCTAGAGGGTCATCCGAGGACTCCCTAGATGGACTACAAGAGTGATTAGGGTTCCATGAGGGAACTTCACTAGGTGGACTAGGTGGAGAGATAGGGAATCCACTTGAGGGGATGGACTTGTTGGAGAAAATTCTTACATCCCTTAAATATTGCCATACAATAAGGTTTTATGAATCCAAGTAGTACTATGGACTCTGGTTGATCCACCTCTTTAACATGTAAAATAATTATCCCGAATTCATATAGATTAAGTATGATAGGAAAACCCTAGAGTTGATCTTATAATATGACATACATTCTCATGCTCATCCATATTATAATAAATATTAAATATTAAATCTTTTGACCAAGATTTACAAGAAACATTCTAATTGATACCATGTTAGTGGACCAAGGCCTTGTGCATTATCAATTGCAGTAATAATTCAACAATTAAATAAAATAGATAGAAAAGGAAAGAGAAACTAGTTCACCATTTTTTATTCAAATGATGTAACAAACATAATTGAGATTAACCAACAAAGGATATTTTCATTTACACATTCAAATAATGTGATATGTAAATGACTAACAAACACACAATTTAACACTGAATTGCACAAAGGACGAAGTTGGATTTGTATTAATATTTGAAATATTTTTAAAATTTAGAGTTTGATAGAGTGCACATATATAATTAAACAAACACAAAGAGTTAATTCTATTCAAATTATATAACATAGTAACTCAAATTTTCATCCTAAAAATAGTGTAATAAAGAACTTCCAAGCTTCCAATCCTGCCATTGAAAATGATCTCAGCTAACTAGGTGCTTCCTTAGCAAGACCTGCACAACGATGGAGAAGAATAAGGGATGGAAATGGAGGACAAGACACACAAGAGAATACAATCGACAAGACAAGGACACTTAGAATACCTTTGGCAAAAAATGCTATGCAAAACTTGATGTCTTCTTTGGCTGCAGTTGTTCCTTTTATAGCTTCAAGGTGCCTTGATTTGTTATAACTGCCTTCTACTGAACCCTCCACTTGGCATCCTCTCCTCTATTGATTTCTTTTATGTCTGATGGTTGGTGACTGATTGTCTTGAGTTGAATAAATCTAGTCTTGCCATCTAGATGCTTTGTGGTCCATGGATCTTTCTAGTAGACCACAACTAAATTAATCTGAACTTTTGGATTATCTCGGACATCCACCTCCTCTTAGTTGTGGGGTCCACCTTTTGGATTATCTCGGACTCTTTTGACCTTAGTCTCCTGTAATTTTATCTTTTCCTAAGCTTTGTTCCTTTCTTCTTGTCTTTCTTAGACACCTTCAATTCTCCCATGGACGTTTCGATACTGCTTTTCTTAACATTCTTCGCTTTCTTTTGCTTTTCTTGGACCTTTGTTATTAGTGTACCTATAATGTCCCATGCTTCATCACAAAAGATCATAGTAAATCTTATCATATTCAAAACCTATAGGACTTTGTTCTTTTGACTCTTTGACCATGCTTTATTTTCCTGACAGAGACTACATAGATAGTTGATTGTCTCTGTCAAAATTTCGATTTGCCTGGCCAATTCAAATTCATTATCTGGATCACAATCGAAGTCTTGAATTTTTTTGAGAATGAAATCCTCAAAATCAAACACTTCCAAACACTCTTCAAATGACATTTTATTTCAACCAGCTCAGTATTGATTTCATCTTCCCATGCTGCCATCTCTTTGATACACTTGTCCCATTCAGGTCTATCTCTTAAGAACATTGATACTTTCATAAATTCTTGAGCGCACTCCAAGATTGTGCCATCTTCTAGCGTTACTTGTTCTTCACTTATTTCTTCATAGCTTCCTTCAAATTGCTGAAAGATAGGAAGTATTGTAGCTATTCTGTTATCTGTTTGTTCTAAGAGATTTTTCATGCTTTCTATGAAAATCTTGAGTACATTGATGTTCCTAAATATTCTTGCTAGGTCCTTTAATTTACTTTGTATTTTGTTACATATTTCTCTCTTATACTTGGCAATGTAGCTAGAACAATCTATGCATCTGATTAAGATGAGGTTCTACCTTCTGAATTGCAACCTGAGAATCTGATATTTGTTTCTTGAGCCTTTCTATCTCAGCCTGTAATTCTCCTTTTTCGGCTTGTAGCTGCTCTGTCTTTGTCTTCAGCTCCTGATTTTCCTTATATATAATTTTTGTTGCATGCATGTGGAGCTGACTTCCCGATTCTAACATAGCCACTGGATCCCCTAAAATCTGTAGTTCCCATGTTTCTTGGCTAATTTGGATTTCTTTAATATTTTGAGGCATGGGGATGAATATAGTTGTTGTTGATGCAGTATGAGTATTGGGCTCTTCCACTGTGTATTGGATTTCACTAAGATTTTTCCCTTCTTCTATGGCTTGGATTTGTTTCTCCTCAACAAGATCAAAATGGATAGCTTCTTCTACTCTTGTTAGAGTAAAACTCTTGGGACCAGTAGAGACTATTTCATGTCTAGCCCTTTTGCACTCTAGGGAGTTTGAAGGGCTTGAGACTCTAACCTGATGTTCCCTTAGGAGATTAGATAATCCTCCAGCATCTTGAATCCTTTTGAGTACTATTGAGGATATCTTGATTTCTTCTTTGTTTATCACCAAGGTTGTGGGTATCACTTTCGACAGATTTACTGCTAGCTCAAGCTTACGTTCAGGAGACATTAATATTTGAGCAAAATTCAACAGATAAAGCAGAAACAATATGTTTGCCCTTACCTGTGTCTTCAACAGTGTCAGGAGCAGGCTAAGTACCCGAAGGCTCCCTTGTTCTCATTTCTGCTGAGTCAATGACTTCTACCAATATCTCCACTTGTTCAAGCTCTTGATTTATAACTTCCAAAATATGATCCTCAAGCTCTTCAAGGGTACAAGAGGGACTAAAGGGGCAATTGCCTCCACTAAAGCACTCCTTAATACTCTTAGCTAGGCTGGATAATTATCTACCATTTCTATCTGAGTGTTGGGTCTATTCTTCAAATATTCCTTCCATATGGGCTCCACAGCTTCCTCTTCTTATAGCTCTTTGCATTGCATCTTTGAAAAGATCTCCTCGGTGAATCACCAAGGCGTATATCATTTTCTCAATAGACTCTCGATAATAATCAAAATGGTCATATGGCCGCCAAGTAATTTCAACAAAACCATAAGAGCCCATTTTCCATATAGCTTTCAACAAACTAAAGTATCATTTATACACATAATATCCCATTCTGTAGGGGAGGTTTAGCCATGAAACTTTTGCTTGTTTCTTTCTTGCTCTCATCTTAGCTTCCTCTGCTATTTGTCTAGTAATTTCCAATGCAACTATAGACATGGGACAAAACGTAGGCAATGCTTTTGGGGGAATTTTTGACCCGTACAATCTTATATAAGTGAATTCTTCAGCAAAGAAATAGTCTCCTACCTTCTTCTCATGCAAGAATCTAGCTATTCCAAAACCAATCCTGCTAGGGTAATGATCACAAAGCTTCAAATGAATAGTTGGAAGGAATCAGCCAAAGAATTGGGCATAGCTAGACCAACCTTCCTAAATCCAAGGGAGGATGTCCTGAACAAGATCAGCCTCTACTCCTCCCCATTCTTTAATCAATTGATTAGTCATGTGCCCCATTATTAAGTGAATAAGAAATTAATAATATGATAAAGGGGGTATTAGCTCTCATTGTTATTTAATATATTTCTACAACTCTCTCAACTCTTTATCTATAGTATCACTTATCATATTCTCCCATCTATACATTGGTGGTTACACATTTCCTATTACATTGGTTAATCAAGTAGATAACCTTCCTATTAACCCAATTCAATTTCTTAATACCTAATACAATATTTATCTAATCAACATAATTCCTAGCCAAGGATAGAGTGCAAATTTAAAAATGGGGAAGTTATATGATATTGGTTGTTCATGATTGAAAAGTTTAGTATAGAAAGATGTACCAAGCATGCTGTGATATTGTGTATATATTACCTTTCTATCCAAAACTATTGTAGCTTCACTTAGCTAAAATACATTTTTGATTCTCTCTAGTGTGATTCTAAATGTTAGTTTATTTACATGATCTCTAATTATTCTAGTCTCAAGATCATAGACTACTACCAACCAATAAAACATATCTAAGAAAAATTAAACCTTGGGGCATATCAATTTTCCCAAGTTTCTCATCAATTTATTATAGTAGGGATTGGTTTTATTCTAAGCTTATCCATTCCATCTTGAAAATTCCATTGAAAAACATTAGATGATGATGGTAATCTTCTTCAATTGACCCATATATAAAAATGACAATGTATTCCACTTCACATTTCTAACCAAGAGTAATTTATCTATTTGGGTCTAATAGTTTACCAAATGCCTTTACATATGTGGTGAAATTTTTTCCTTTCAATGCCTAGTATCATAAGGCTTAAATGATATTCTCAATTTTGTCTATAGTGCTCTTGGACATGCCAGACAAATTTCTAGATGAAGCCATAACAATTTATTGGAATACATTATCTCTTAAGCTCTTAAACTTTTTCTCTGAACAATTAGCCTCAATGTATCAACTCTGTATATGCTCACTATAATTATAACTGATAGTTCAAGTAGGGATTTATAAGTTTTTAGAATATGCTTCTGCATGATTTTAATTAATTTCTACCAACTAGATTAGTTTTTTTTTCTTCCCCAAAGTTGTCACCTTACCTTCCATAACGATATAACCTATCATAGAGTATATTTTTTCCAATTTGCTATTGGATTTGAGAGCTTTGGTTGCAATGTCATACTCTTTTTAAATTTTGGTCATTAATATCTAAATATTTAATTTGAGCTATCCAGAAGCATTTAACATGTGTGCAAAATATGATAAAACCTTTTCTTTTATTTTTCTTCTTATAAGGGTATTTTTATTGTAGTTATAGATTTTTTTGGGATTTGCAAAAAAAATCAGTCAATAATTAGTCAAAATTAAATAAATTTTAGTTGAAAAGACTTACAAGTTAGGTTTGACATGGATCATGATC
This sequence comes from Wollemia nobilis, assembly GCA_028583015.1. NCBI lineage: Eukaryota > Viridiplantae > Streptophyta > Pinopsida > Araucariales > Araucariaceae > Wollemia > Wollemia nobilis. Next base: position 1,290,051 of record JAQPPZ010017025.1, on the reverse strand, counting down.
TAGCTTTAGTATTAATCCTCATGGTCTAATTTATTTATTTATTTATCCATTAGGGTACAAATCCTTTATCTTCATTTACCTTTCATCACTAACTATTCATCAAACACCTTCAATGCATACCACATGTTCCATTCTCTTTTATGTAATCTAGGGACTATAGAGGAACATGAGCCATAAGATCTATGCTAGCTAAAAATATATCAAAAAATTGTAGGATATTTAACCTAGATAAGACCATAAATTTTGGCAACTTTGATAGTTCTAAAAAAATTTGACAATCCATGGACAACTTTGAACCATTCATCTTAACTGATAGTGATTGTGAGTCATTATTTTTTGCTTATTCCTTAAATAAGGCCTTGCTAATCAGTATCTTTGTTATTTCTATATTTCAGATGCAAGTCATCGATTTGGAAGAGTCTCTCATAGGTCATAGACTTTTTTTAACCACCTGCACTATTGATTTTTTTCTATAGAATGTAAATCATCCATTTTGTGGGGGAGACCCACCTTAGTGGAATACACATGGTATAATTTAGTATTTAAATATATATGGGTGATTGGATTACTCTGAATGGACCTAGGCCATCCATTTTTGACCAATATAATTTAAACACATTATTTTTTTCGATAAATTCAAGTCGTTTATATGTTGATCAATCAAATTGAAATACTTAGATTTCTTTGAGTGAATGTGGGTCATTCGGTTACAACCACATTTTCATGATTCAACTAAGAAAATCTAGATTATTTACCTACCAAACAATCAAAATACAATATTACATTTTTTAGACAAATATGTGTCATTCATTCATGGGCCTATTAGGAGTGCTTAGATATCTTTGGGTGACTTTAAGAATGACACATGGATTTTACATGAGAATAAATGGATGGATCTAACTACATGTAAACCATATATTTAGTGGCACATAATATAATATTTGGAGACTCAATTCAAAAACTTATATGAGACTAATTATACTTAGGATATGGGTGTAATTGAAGGGTAAATACTTTATATCAATGAGTAAATTAGACTTGAAAATATCATAATGCACCCAATAGAATTATTATTTACAAGTGAAGACTTAGGAATACAAAATAAAATAAAAAATGGGGATAGATTTATTTTCATGTGAACATAACCTTAAACCTTAGGAAGATGTGACTATGATCGAGTTATGGTTAGAAGAGCGAATTGAATGACTCAAGTTAATTCTTGATTTGCAGAATAATGCAAAACATAGGAGATGAAGGAAAGTGTATGGTTTTAATGGGGAAAAAGGGAAGGCCCATATGAGACTAAGAATTAAAAGTTGCACGTTAAAAATTTAAGGATCATGGACTAATGGAAAATCAAAATTTTGATATAGAATTATGATCTTATGAGATGTATCAAAGTTTTAAACTAGGCGTATTTTTATTTGGATTTTTTAAGGATCCAACATGACTCTAACATAGTCGATACCTTAACCATTTGGAAGCCTTGAAGAGTTGATGAGAATTTTTGGGTATTACCATTAGAGGTACCTATAGGAGGAGAAATATAATTTCCTTCTATACTGGCTACATGGGAGATCCCTGATCAATATTTTAGTTGAGACTCATTTTTACCAACTCCCACAAAAATGTTGTGGTCAAATACCTTTACCATTATTCCTAGTGATAGACATCTATTCCTTCCCTACATTAGTAAGAGGGATATATTGAACTATAATAAAAGGTGTTGATACCTCTACTCAAGATTGATTTTTGAATTGACCCTTCATAAGAGGGTAGTATTTTATATTATGAGTTGCGGATTGGTAAAGATAATAGGTGTTGGGGATATGTATATAAATAACTCATTGTTGGAAACGGGTCTCACCAACTTGAATATCAATATAATCCTTGAGGTCCTCTAAGAGATCAATTTCAAGGTATATGTATTTGTATATAAATAACTCATTTGTATGGTGGCTCCATGCACATAAAATTACAAATGGAAATGGTAAGCTATGGTAGAAATGAGAAAAGGGGTAAAGGAAGAACCAAGAATTCCATCCAAATGGCGACACGTAGGAAAACATTATAAAATTATGGTGCTAGGGTTGAAGAATTATAAGGGTATTTCTAACATGACAAAGAGCTTTTCTCATAATCATAATGACATGTAATGTTTTTTAAAATTATAAATTTGAATTTTTTTTACTAAGGTTCTAAATATGGTCAATTTTTAAACGAAATGGCTTTTAGACTTGTTGAATCCATTAACAGATTAACAAGTCACTGGGAATCCTCCCTAGAAAGTACCTAACAAGGGTGTGACTCTTAATCTAGTTGTGGGCTTTATCAAAATCTTGTATGGGTAGGACTTTGTCTATCATAGAGGAATTACCTTTAGGATAAAATTCGTAGGTTATTTTACTAATGTCATGGCTCTTTGTAGCTACAACTTCACTAAATAATGAAATGACTAACTGAGAGGTGGCCATAAAAAGTGAAGGAACCTCCTTCTTGAGGTGGAATTATTATTTAATATGGCATAGTAAGTGTGTTTAGATCTTGTAATAGCACTAGCGGTATGGAGACCAATGAAAGAGAAAATAGGTAACAACAACATGCAACCAAAAAACTCTAGTAGAGCCTCTTATATATCTCCATTCTATTTTATATTTACTCACATTATATTTATAAACATAACTAATAATTTAAAAATAATTGTATTATTTAAAAGTAATTAACTTACTCAAGCATTTTCAACAATATAATAAAACATTAAAAATTAAAAGATATTTTTAGTAAAAATTATTAAATATTTTAAAGATATATTAAAAAAATAAGCTATTAAAGATAGATACCATTATATGATTATGGAATTTTTGATATAACATCTATCCACTCTAAATGTAGGTGAGAATTTGATAATTTTACCAATGGTTCCTTGGTTCAATTGTTGGATAAATAGTTGATGTAACCCACACCAAGGTTCAAATATCTATGGCAACAAATAGCTTAATGAGACTAAATCAATGTAAAAGGAAAAATGTAACCCTTTCAAAACACTAATTTTTAGGTACAATATTGTTAAAGTGGTAAGGGATTTTGTGTCTCTTTAAGAGGTTCATGGTTCAAACCTCACTTAGTATGAGGGTATTAAGACCCCTATATAAACCTATGTAAAATCATTGATAAAAATAATAACTTAGTTTAACAAGGACAACATAGTGGTTAGGACTTTAGTATTTATTTGAGGATGTCCAAGGATCAAAACATGACACTCAAAATTAAGGTTTTGGTGTGAGGGGAAAAATACTCCTCATAAAATCCTATGTAAACACATTGAAAAAAAAAATAAAATACATCTTTCTAGTTGTATGATTACTACAATGGTAAGGGCTTTGGCCTCTCTTTGTGAGGTCCAAGGTTAAAACCTCACTCAGTATGAAGGGACTGAGAGCCTTCATAAAAACTTGTGTAAATTTATTAAATAATTGTAAAGTGTGAGACTTTCTATACTTGGAAGGAGTTGATGAAATTATGTAAAGTAGACCTAATTCTCTCCATCTCAACTTATAGCATTATTATATGTAGTTTAATATATTAGAGGATAGGTTCTTTTGGGATCGTGATCCTAAATTAATATTTACTATTAACTCAAATTTTTCCTTTGAAAGGGATAAGGAGAATCAAAATTTTCCCTCACATATAGTTTGGATTAAATATATCTTACCAAAGGTGTCTTTCTTTCTTTGGTTGATATTACAAAATTGAATATTAATGATGGACAATATTAAAATGGGATGTATGATTATTCCTAGTAGGTGTTACTTATGTTGTGGGGATGACGAGATAATTAATAATATTTTTATCCATTTCCCCCTTCTTTGAAATTTTGGCATCACTTCTTTAGTCACTTACAACTCAATGGGTGATAAAAATATTTCTAGAGGCCTTATAGGAAAGTTATATTAACCCTTATCATAGTCCATGATTGAAGAAAATTTATATATTTGTCTTACCCCATTTCATTTGGTAGATATGGAGGAAGAGAAGTAAATGAGTGTTTGAGAATAAGGCTAATATTGTAGGGGTCATTATCAAGAGTAAGAAATCCACCATTGCTAAAAATGTGGTTTTTAATATGGATAACCAAAAATATGAATATGAGTTGGAAGAAGAAATAGCAATAGAGTAGGGACATTTGAGAGCTATAGGGAATCAAATTAGCTGGTAAAAAATAAATGTGGGATGGACTCCTCCTCCTAGAGTGGGTAAAAATAAATTTTTATGGATCCTCTAAAGGTAATCTAAGGCTAGAGGGGGATTGATTTTGGGATCTATCTCAAGGGTAGTGATATCTTGTTATACAAAGAAATTTGGCCATACATCAAACCATGTAGCAAAGGTGAGAGACATGATTATAGTAGTAGGGCTTGCAAAAAAACAAGAATGTTAATAAGATTATAGTGGAAGAGTATTATATGAATAATAATAATTTGAAATTACTATTTAGGATGTAATGATTATACTATTAGGCATAGAGTTATTTATGATCCAACACATCTATAAGGAAGATAATGTTATGGTTGATGTTACGATAAACATCGGAGTTCAGATAGATGGATCTAAGTTATTGATGCAGGAGCATCTAGTGGTATAAGCGTAATCTTCCATCACCAAAAATAAATAAATTATATTTTCTCTTTTGGTTGTAAGTTTATTTAGTGGTTTTTGGATCCATGATGACACTTGAGAGGTATAAGTCATTTAGACATTCAAAAAGGAAAAAAATTATCATCGACTATTTTTAGTAAGTCAGCCTAAATGGCCACATATGGATTTAAAAATTTATCCTAGTGAGTGGGATTGCAAAATGTATATGGTGGTGAAAGAATCACCCCAATAGCTTAAACAGGTTAATAGATATTAAAGTTTTCATCTCGATAAATCTCACCAATATGGTTTAAAATAAAATTTTAAGATCTTAGAGGCCTCGAAGAAGGATGAAAATTGACCTCAATAGATTCCCATAAATTGAGGTGTTGTAGATACCTTCACAATATTTCCAACGATATATTATAATAGCCAATTAGACACTCGATTCAAAAGTTATGAGTCTAGGAAGTTGTGCCACTAAAATTCAAATTTGGATATCTTTTTGGGTGAAAAATAAAAATTCAAATTTTAGATGAATATCTTCTTGGGAAGGAAAAATGGGAGTTACACTTTCTAGAATGTTCGATGGTAGTTATTAAAGGGGCAAGATGGATCACCAAGAGGTAGTCCTAGGGAAGATAGATTGTGGTTCTAGCTTACAGATTTTGAATCGATTTTCTTTGAGATAAAATTGGCCTTGTGGTTGTAGCATTATAACTTTGATTTTGTAATTTCTATCATTGTAATTTATTGATGCAGGAGCATCCGGTGGCAACAGAGCAATATTGCATCAACCAAAATTTTTTTAAGTGTTTACATTGATGTCGCGATATCGCGACAGAGAAGAGTGTCACGATATCATGACAGAGAAGAGTGTCACGATATCACAACATGTCACGTTTTTGCGACTAAGGAAGGAGAGAGAAGGCGTGGAGAAAAATGTCACGATATCGCAACATGTCACAGTTTTGTGACCAGAAGACAAAAGGAAGTGCAGAGGAGAAAAATGTCGCAATATCGCGACATGTCACATTTTTGCGACTAGAAGACAAGAGGAGGCACCAAGGAGAAAAATGTCATGATATCGCGACATGTCGCATATTCGTGACCAGAAGACAAGAGGAGGCTCAAAAGAGAAAAATGTCATGATATCGTGAAATGTCATATTTTCGTGACCAGAATACAAGAGGAGGCATAGAGGAGAAAAATGTCACGATATCGCAACATGTCACATTTTCACGACCAGAAGACAAGAGGAGGCACAGAGGATAAAAATGTCGTGATATCATGACATGTCGTATTTTCACGACTAGAAGACAAGAGGAGGCACAGAGGAGAAAAATGTCGCGATATCGCGACATGTCGCATTTTCATGACCAGAATACAAGAGGAGGCGCAAAGGAGAAAAATGTCACGATATCGCGACATGTCGCATTTTCACGACCAGAAGACAAGAGGAGGCACAGAGGAGAAAAATGTCACGATATCGTGACATGTCACATTTTCATGACCAGAAGACAAGAGGAGGCACAGAGGAGAAAAAATGTCGTGATATCATGACATGTCACATTTTCATGACCAGAAGACAAGAGGATGCACAGAGGATAAAAATGTCGCGATATCATGACATGTCGCATTTTCGCAACCAGAAGACAAGAGGAGGCGTAGAGGAGAAAAATTTCGTGATATCGCGACATGTCACTTTTTCATGACCAAAAGACAAGAGGAGGCATCGAGGAGAAAAAATGTCACAATATCGTGACGTGTCACATTTTTGTGACCAGAAGACAAGAGGAGGCGCAAAGGAGAAAATTGTCGCGATATCGCAACATGTCGCATTTTTATGACTCAAGAAGGAGGGAGAAGGCGTCCAAGAAAAATGTCATGATTTTGTGACATGTCATGAAATCATGACCAAAACAAGGAAGAGAGGGCATCTGAAGAAAATATCATGAAATCGCAACATGTCATGAAATCGTGATCAAAAGAAGATAGGAGACGGCTAGAGGAGAAAATGTCATGATTTCATGACATGTCATGAAATCGCGACTGAAAGAAGACATGAGACGACCAAAGGAGAAAATATCATGATTTCACATGTCACAAAGTCACGACCGAAGGAGTAGGAAGAAAAAAATGAAGGAAACTATCATGAAATCGTGACATGTGATTTCACGACCCGAAGCAGAGAGCGAAGGCAGAATACAAAGCTATCGCGATTTCATGACCCGAGAGACGAGGAGGAAGCAGAAAGGAAAAATGTCACAAAATCGTAACATATCATGATTTCGTGACTCGAGAGGTGAGGAGGAGGCATAAAGGAAAGATGTTGTGATATCGTGACATGTCGTAATTTTGTGACCAAAAATGAGAAAGAAGAACCAAAAAGGGAATATGTCATGATATCACGACATGTCGCGATATCATGATTGAAGAGGAGAAAGAAGAGTCGAAAAGGAAAGATGTCATGATATCATGACATGTCATGATATCGCGACCAGAATAAGAGAAAGACAGTGAGGAGGAAATGACACGCGTTCCCAGACGGTGTTTCTCGAGGTGGTTAGAGGCCTCATTAAAGCATGATTTCTTGCTCGGTAAGCTTTCTAAGCATGGTGGCCACTCGGCTGCTACGTCCTAAGGTTAGAAACATTCAGATGGCTCATCAATGCATGTTTCCACAGCTGACCCGGTGGCAGTTGCCAGATAGGGTAAAATATGTGAAGGTTTAGTCATCGAAGGCGAGGAAGAGCCGACTTTTGAGATTCAAAGGATGTATTCTTCTAGGGGGGTCATTAATGGCCTAGAGGGTCGAGACCTCGAAAGAAAACCAGGGGTTTTAAAAGGGGAAGCATAATCATGTACAAGGGGTCAAAAAATTGCTAAGGCAGAGTTGCAGGGTTGAGGCAAGAGGCCCACTCTGGACCTGTCTAGGTTTTTTTTCTTCCAGGGGGAGTAGAGGAGTTTATTTGGTAGACTGCTACCATTTTTGTAAATATTTTCAAGTTGTTTAATGAGAAACTTTGGTATTGAGAAGAGTGAATTTTGCACCCCCCATCAGTGGTATCAGAGTGAGAGTTCCTGAGTGTGTAAGCAGATTGTCGAAAGTGAGGCAGTTTGCACCAGGATCTGTGGAAGAGCAGAAGTTCTTGAGTGTGTAAATAGATCACTGAAAGTGAGGCAGTTTACAGCAGGATCTATGGAAGAGCAAAATTTTTTGATTGTGTAAACAGATCACCGAAAGTGAGGTAGTTTACACCAGGATCTATGGAAGAACAAGATTTTCTGAGTGTGTGAGCAGATCACCAAAAGTGAGGCAGCTTGCACTAGGATCTATGGAAGGGTTGTAAGAGAAACAAGCAAAATGCTTCCATGAAGAAACTATGGTGGTGAAGAACTATGGTGTCAACAAAATGTTTTAGAGCTTTGTAGAGGCAAGTTCAAGCCCTGCAAGAGGAGCTATGTAGAGGGCTTGAACCCAGAAGAGAATAAGGAAGTGAAGGTCACTTCTTAATGCACCTCGATTGTCTGATGTAGGAGCATCCGATGGCAGAAGAGCAATATTGCATCAACCAAAAATTTTTTAAGTGTTTGCCTTGATGTCTTGATATCGTGATAGAGAAGAGTGTCGTGATATCATGACATGTCACATTTTCATGACTCAAGAAGGAGAGAGAAGGCACAAAGAAAAATGTCGTGATATTGTGACATGTCGCATTTTTGCAACCAGGAGACAAGAGGAGGCACAAAGGAGAAAAATGTCATGATATCGCAACATGTCGTATTTTCATGACCAGAGGACAAGAGGAGGCATAGAGGAGAAAAATGTCGTGATATCGTGACATGTCAAATTTTCGCGACCAGAAGACAAGAGGAGGTGCAAAGGAGAAAAATGTCGTGATATCATGACATGTCTCATTTTCACGACCAGAAGACAAGAGGAGGCGCAGAGGAGAAAAATGTCGTGATATCGCGACATGTTGCATTTTCACGACCAAAATACAAGAAGAGGCATCGAGGAGAAAAATGTCGTGATATCGCGACATGTCGCATTTTCGTGACCAGAAGACAAGAAGAGGCAAAAAGGAGAAAAATGTCATGATATCGCGACATGTTGCATTTTTGCGACCAGAAGACAAGAGGAGGCACAGAGGAGAAAAATGTTGCGATATTGCGACATGTCACATTTTTGCGACCAGAGGAGGCGTAGAGGAGAAAAATGTCACGATATCATGACATGTCGCATTTTCACGACCAAAATACAAGAGGAGGAGCATAGGAGAAAAATGTCACGATATCATAAAATGTCGCATTTTCATGACCAGAAGAGAAGAGGAGGCGTAGAGGAGAAAAATGTCGTGATATCGCGACATGTTGCATTTTCACGACCAAAATACAAGAGGAGGCGTAGAGGAGAAAAAATGTCATGATATCACGACATGTCGCATTTTCGTGACCAGAAAACAAAAGGAGGTGCAAAGGAGAAAAATGTCGTGATATTGGAACATGTCGCATTTTCGTGACCAGAAGACAAGATGAGGCGCATAGGAGAAAAATGTCTCAATATTGCGACATGTCACATTTTCACAACCAAAAGACAAGAGGAGGCACCGAGAGAAAAAATGTCATAATATCGCAACATATTGCATTTTCACGACCAGAAGACAAGAGGCGCAAAGGAGAAAAATGTTGCAATATCACGACATGTCGCATTTTTGCGACTCAAGAAGGAGGGAGAAGGCATCCAAGAAAAATGTCGCAATTTTGCGACATGTCGCAAAATCATGACCGAAACAGGGGAGAGATGGCGTCTAAAGAAAATGTCTCAAAATCGTGACATGTCACGAAATCACAATTGAAAGAAGATAGGACACGACTAGAGGAGAAAATGTCACGATTTCATGACATGTCACGAAATCATGACCGAAAGAAGACAGGAGATGACCAGAGGAGAAAATGTCATGATTTTGCGACATGTCATGAAATCATGACCAAAGGAGTAGGAAGAAAGCAAGGAAGGAAACTGTCATGAAATCGTGACATGTCACGATTTCATGACCCAAAGTAGAGAGCAAAGACATAATACAAAGTTGTCACGATTTCACGACCTGAGAGGCGAGGAGGAAGCAAAAAGGAAAAATGTCATGAAATCATGATATGTCACGATTTCGTGACCCGAGAGGCGAGGAGGAGGCAGAAAGGAAAGATGTCGCGATATCGCAATATGTCGTAATTTCATGACCAAAAAGGAGAAAGAAGAACCAAAAATGGAAGATGTCATGATATCGTGACATGTCTCGATATCGCAATCGAAGAGGAGAAAGAAGAGCCAAAAAGGAAAGATGTCACGATATCATGATGTCATGATATCGCGACCCAAAGAAGAGAAAGACAACGAGGAGGAAAAGACATGCATTCCCAAATGGTGTTTCTCAAGGTAGTCAGAGGCCTCATTAAAGCATGATTTCTTGCTCGATAAGCTTGCTAAGCATGCCGACAACTCGACTGCTGTGTCCTAATGTCAGAGACATTCAAATGACTCATCAATGTATGTTTCCACGGCTGACCCGATGGCAGTTTCCAGATAGGGTAAAATATGTGAAGGTTCAGTCATCGAAGGTGAGGAAGAGCTGACTTTTGAGATTCGGAGGATGTATTCTTCTAGGGGGGTCATTAATGGCCTAGAGGGTCGGGACCTCAAAAGAAACCTAGGGGTTTTAAAAGGGGAAGAATAAGCATGTACAAGGGGTCAAAAAATTACTGAGGCAAAGTTGTAGGGTTGAGGCAAGAGGCCCACTCTGGACCTGTTTGGGCTATTTTTCTTCCATGGGGGAGTAGAGGAGTTTATTTGGTAGACTATTACCATTTCTGTAAATATTTTCAAGTTGTTTAATGAGAATCTCTGGTATTGAGAAGAGTGAAGTTTGCACCCCCCATCAGTGGTATCAGAGCAGGAGTTCCTGAGTGTGTAAATAGATCACCGAAAGTGAGGCAGTTTGCACCAGGATCTGTGGAAGAGTAGAAGTTCTTGAGTGTGTAAATAGATCATCGAAAGTGAGGCAGTTTACACCAAGATCTATGGAAGAGCAAAAGTTCCTAAGTGTGTAAACAGATCACCAAAAGTGAGGTAGTTTGCACCAAGATCTATGGAAGAGTGGAAGTTCTTGAGTGTGTAAACAAATCATCGAAAGTGAGGTAGTTTGCACCAGGATCTATGGAAGAATGAGATTTCCTGAGTGTGTGAGCAGATCGTCGAAAGTGAGGCAGATTGTACTAGGATCTATGGAAGGGTTGTAAGAGAAAAAAGTAGAATGCTTCCATGAAGAAACTATGGTGGTGAAGAACTATGGTGCCAACAGAAGATTTTAGAGCTTTGTAGAGGCAATTTTAGGCCCTACAAGAGCTGTGCAGAGGTCTTGAACCCAAAAGAGAAGAAGGAAGTGAAGGTCACTTCTTAATGTACCCCGGTTGTCTGATGCAGGAGCATCCGGTGGCAACAGAGCAATCTTGCATAAACCAGAAAATTTGTAAGTGTTTGCCTTGATGTCGCGATATCATGACAGAGAAAAGTGTCGCGATATTGTGACATGTCACATTTTCGTGACTCAAGAAGGAGAGAGAAGGTGTAGAGAAAAATGTCATGATATCCTAACATGTCGCATTTTCATGACCAGAAGATAAGAGGAGGCACAGAGGAGAAAAATGTCATGATATCGTGACATGTCACATTTTCATGACCAAAAGACAAGAGGAGGCACCAAGGAGAAAAATGTCATGATATCACGACATGTCACATATTCGTGACCAGAAGACAAGAGGAGGCATAGAGGAGAAAAATGTTGTGATATCATGACATGTCGTATTTTCATGACTAGAAGACAAGAGGAGGCGTAGAGGAGAAAAATGTCACAATATCGTGACATGTCGCATTTTCATGACCAGAAGACAAGAGGAGGCGCAGAGGAGAAAAATGTCACGATATTGTGACATGTCGCATTTTCGCGACCAGAAGACAAGAGGAGGCGCAGAGGAGAAAAAATGTCATGATATCATGACATGTCAGATTTTCATGACCAAAAGACAAGAGAAGGCACTGAGGAGAAAAAATGTCGCGATATCGCGACATGTCAAATTTTCATGACCAGAAGACAAGAGGAGGCGCCAAGGAGAAAAATGTCATGATATCGCGACATGTCACATTTTCGTGACCAGAAGACGAGGAGGTGCAGAGGAGAAAAAATGTCGTGATATCATGACATGTCGCATTTTCGTGACCAAAAGACAAGAGGAGGCACCGAGGAGAAAAAATGTCGTGATATCGAGACATGTCAAATTTTTGCAACTATAAGACAAGAGGAGGTGCCAAGGAGAAAAATGTTGTGATATCACGACATGTCACATTTTCATGACCAGAATACAAGAGGAGGCACAGAGGAGAAAAATGTCGTGATATCGTGACATGTCGCATTTTCACGACCAGAAGACAAGAGGAGGCACAGAGGAGAAAAATGTCGCGATATCGCGACATGTCGCATTTTCATGATCAGAAGACAAGAGGAGGCACCGAGGAGAAAAAATGTCACGATATCATGACATGTCACATTTTCGTGACCAGAAGACAAGAGGAGGTGCAGAGGAGAAAAATGTCGTGATATCGCGACATGTCATGTTTTTGCAACTTAGGAAGGAGGGAGAAGGCATCCAAGAAAAATGTCACAATTTTGTGACATGTCACGAAATCATGATCAAAATAGGGGAGAGACGGCGTCCGAAGAAAATGTCGTTAAATCATGACCAAAAGAAGATAGGAGATGGCCAGAGGAGAAAATGTCATGATATCGTGACATGTCACGAAATCGCAACCGAAAGAAGATAGGAGATGGCCAGAGGAGAAAATGTCATGATTTTGTGACATTTCATGAAATCGCGATCGAAGGAGTAGGAAGAAAGCAAGGAAGGAAACTATCACGAAATCATGACATGTCACGATTTCATGACCCAAAGCAGAGAGCGAAGGTGGAATGCAAAGTTGTCATGATTTCATGACCCGAGAGGTGAGGAGGAAGTAGAAATGAAAAATATTGTGAAATCGTGACATGTCACGATTTTGCAACCCAAGAGGCGAGGAGGAGGCAGAAAGGAAAGATGTCGTGATATCATGACATGTCACAATTTCATGACCGAAAAGGAGAAATAAGAACCAAAAAGGAAATATGTCACGATATCATGACATGTCATGATATCGCGACCAAAGAGGAGAAAGAAGAGTTGAAAAGGAAAGATGTCGCAATATCACGACATGTCATGATATCGTGACATGTCACGATATCGTGACCCGAAGAATAGAAAGACAATGAGGAGGAAAAGACACATGTTCCCAGATGGTGTTTCTTGAGGTGGTCAGAGGCCTCATTAAAGCATTATTTCTTGCCTAGTAAGCTTACTGAGCATGGCGGCTACTCGACTGCTACGTCCAGAGGTTAGAGACATTCAGAAGGCTAATTAATACATGTTTCTGTGGCTGACCCTATGGTAGTTTACAAATAGGGTAAAAGATGTGAAGGTTCAGTCATCAAAGGCAAGGAAGAGCCAAATTTTGAGATTCGGAGGATGTATTCTTCCAGGGGGGTCATTAATGGCCTAGAGGGTTGGGACCTCGAAAGAAACCCAAGGGTTTTAAAAGGGGAAGCATAAGCATATACAAGGGGTCAAAAAACTGTTGAGGCAGAGTTGCAAGGTTGAGGCAAGAGGCCCACTCTGGACCTGTCTGGGCTATTTTTCTTCTAGGGAGGGAGTAGAGGAGTTTATTTGGCAGACTGCGACCATTTCTGTAAATCTTTTCAAGTTGTTTAATGAGAATATCTAGTATTGAGAAGAGTGAAGTTTGTACCCCCCATCATTTATGCTTGTGTAATTTCCATTTCATTGAAATAAATATCAGATGTTGTGTTCTATATTTTTGTATGATTTGAGTATTATGCGCATGTTGGGTGGAGTAGCCCTTCACCAAATGGTATCAGAGCATGAGTTCTTGAGTGTGTAAACTGGTCATAAAATGTGAGGTTGCATCAAGATCTAGGGTTGAGGTTGTGATAAAAGTGATCAGAATGCCTCCATGAAGAAATATTATGGTTATTGGAGAGGTTTTTATATCCATATAGAGACAAGTTCAAGCACTGCAAGAGGAGTTGCACAGAGGTCTTAAACCAAGAACAAAATATGAAAGTGAAGATGACACTAAAGAATAATATTTCCAACTCAAATAAGAACAAGAGGACATAGATCCTACACAAGCTATATTATTTAAGTCCATCTCAAAGATTATAAAAATTTTGAAGATTGATATTTCTACATATTTTGGGAATCTTAAACTAGAATAATTGATCGATTGGATCAATTATATGGAGGAGTAATTTGTGTATGAGGAAGTAGAAGATCCTTAGAGGATCAAATTTGTGAAGACCAAGTTGAAGGGTCACATTAATATCTAGTGGAGGTAAGTACAATTGGATATAAATAGAAGAAAAAAAGAAAGAATAACAAGATGGGATCGAGTGGTGGAAAATTTGTAGAGATAGTTCATTCCATTTGATTATGAGTTAGATCTACTGAAGAAAATGCAATGTTTGGGGTAGGCAGGTAAATCTTTCAAATAGTATACAGAGGATTTCTACAAGGACATGATCAAAACAAATCATTTTGAAGCTAACAAGGAGAAGGTAGCCCATTATATAAATGGGTTAAATCCCAGTATTCAATATGAGCTAAGTTCAATCAAAATGACTACCATATAAGATGCTTATTAGTTTACCCTTAAGGTAGAAGAGAATCTAAATAGAATTTTTGAAAATAAGTAGAGAGAAAGAGGTCATGGTGGAAGGATTAGTGAAAGACCATATGGAGGATGAAATGAAGATCAAAAGAAGAATGAAGAGGAAGGATTAGTAGTAGCTAGAACCAAAAATGGGATAATGCATACCACCCCCATGAGAAAAATAATGGTGATCAAATATGAAGAGGAAGGTTCGAACGAGGACCAAGAAGATGAGAATTTCATGGAACTTGTTTCCAATGTGTAGAAGAAGGACATCGAGCATACGAGTGTCCACATCATCAAGGAATGATGAATAAGAGACTTGAAGGTAATGCACAAGCTTCCTATGTAGATTAATATGAAGATACTGAATCTGACCATTTTTAAGAGGCAAAATGAGGATAAGTTATTGTCACAAGGAGAGCCTTGCTAAATAAGGAGAAAGATCCAGTTTAGAGGAAGATTTTATTTTGCACATAGTGCAAATGTGAAGGTAAAAAATTTTATGTTATCATTGATAATGGTAGCACTGATATACTAGTTTAAGAGGGAATGGTTAACAAATTACAGTTAGATAGAAGGAAACATCCGCATACATATATAATTGCATTACTGTAGAAGGACAATAGAGCTTTTGTCGATAAGCAATGTTTAGTGAAGTTTAAAATTGGGAATTACCATGATGAGGTATTGTGCAATATCCTACCTATGGATGTTTATCATGTGCTATTGGGAAGGTCATGGTAATTTGATCAGTGTGTAGTACATGATGGACATGCCAACACGAATTCCCTAACAAAGTATGGAGTTCACCACAAGTTGAAGCCCCTAAAGGAGATGGACGAAAAGGTATGTAGTAGTGCAAGAATTTGTTTTGTTTATGGTAGAAATTTTTTGGATGGTATGAAGCATGAGCATATATGCTATGCATTAATTCCTAGAGTTAATAAAGAATAATGTGAAGTTATACTAGTAGAAGTCTCAGATCTATTAAGATAATTTGAATATATTGTATCAGATAATGTACCTAAAGGTTTACCACCAGTGAGGAATATTAGTCACCAGATGGATTTGATACTAGGATCTAGTTTACCAAATAAGATAGTCCATAGAATGAATCTTGTAGAGAATGAGGAGTTGAATAGATAAGTTCAAGAGATATTGAAGAAAAGATTGATTCAGGAGAGTCTGAGTCCATGTGCAATACCTATAGTACTAGCACCAAAGAAATATGGAGAATGGATAATGTGTATAGATTTTTGAGCTATTAAGAAGATTAGAATAAAATTCATATTTCCATTGCCAAGGATGGACGACCTTATAGATTGTTTGAGTAGAGCCAAGTACTTCACAAATATTAAATTGAAGAATGGATATCATCAAATCCATATCAGATAAGTAGATGAGTGGAAGATAAACTTCAAGACTAAATACAGCTTGTACAAGTGGTTAGTCATGCCATTTGGGCTAACTAATGCTCCAAGCACATTTATGCGGCTCATGAATGAGATATTGAAATAATTTTTGGGAAAATTTATCATTGTTTATTTGTATGACATTTTGATTTTTAGTAAGACATTAGAGGAGCACCTGATACATATTTGAAGATTTTTTGAGAAGCTAAGGGAGGAGAAATTATTTATTAATCTAAAGAAATGCAATTTTATGAGGAAAGAGATGGTGTATCTAGGATTTTTTATCTCAGTTGAAGTTCTTAAAATGGACCCAAAAAAATGAAGGCTATCATTGAATGACCTACACCAAGGAGTATTACAGAGGTAAGATCATTTCATGTTCTAGTATGTTTTTATAGAAATTTTATTAATAATTTTAGTAGTATTTGTACACCCTTAATGGAAATAATGAGAGGGGATAGAAAGTAGTTTAAGTGGACTACAATATCAGCCAAAAGTTTTGATATGTTGAAGAAGAAAGTCATAGAGAAACTTGTTTTAACACTTCCAGATTTCAATAAGGTATTTTAGGTAGATTGTGATGCTAGTGGTAGTGCCATAGGAGTTTTTTTGATTCAATAAGCTAATCCTATTTCATATTTTAGTGAGAATATTAATTATGCCAAAAAAAATTTGTCTATGATCAGGAGTTTTGTGCCATAGTTCAAGCTTTAAAGAAATGGAGACACTATTTGTTGCCAAAAGAGTTTGTTTTATATACTAATCATTAGGCATTGCAATATATTAATATTCAAGGAAATTTAAATTAAAGGCACTTAAAATAGGTTTAGTTTTTACAAAGTTATACTTTTGTGTTGAAGCACAAGAGTGGAAAGTCAAACAGAGTTGTAGCTGCCTTAAGTAGAAGGTAAAATTTATTTACAAATATGAATATGGAGGTTGTTGTGTTTGATGAACTCAAGAGTTTGTACCCTAAAGATATAGATCTTGTAGAATCCTAGAGATCATTCTTGGAACCTATTACTTTGGATAGAATAAAATGGTTGGATTTCTTCATCCACGATGGAATGTTGTTTAGAAGAAACTAGGTATGCATTCCAAGAAGTTCTATGAGAGAACTTGATCAAGGAGAAGCATAGTGGAGGATTGAATAGACACTTTGGTTGGTATAAGACCATTGCTCTTGTTATTGAGAACTATTATATACCACAATTACAATAGGATGTGTATAATTTTGTATAGATTTTCAGATTATGCTAGATGGGCAAAGGTGTAAGATAGAACACCAGGCTATATCAGCCATTACCTATACCATATAAACCATAGGAATATATTAGAATGTATTATGTTCTTGGATTACCAAGGAAACAGAGAGGACCTGACTCAATATTTTTGATGGTTGATAATTTTTCTAAGATGAAACATTTATTTTCCTACCATAAAACTTGTGATATAGTGCACATTGCAGAATTTTTTTTCATAGAGGTGGTATGACTACATGGTCTACCAAAGAGTATAGTTTCATATAGAGATACCAAATTTTTTGGTTATTTCTGGAGGACATTATGGAAGAAGCTGAAGATGGATTTGAAGTTTAGTTTTGCACACCACCTGTATATTTATGGACAAACAGATGTGGTGAATAGAATTTTGGGCAACCTGCTGAGATGCTTAGTATAATATAAGCTCGAGGGTTGGGATTTAATTTTACCATTGGTGGAATTTTCTTATGACAATTATGTCAATAGGAGTACTGGTAAATCTCCATTCCATATTGTATATGAGAGCAACCCAAGGAATACTTCTGATTTGAGGTAGATGGACAAAGGATAAAAGAGTAGTGTCAAAGATGAGAAATTTGTGGAGCACCTGAAGAAATTGCATGAAGAAGTAAGAAAGCATATAGTAATATGAATACTTAGTACAAGGCAAAGGTAGATCAAAAGCAAAGTTTTAAGGAATTATAGGTTGGATATGGAGTTGTGATTCACCTAAGTAAATAAATATTTCTTATTAAGACATATAACAAGTTAAAAATTAAAAAGTTTGGACCATGCAGGATCATACAGAAATATGATTTAGGAAATAAATATGTGGTGGAATTGCCAAGTGAAATTAACATATCACCTATGTTTAACATTTTTATTTGGCAGAGTATCATGAAGGGGACAATGAGGATGGACCAGTAGAAGAATGGTGGAACATTCCAGCATCTACCCTAGAGAAAGAACAAATAAAAGAAATCTTGGATAGTCGTCTGGGCATAGTTACAAAAAAATAGTCCAATATGAATAATACCTCATTAAATGGAAAGGAAGGCCAGTTGAAGATTCCTCATGGCTTTCTAAGGTAGAGGTTGACCATCTCGATTTTCCACCAACACTAGAGAAGTGAAGGTCAATTCTCAATTTACCTTGGGTGTCTTATGCGGGATCATCTAGTGGTGTAAGGGTAAACTTGCATCACCAAAAAAAAAAAATATTTTCTCTTTTCATTGTAAGTTTTTCTAGTTGTTTTCAGGTCCATGATGACACTTGGGAAGTATAAGTCAGTTAGACATCAAAAAGGAAAATAATAATCATCGACTATTTTTAGTAATTTAGCTTAAATGGACACATGGATTTGAAAATTTACCCCAGAGAGCGGGATTGAAAAATATATCTGGTGGCAAAAGAATCACCCCAATAGCTTGAATGGTTTGAGAGATATTAAAGTTTTTGTCCTGATAAATCTCACCAATAAGGTTTAAAAATAAAATTTGAAGACCTTAGAGGCCCTGAAGAAGTATGAAAATTGACCTCAATGGATTTCCACAAATTGAGGCACTTTAGATCCCTTCATAGGATTTCTAATGATATATTATAATAGCCAATGGGACACCCTATTCAAAAGTTATGGGTCTAGGAAATTATGCCACTGAAATTCAAATTTGGATATCCTTTTGTGCAGAAAATAAAAATTCAAATTTTAGATGAATATCTTCTTCGGTGGGAAAAAGGGAAGTTATTCTTTCCATAATATTCAGTGGAAATTATTAAATGGGGAATATGGATCACCAAGATGAGGTCTTTGGGAAGACAAATCATGGATCTAGCTTGCAGATATTGATTCAATTTTCTTTGAGATAAAATCATTCTTTTGGTCGTAGCATTGTAACTCTCATTTTGTAATTCATAGCATTGTAATTTCTACTTCTGTAATTTCCATTTCATTGAATCAATATCAGATGTTGTGTTTCTTCTGAATTTTTTGGTGATTTGAGTATTGTGCATGTTTAGGTGGATTAGCCCTTCACCAGTTATAGAATGATGTTTTATCGGATGCTCTGATAACTATAATTTTGAAATAGAAAAGTGCTTTTGATGTTATTTAGTTATAATTTTCAAAGCTATAGGTAAATTGATCACTACAAAATATCTATTAACATGGGGTCAATTTTGAAGGAAACTAAACTGAGATTTAGGATTTCATTAAAAAAGGTTGCATATTGAATGAAGACTGGATAGAAGCTTCTAAAATTTTTTAGAAAAGGTAAAATTAGAGATCTTATCTAAAGCTAACGGAGAATTGATTAAAGCATCCAAATATTATAAAGAAACTAGATGGATTAAATTTAAGAAATAATGAATACTAAATACCTATGGGATAGAGTTAAATCAAAATAATTATATTTAAGTATGTAATATGTTCCTTTTTAATCTAAATTTTATAACTTGTAGATGTTGGAATTGATGTTACTCTTTTACAAATGCGAAAGTTTTGGGTCCCTTTCAAAACCCATTCATTTACAATAATATATATATATATATATATATATATAAGAAATTAATTTAATATATATTATCTAATTAAATTTATATAGATATAATTCTTTCTCCCCTTGCTTCACACACACACAAAAAAAAAAAAAAAAAATATATATATATATATATATATATATATATATATATATGGATAGATAGATAGATAGATATTAACAAAGTATACAAGAAAAGTACACTTTATTTTTAATATAGTT
Organism: Wollemia nobilis; assembly: GCA_028583015.1. NCBI lineage: Eukaryota > Viridiplantae > Streptophyta > Pinopsida > Araucariales > Araucariaceae > Wollemia > Wollemia nobilis. The sequence continues at coordinate 1,270,166 of JAQPPZ010017025.1, read as the reverse complement.
TATGTATCTCAAGTTGGTAGGTTTTATTTATTGTAAAATATATTTTTGTCCTTGTGTAGCATATGACCTACCTATATTAAATTTTATAATTTTAAAGATTATTTCTTAAAGAAATTAAAATAACATATTTACTAGAATTATTATTAATGTAATAGTTGTAATCCAAACTTATTGTCCAAGGTCAACAATGGTGATATAAGCCCATAAGAAGTATTGGTGTATTCACAATTACTGGTTAAACCACTTATATGGTTAACTATTTAATATATTATAAATTAATTTTTAAAAATTGGATATTATGTATCTACTATAAATACCCTCAATAACTAATCCATTACATATGGTTTTATGTGACGTGGTATTGTGGTGCCTATTAACATCCACCCCTTATTTATATTTTTATTATCTAAGTTATTATATTTTGTCTATGTGAATTTTTTTATAGTGAATCTATGTATCAATGCCAATTTCAAAGCAACAACACTAGACCACATAGGAAAAATTCAAAATTTTTAATATAAAATTTTTAAATTTGATTCCAAAAGTTGTGCATCGAAGTTCATGCATATTCATATCCTAATTCATGTGCTATTTTCACTCATCAATTTTATATTTTATGTTTGAGAAAGAAAGAAGATTAGCTTTTGCAACAAGTCATATTATATTCTAAGTTGTGGATTTGCAACAATTCCAAGAGCTTTAAATCTATCAAAGTTCCAAAAATAAATGGGATAATTTTATTAGAAAAGATTTATAAGGTCAAATTTTTTATGGCTGCTTTTATTTCTAATCTCATCCAATGCTAATGAAGTATTCAAAAGGTTATATCTAATAGTGAAGTTTTTCAATGTTGTTAAGACCTTGAGAAAAGGGGGTGTCATCCTTGTCAAAGTATTTGTGTGAAAAAGAGTACTTCAATATTTGTCAACTTTTTGAACTAAGAGGTATCTCTTCTAAAAAAATATTATGTGCCAATTCAATCTTCGTCATGTCATTAAATTCATATATGCAATTTAAATGGTTTCAATAAAGCATGTTGAGGGATAGATTGACCATCTACAACTGCTTGTACTTTGTGGAGAAAAATTCTTGGAAATTATTTTCTTCAATCACCAACATAAGTTTTTAGAGTCTAAATATTGAAGAAGACAAAATTATATAAATTTAACTAATAATGAGATTGACTATCATGATATAATTATCTGCATAGTGGATTTTGTTTCAATTCCATGGACTATCATCATAGGGACTTTAGTTAGAAAGAGGATTGTACTTGTATATAAGAGCCTTTTCTATCTATACAATTAATTATCCATCTTGAGAAAGTACATGAGCAAGAGGTATAAAAGTAATTTAGATCAGATAGAAGAAATCACAAGTGTATTACTTAGAGGATAAAGGTATTTTAGATATTTACTTCATGGTGGATAACATTAGGTTAGAGTTACTTAATATTTAGGAAAAATAAATAAATAAACATTTAGCATAGAATCCTTATATAATGGATAATGGGTATTGAAATAAAATTACATTTACGATATAGTTGACATTACATATGTGTGGCTTGTGCATTCTATGTTGAAAATAATAATTTCAAATGGAAATTAAATTTTATAGATATAGACATTTGTACTCATATTCTTGTAGCATGTATCTTCTAAGTATAACCTATCATCCTTATATGTATATGCTTTGATATTCACAACAATAATGATGGTGTTTTGCATCCCAATACAACATGTTGGCATATTTTATAAGAAAGGTATGTTGAATATGTTTCCCTTAGTAGGTTTTTTGGTTCAAGTCTCACAATAAGCTATATTTTTATTTAGCATGATTTTATAAAGAGGTGTTAATTTTCATGACTAAGTCATGGTATTATCATCATCAACCCTTAGTTGGTTGTAGTGGTCAACATGTATGTGTTGGTATATTTATAGTTTTTAGAGATATGGAGTTCAAGTTGTGACTACATAATTTTTGAATGAAATATTTTTCTTCATCAACTATTTTTCCTACTTATATTTTATGGTGTATTGAACCCTCAATAAAGGATGTTGGTGGTTTAGCTATCTCAAATTTTCAATGAAAATTCTTATGTAATAGATCCTAGGTTTTTATGATATTCCTTTTAACACATTTCTCTTAGGGTACATTAACCTAATTTTTATAGCATGCCTTTGAACACTACACTTTAGCATGGTAGTTGATAAGCTTTTTTATAACATTGAGGTCTTTAGTTCATACCTTATTCAATACATATCTTTTTCTCTACTTGAATACAATGTTAAAAAGTGGATTCTATCAACATATGATATGTAATAGGGGTTGATTTGTTATTTATGTCCAAAGGTTTGGAATGTTAATTTTTTTACTATGTACATTAATACATAAATTTTTCTTACAAATGCATTTTGGTCCCTTTGATTTACACCATAAAGGTTTTGGAGCTCAATGCACTGGTAATATTATTTAAGGATATATTTTAATTATACAAATATTTGTTTCGTTTTAATACAAGTATGCTTCATATGATCAAAATAATGCATCCCTTATCCTTATTGATGTCCTCACATAATGACAATTAATTATATAAAAAATACTTTAATTGATTGATGACTTAGCCATTTGATTTTGATATTGGAGGATATATTTGTTCTCCACATTGTATCTTGTTAATATTATTATATCTAGGTTAACATATTTGAGAAAGAGTTGATTTAGTGTATGTACCTTTAGCAAGATGAAATAGTAGAACTCATGATAAAGATTTACTGGCTCATTAAAAAATTAATTATAGAGGGTAGGTGGAAGACGTTATCATATTTAATGTCTTCTCTCCTTAGTACTTCATCTTATATTATAGAGGCTGATGGAATATTAATAATATGATATTACGAGCTAAGAATGATAGTGATAGTGTAAGCCTATGGGTGCTATTGATGTAAATATACATACATGTGCAATGTAATTCTATGAGCAATTTTGATGTATTCACCAATAACATTATCAGATAATCCACTTATATAGTAGTTAAGAGTGTTTTATATAATAATTTAACATTTTATCCAAGTTATGTGGGCTTAATATTTGTGATAATTAGCATTGAGGTGCTTTCTATAAATGTCCCAATAATCAATCTACTATATGATTTTTATGTAATGTGATATCATCACAGTGGCTATGAGTATCCAACCCTTCCATTTATTTTTGTTATCCATATTAGTTTATTTTATTTATATGGTCTTATACACTACTTAATCTAATTTTGATGAATGATATTACATTGAATGTTTCTAAAACATTATATGAAATAAAATATTATTTAAATAAAGTTCATAAAATTATCCATAATAAATTAGCCAATATTAGTAATTGATTTTAAGTGTAGCTATATATTTTATCCTTTTGAAATTTAATAGTTAGTAGTCCTTTTTTTTATTGTTTTCCAAAACCCCTCATTTTTATATATTATTTTCACACTTTTAGTGTCTAAATTTTGATCAGATCTTCCAATGTTGATGAAGCAATATTCTCATTTTGCTTTAAAATAACTCCAAATGGTTTAAGTAAGAGCACAATGAAGAAGTAAAGGACTTAATGTTTCTATCTCCCCATTAGATAAGGAAAAATTAATATATTCATAATATCCTCTTCTTCTAGACTTCCATCCATAATAATATTTCTTTGAACTTCTAAGTAAATGAACAATGAGGATTTTGCATTATATAATGTAACTAAACATTCTTCTAATATAATTACTTTGGATAGGAAATTTTGATTTCTTTGAATCCTTATATCCCAACTTGATCAAGTCTCCATCATATTTTGACATATTCAAAACCACCTCTTGGATTTCATCTATTATTTATTTAAGATTTGATCCCTCATTAAGTTTCTTATAAAAATATATGTTATTGAAATATTGCTCATGCCAATATAATATTTTATTTCTTGAACCCCTTAAATATAAAGAGTTAAGAGCCAATGGATTCCATTTTGGATACCAAATAAGAGAATAAGGCTTCAACCAAACACAAAATAGAAAAAATATAGAGTCCCCTACACTGAATTACCATTGAATATGTTTATTGATCTTTTATAATCTACATGATTTGAAGTTCTATGTTGTTGAATTGCTAGAAAGGAAATTTTTCCTAACAATTTTATTTTATCTTCAAAGCTAATATATTTTTAAGTAATATTTTTTCCAACATTTTTATTGACCTTTAATTAATATCCAATAAAATTTTCTTCCTAATACCAAATTTATAAGTGTAGACTTGGCATGAGATACTATGGATCTATGAGACTAGATCTTGTGTGGGGAGGACCTACTCTCAATTTCAAGGTTCTTAATTCAACTAGAAATGTTTGACTTTGATGGATTCTTTGGACAAACACTTATGTTTGTTTTGATGGCTAAAATGCTAATACTACAAAATAAATTGGAACTTAAAATGCATGACAATAATGCATAAAATAAGAGCTAACCTAAGAATTACTTTTATTTTAATAAAAACTAACCCTAATATAGAATAAAGTAAACTCTTATGTTGGGATAAGTGTCTAAAAGAATACACAAAAAAGATTATCCTAGATGCAAATTGCATGTAAATTAACTTTTGGATTCCTAAGTTAATAGAGGAGACAAACAAATCAAAGTAGACTAACCTAAAATTCCTTAATTACTATATTTTTTCTTTAAAGTCCTTGAAATGAAATTAAAATCTAGCCTAAGGATAGTTTAATTTTCTCTTTTAGAATGTCAAAACAAAAGCAATAGAAGGTAGACAACAAGCAATAAACATGTGATGAGAAATAAAACAATATTATACAAAATGGATTACTTAACCTAGTATGTAAAGTAGAATTGTACTTTATATCTACAACCTATAATTCCATAATATCATGCCTCTCTAAATCAATCCAAGATTCTATGATATCTAAAAAATAAAGGGAAAAATTAACAAAAAAATTAGGTTCTTAAGGATCTGCTTATATAAGAGGAACCATGAATTTTCTTATTTGAAATTTAGACTATAAGGTCTTTTTAGCTGACCAAATATGTATCAAAAAATTTACCAAGCATGTATATAGGAAAAAATCACTCCTAGATTAGGAAGTGCATGGTTTCAACCTACTAAGAAAAATACCTAGGATGGACTATTGTTTGGATGGGAAAAAAAAGGGTCATAGAGGTCTATGAGAGGTAGAATCATGATTTACAGGGATAATTCATTCTTATACCTATGTGTAGGCTACAAGTGAAATAAAATATGGTAGAGAGTGTATTTTTTATTATAGGTTGAGAAAATATGGGTAAGAGGAAAGAAATTAGAAAAAAGAACTATGTATAAGTAGGGATCCAGTTGATTATGAAAACTAATATTATGCATTAGGTATATGAGACACATTTCTACCTAAGGAAGAAAGAGGAAGAAAAGGGAGTAGGATAGCGATACTTAGTGTAAAATGGAAAGGGTCTCAAGATGAAATTGGGTTGTGAGGACATGTAGTGGAAAATAGAGAGGAGAATGGGAGGTAAAAGGTTTTCCCTAAGTCTATGACCACAAAATCATACCTTATCAAAAAAAGGCATGGTTCCACTTATAAAGACCTACTCGAAAAAGAAGAGGTCTAGATGGTACTTTTGATTGGATCAAGAAGGGTTGCAAGACCTCGATAAACTACTGACTACAAAAAATGATGATAAACTTCTAAATTCATACAATGTAAAACAAAGAAAATTGAAATATTAGTTGATAAAAGAAAATGAAGTGATAAAATTCTAATAGGAAACAAGGGACGAAGAATAACAACCAAGGAGAGAAGGTTTTCTCTCATAACTTCTCAAGATATCCTCCAATCCTTCAAGCAACAACAACAAGAAAGAGATCAAGTTGAGTAATCAAATATCCAATGTTTACTTAGCTAGAGAGTGATTGCTTGGAATGAGGTCCCAAGGCCTTAATTTATATATTTTTAGGCCTTGGGAGATTTATTTTGGTGTATTCATGGTTGATGGGAGAGGTAGGCAAGGGTAGCTTAATTTAAAATTTTCAAAACAAAAAATGGTCATCCTTGGGGAATAAGTGTAGGTTATGGGTACCTATTGGGAATGACACCATAAATGGCCCAAAATTTGAAGGGTATGGAAGCTCCAAGATTTATAGTCCTTTGCCTTAGAGTACAAAATCATGGGTTTAATTTTGATACCTTGATTCCATGGATGTGACCATTATAGATTAATTGAATGGGGAAGGATCAATGCTTCAAAATATACATAGGAATATTCAAGTCATAGAATAATTATTTAACTTATAAGGCCACTATTTTTCCTAAATAGGAAAAACATTTAGGAACTAATTTTAGAATGGTCCAAATCACTATTTTTGCAGACTTGAGGGGTAACTAGGATAAATTTAACATACACTTTGTTGTTCAATTTTGGGCATCTAGATTTACTTATTTTTCATGCATTTATGATGTAATCAATGCATTAAAAACATAATTGTAGATACCCCTAAAAAGCATGCAATTCAAAGCACTTTGAGAAATTTGCATTTCCATGGGATATTAATTGCACCAATATTCCCATGCCCATAGCCAAGGTTCCCCCTCAAGTTTTAGAGGAAATAAAATGGCTCTTGAAGAAACATGAATAGGTTGATAATTAATAAAAAAGAGGTAGAAATTATGAAGAAGAAGGGAGAAGGCTGGGTCGGGTAAAACTAATTTTAAACTTTATGCAGAGAGAAATGGAACTATAGAGAGAAAATACTATTTCTACTCTATCATTAGTGATTATGAGAGGCAAGGAAGACCCAATGGGCATAGGTTATTAGGAATGCATACATCCTACTTTTAGAACATAAAATTTTGCATGTTTTGAGCATAATTTTTGAATTTTGGATATGTTTTAAGAAAATAATGTACTAGAGGGTTGAGTGATTTCATGGGGTACCCATGAGAATGTGAATCACATTTTCAGGGCTAGTCTAAAATTTTTACCTACTCTTCCATCATGGAATCAAGGTTTTTTATGTCATACATGATTTTGCAATACCATAAGAGATATGAGTAACATACACTAGAGTGATGGGAAAATATAAATAAAGGAGAGATAGATCATGACAATAGAGGAATATATATTTATAGAGAGAGAGAGAGAGGGAGGGTGGGAGAGATGAAAAGATGGTCTAAGGAACTGATGAATATATGTATTGATGATGATGATTGGTTTGTTTTTGTATCTAGACATATTAAATCTATGAGAGTGATGGTTTCATAAATTGGAGGAGTTTGTGAGGCTCCTAACACTAACTAAAAGGAATATTCTATATGTGGTAAAGCTTTCACATATATAAAAGATATCAAGGATTGAGTGTGACCATACAATTATGACCACACTAATTAAGAGGTGGTATCCAAATTCATCCATCTTTAGATTACCTACAAGGGAGATGATAGTCACAGTAGAGGATGCATGGTAGATCCTAAGAGTATTTATCTAGGGTAGATAGATCTATAGGATAGAAGACAATAGATAGTATCTAAAGAGATGGATAGGGGACCTTTAGTTTGAGGTCATGAGTAAGAAGATGTACATATATTAGCTCTTCAAGGGATATGATCTAGATGTGATTACATACCTATTGTATGGGGTGGTACTAGGTATAATTTTGAGTCACACTAGTAGGTAGGTATTGTCACGGGGTCTTAGGAAAGTTATCATAGACATATATGATGATTAGGTGTGGATTAACTGGAAATATCTAATTTTTTCATGATTATACTAGCCTTATAGAAGGTCATGTATAAATATTTTATTAGCTTTGCATGCTCTACTATTCTCCAGGTGTGGTATTAGGAGTATATTATAGTGAGGTACCCATAGGGTTTACCAAGACATATGTAGGATGTAGAGAATACCACAACATACAATTGATACCATCACTTTAAGTGGGTCTAAAGAGTTTTTAGGTTATATTTGTCATGATCTTGAAGGATGATGGATGAGATTTAGGCTCAAAATTTAGAATAATAGGAGAACAGGTTCAACCTAGCACGAGTCCACCAAATCCAATGGGTAATCATATACCAACAAGTTTATGACCTCCACTAATTTAAATAAGTGCTTTGATGGTTTGGATTGATGTGATGCATACTAGATCTATAATATTATTGAAATTATTGAGTAGACTAGGAAAAAGGGATGGCAGAGGACTAGATTCCACCAGATTTGATAAGGAGGTCAAGGATAATACACTAGTGGTATATCCATGGGTAGAAAAATTGAAAGTAACTTAAGGGTATTTGATATGGTACCAATGTATGATCAATATGGAATTCATTAGTCATATTGATTTGGTGTTGGAGGGTGATGAGCATCAAGATGTAGTTAGTATACTAGTGGGAAAGTATGTAGGGAAAAATATAATGAGATATGAGAGAGTTAGTAGTATCAGTTTTGCCTAGGGGAGGATATTTAAGGATATCATCCATGGAGGATGATAGGAAAGAGGTAGTTCCTAGCATAGTTATAGAAGGTATTGGATCAATTAGTGTAGATAATCACCTAGAAAGAGTAGGCTATATTGGATCTCTGTGGTAAAGAGTGGAAAAACTAGAGGCCCAAGTGGATGGGTATGAGAAAATTGTAGATTTTCAAAGGGAAATACATAAGACCAACATGAAAAAACTCTATATGTAGATAAATATTCTTATAGTATAGAGGTACTAATTATAGGATGATTGAGTGATGGTTGAGTGAGATGGATATATTGGTCGACTATGAGAGGATGTGGCTAGGATAGACTTTGATAGGCATTAGGCCAAATCTACGGAGATAACACTAAGGAAAAATAAGAGGTAGGATTATATGATCATATTCTTAAGGGAGGATAGAGAGTGATCTTAGGATGAGATGGAGTGATCCACATAGGAGGAATTAAGAGGTAAGGATATAGTGATTTATTATCACACCCTTTATCATTAAGAAATTATAGAGGGATAGAGGTAACTACAACCACCAATATCTCACTCATAAAATAGGAGTAGGATTCAATCAAGGATATAGACTATGTCTTAATCTATGGACATGTTATCCCCATGATCACCATAATTGATAATAAGGGGTAAAATAGGTTGGCTCAGAGATCATGAATGGTATAAAGAGATAGGTACCAATTTTGTTAGTTGTAGCACCCTTCCCATGAGGGACACATAGATGATTAAGTGTGTAAATTTTATGATTATGGTACACCAGGGCATTAAAGATGATATACAATAAATGATAAATATGTAGATATTATTTATGTTACATTGACTAGTCTATTTGGTTTATGTGTTAATGAATTTGTGATGATGTATGCATGAAGAAAATAAAAAATCAGTGAATTAGAAAAAGTTAAGAAAAATTGGTTCAATTAGGTCTAATAGGAGAAGCATAATTAGAAAAATAATAATTGAATAAAATGAGAAGTGACTTTATGGAAACTTACATTGATGAAGATAAACGATGATGGCCATCTAATACCTATATAGTGTAGGTATAACATATTCATATACAATAACCCATGAAGGCCTATGGTAGTGTATGTATAGTGGCCAATGGAGGCCTTTGTGATGAAGATGACCAACAACTAATTAAGTCCTAAATAATGGATAATGACCATTTAAGGCCTAAAAATGTGTGAAAACCAATTAAGGACTAAAATTATTAGTGACCAATTAAGACCTATATATATGAGCAAAATAATATTGTGTTGTATACAATTTTTTTATTAAATATTTACAATGGCCAATTAAGACCTTTATGATCATCGACCAGTTAAGGCCTATGATGAGCAAAAGTGAACAATGCGTACTTAAGGCATATATTTAGATATAATGTGATATATATGTATAAAAATTATTAGTAAAGACCTATAACTAATGTGATCAATAACCAATTAAGGACTAAAGTGAATAGTGGCTAATTAAGGCCTAAAATGAACAATGGTCATTTAAGGCCCGTAAAGCAAAATGGTAAGGATTGGTAGATCAACAAGGAAAAGAGTATGGGGATACATGAGCAATGGATGAAGAGTTAAAATAAGGAGTATATGTATAACAGGAAATATTAAGACACTTGCATGTGAGGAAAACCCCCTCATCCCCATTAAGTTATAGTTATACCTATTGATGCTATACAAATTGGGTATTATAGGAGAAAGGAGGCTTATCCTTGTGTGGATGTGTAATATGGCATATGCTATGTGAGGTATACAAGTCTTAAGTGAATTGTGTGATTCTAAATAGATGGAATTTAACATTTGTATCACATAGATATGCAACATGTCATATATTAATCAAGAATGGGTGATGAGTTCCAACTTATTGGAAGACATGAGGGGTGGATCACTATAATGGAGCTAGAAGTATGAGGTGAAGAAGAAATATGGATATGGTGATATAAGAATTTATGAAATGATATGATATTAAATAAGCAAACATTATAATACATGCTATGAATTAGGTCTATCTAATAAATTCTTATCCTATGGTGCAAGTGATGTAGAGGGAATAGAAGGGGTGGAGTCTCATAGATAAATTGAAAGGTCCAATGAGATATATGAATAATATGGTCTAATGTCTAACAATTCTTTAGTTCTAGATATGTTACAACCCCAACACATCTTACCCATATAATCTCGATGTCATGTGTGAGTTGTGGAGAGGGAAAAAATGGGAAGAAAGTGATTTTATGGGTAGAGGGGTCAACAAGACATATGGATAAGGTAGTTTGATCCATATTAATAATAGAAGGATATGCATTTTAGGGACCAAGCATACCTCACCTAGATGTCCTAGTGTTCACTTGGACTTTAAAGGGAGAAATATTATAAGTAACAAAAACCAACATAGGTCAATAATTCACTTGATAGCCCACTCTTTTTTGCAATGCATGAATAAATGATGAATATTCATAGCCTTATTGGAGAAATGAGATATATGGACCTAGTGGTCTGATTTATAATAGGTATGTATAGTCATATGCATTATGAACTATGGAAAATTGAATCTATATAGTACTGATAATCCCATCATTAGGAGAGAGATGAAGCAATAGAGGTTGTCTAAATGTAGAGCCAAAACTTGTAGAATAGCATGGAAGAATAGTAAGCTATATTGGCATGATAACTAAATACCTAGCACATATTGTATGATAGTAGCACAAGAAATAAAGTGTATACAACCCTAATTACTTTGATATAAAAATATCTAAATGGAAGAGGTGGTACTAAAAAAATTACATCAATGCTAGATGGCCTCCTACAACTATAGTGAGGAAAACCTTATTTATTGGTGTAGCTAATCAACATGTTTAAGAAGGTATATCCAATGGGTATGCTAATTAAGAAAGGTTTTCCCATAAATAGGTATACAAGAAAGTGTTGGAAATTTTGAGTTAGTTGTGTTGTCATTGATGTCAAGAGTCAGTGTCAGTGATCAGTGCAGGACTTGGCAAAATAAGGGTTAAAATATTTATATTTTAAGCCCAAGATATTTGGTTTAAGAGCTTCACATGATTGGTCAAAAGGATGGTTAAATACCCTGAAGGAAAGGCCTAAAGGAAATAATATTATAATATTTATTATTATAATATTAAAGGAGGTCAAAAAAGGTCTAAGGGTGAAAGAGAAAAATACCTAGGCCCAATGGAAATAATATTATAATATTTTTATTATAATATTAAAGGTTAAAATTAAAGCCTAAGGTAATTTATAAATTATTTATAATATTTATATTATAAATTAATTTATAAAATAATATTATTTAAACCCTAAAGTTAGGGTGGGTACAAATTTATTTTTAATTATTCTCCTCCCCATCGAAGTTCGATGTGATTGGCATATGGTATACATACCATAAGTTTTACTAGCCAAAAGATCAAGTCTTCGATTTATGCATGTGTGAAAAAGGAAAAAGTCTACGTGCAAATTTTGTGAGCATAAGAAAAGGTTTTTAATTTATAAAGGAGCAACGAAAATGTGATGAATAAATCCTTCGAGGTGCAGAACTTTGTCACCAACCAACTGATTGGGCTAGTGGCAAGTGGTCGATGTGTAAGGCGCTAGGAGAGTGGAGGTTTCGCATTCGAGTCTAGATGGTTGCAAAGAGGCAAGGGTTTTTATTTTTATTTGGCATCAAATGAAGGTACTAAGCACACGAGGCACTTTTCCATCCCAAGTGAGAGCCTAGATCATGCAAAACTTGGGCCACGGCTAGGGCGCTGGCGGTAGTGCGACCTAGGATCGAATCCCACCGAGGAGTGTGAAAGGTAATTTATTTTTTATTAATATTTTGTTTATTAAAGTGCGTGGTCTAAGGTTGCATAGTGAGAACTATATGAGTGTGTGGTTTAAGGTGGTTAAGTGAGAACCTAGGGAGATATAAGAAGGATAAGGTAAAATTAATTTTTACCTTAGTTAAAAGGTGGTAAATATTATAATTGTGATTTGAAAGTAAATTGCATTATTTCTGATTTGTAATGTCAATTATTTTTGGAAATGCAATTTTTGAGTAGGGAGACATAAGTAAGAATTTTGGATTAACTTATGCATTAAATTTCTAAAAGAGGTTATAGTGAATTTGAGTGATTGGAATATTTGTTTGAAAAGTTTGGAGACTATAAGGTGTACTTAAGACTTGATAATTTTTGTATAGTGAATTATTTTTAGGAGGATATTTTTGGAGATTTTGAAATAGATGGTTGTTATCTAACCTTGAGATTGGCAAAGAGGATTTGATTGTGATTGAGATAGGTTTTGAAAGCATATCTCCATAAAAAAAAAGGTATGGGCACATCTTCCTTATGAGTGAAATATTGTTGGATTGAATGTTGTGAAATGCAAAGTTGGAGTGAAAAGGTTTGTTTGATAAGCATTGTTGGAAATGTTTGAGTGAGTTTTCATGTGCATGATTGGTGAATGTTTGTGAGGACAATTGAGTGTGAAATTGAAAACTATCTTGAACTAGGGTTTGTGAAAGAACATGAGTATCATTGTTATGTGAAGTTGAGAACTATCTTGAGCTAGGGTTTGTGAAAGATCATGAGTATCATTGTTATGTGAATTTGGAATCATCTTGAGTCAAGGTTTGATTTCCAAAGTGTGAGTTGTTGAAAGTATAGTGAAACACTTGGTTAGGGTTTGTAAGCATGTTGTGTTTCATTGAGTGTATGGTTGAATGAAGTTGGATGAGCATTATTGATTGGAAATATTGGAGTGATAGTTCAAGTTCTGTGAAACAAATTGTTCTTTATTCTAAATTTATTTGAAAGAGAGTTTGGAAGTGATTGAGTGTTTTTGTGAGTGTAAAACATATTGAGTCTCTAACCATTCTCTATATGTTTATATGGTTAAACAAGATTCTGAGTGAAACTTGTTTGTGTGATTGAAGAGGTTTTATGAAATATATTAAGTTGAGTTTTGTATGCAAGTTTTGCAATTGATTTGAATAAGCTTTTGTGAAAGCTAGTGAGCAGATTTGAGCAAGTCCTAGAGGGGACTTAAGGACAGAGTTAAGCAAGCTTTTGTGAAATCTTGTGGGCAGATTTGAGTAAGTCCTAGAGGGGACTTAAGGACAGAGTTAAGCAAGCTTTTGTGAAAGCTTATGAGCATATTTGAGTAAGTCCTAGAGGGGACTTAAGGACATATTTGTGTGAGCTTTTGTGGAAGCTTACAAGTAGATTTGAGGCAAGTCTTGGTGAAGACTTGTTGAGCATATTGAACAAGTTCTAGGGAGGACTTGTTGAGAAATATTTGAGGTAAGTCTTGGTGAAGACTTGTTGAGCAGATTGGACAAGTTATAGGGAGGACTTGTTGAGCATATTTGAGGTAAGTCTTGGAGAAGACTTGTGGATAGATTTGAGGTAAGTCTTAGAGAAGACTTGAGAGTAAAGTGAGCAAGTTCTTGAGAGGACTTGTGGATAGATTTGAGGTAAGTCTTTTAGAAGACTTGAGAGCATAGTTGATTGATTTATTTGTTCAAGCTTTGAGTTAAGGCTTGGGACAGATCTAGCAGAGTTGATTTGTGATTGGATCAAGCTTTGTGTTAAGGCTTGAGGATAGATTTGAGGATATATTTGAGGATAGATTTTGGTGCATATTTGAGGATAGATTTGTGCCAGACCAGAGATAAACTTGTGAGCATATTTATGCTAGACCAAAGGACAGTGTTTAGTGCATATTTGAGATAGAGATTGAGTAGAGTTGAGAGTAATATTTGGAGGTGACAGAGTAGAGGACAGTAGTCTCTAGTGGATAGAGATCCATTAGCCAGGGTAGTGAGGATAAAGGTCTTCTAAGTGAGGATAGAGGTCTTCTAGTGGAGAGAGATCCACAAGCTAGTGTAGTGGAGGCAGTAGTCTTCTAGAGGATCACCAACTAGAGCAGAGGAGAAGGATTTCTCTTGTGGATAGAGATCCATAAACCAACAAAGGGGAAATGGTGTCTCATATGGATAGGTATCCACGAAATTGATTAGGGGATTGGTGTCTCCTTTAGATAGAGGTCCATAAATATTGTAATAGGGAAGGATTCCTGAGAGATTTGTTGAGAAAATTATAGTGAAATATTTTCTCTGTGGAGTAGCCCACATTGGGTGAACCATGTTAAATTGGTGTCTCTATTGTATGTGATGATTTGTGCATTGATTTGATTACTACTATTGATATTGCCATTGATATATTGGATAATATTGTTTGAGAAAGAAAAGTAAAAATTGGTCTTATACTGTTCACCCCCCCTCTTGGTATAAGCTTGTGTTCTTCAATTGGTATCGGAGCGGGTTCATTCGAAAGAGTTTAACAGCTTGAAGGAAAATCTTACAGGAACACAGATGGATTCTCAGAGTGGATCTTTAGGGAATAAGGCACCATTGTTCGATGGGAAAAATTATGCATTCTGGAGTGTGAGAATGAAGATTCACCTAATGGCACTAGGGAATGAGATATGGCAAGTAGTTGAGGATGGGTACATACCACCAGCTACTCCACCTACACATAAATATGGTAAGCTCCTACAACTAAATAATTCAAAGGCAATGAATGGAATTTTAAATGGTTTACGTGAAATAGAGTTTGTAAAATTTATGCATTGCACATCATCAAAAGAGATTTGGGATAAGCTAAAAGGTATATATGAGGGAGACAAAAAGGTCAAAATGGCAAAATTTCTAAATCACAAGAAAACATTTGAAGACCTAAAGATGAAGTATGAGGAAAACATTGCTACATACCTACTTTGTGTGGATGAGGTTGTTAACTCCATGCAAGGACTTGGGTTTAAATTTGAAGAAACAGATATTTGTCACAAGATTTTAAGGTCACTCCCTAAGAGGTATATTGAAAATATTTCAGCCATAGAAGAGTTAAAAGATATTGAATTTTTGACAAGGGATGAGCTACATAGAATTCTCACAACATTTGAGATGAGAATAAAAGAGGAGTCTATCCCCTAGAAAGAAGCAACTTTCAAAGTTACAAAGAAGACAAAGGGTAAGAAGTCAGATTCAAGTAATGAGTTATCTAGTGATGAAGAAGCAAACTATAGCAGAAGGAACAAGGAATAAATAAAATATAAAGGTACGAAAATAGTTAGGTGTTTTAATTGTGGTAAATATGATCACTATGCATCTAATTGTCCAGAGGCTAGAAGTAGCAATGATGATGAAAAATAGGATCATAAGAACAAGAAAATAGGAAAACACATGTACCAAAAGAAAAGCAGGGATGGACAAGGCAAGCAAGGAAAGAAGTTTTTCCAAAGGCATAAGAAGAATTTTTATGTAGATAAGGCAGGTAAGAGTTCAAGTGATAGTGATGAAAGGTCCTCATATAATGAAGAAGAAGAAATTCTATTTTTGATGGTAGAAATTGAAGATGTTAGAAAAAGGGCACCAATAATTCTCAAGTGTTTTAGGTGTGGTAACTTTGGTCATCTTGAAGAAAAGTGCACAAGGAATGGGTTCAGTTTCAGTGAGGATGAATATGAAGATGCTCTTGAAGGTCCAAAAGAAAAAAGTCTACTTTTGGCAATAGAAGAAGAAGGAAGTTCTCCTATTGAAGATAAATCAAAGAAAGGAGAAGTTGATCTTGAGGGTGAGCTTATTTTTGCTCTTAAGGAATTAAGGGAGGTAAGAAAGCAGAACTCAAAACTCAAGCTTCAATTTCAAGAATGTGATGAAGAGAAAGGGAGGCTTAGACAAGAACTCAATGAGTTGAAAGATAAATTTGAAAAGAAAAAAAAGGAGTTGAAGAGGACATGATTGAACAACTAAAGATTAGAACATGAGATAGCTTCACTAAGGAAAGGAATTGAAAAGTTTAATAACAAGATCATATAGTTTGAAAGAAGCTCAAAGAAATTGGATGATATTATCAAATCACATAGATCTCCATTTATGAGGATAAGACTTGGTTTTGAACAGGAACATAGAGGACAAGGAGAGGAGTCAATCTCAAGCTCCAAAGAAGAAGAAGCTTCAAAAGAAGAGAGTTAGAGAGAAAGTGAGACTTCTGAGGATAAGTTGGAAAATAGAAATTTCAACAAGGAAAGGAACAATGCACAAATAAGGAATAAATGGAATAGGAAACATCATAGGGAAGAAGAGACTAAGAGACCAATGGGGTCTAAGGCAAGGTTTCTTCAATGGATGTTGCTTCTCATGTCACAGGTTTGGGCACAAGGCTACACAGTGCATGACACATGAAAGATAGGGATATGGTTTCACCAATAGAAATTTTAGAAATGGGCATCTCTTTCAAGGGTATTGCTACTCTTGTAATCAGTTTGGTCATAAGGTAGTTAATTGCAGGGTTCATGATAGGAATGGATATGGCTTCACCAGGAGAAACTTCAAGATATTTGCACCTTCAAGGAATCACAACATTAAGTGCAATAATTTTGGATATATAGCTAAGTGGTGTAGAGAAAAATTTCTAGAGATAAGCAGGAACAAGAACATTCAGAGGAATTAGAAGGATCAGTTGAGGAAGAAGGTGGACAAAGGTAAAGATCAGTATATGCTAGGAGTAGAGATACTCCCACCCCAAAATTAACCACCTCAAGAGAGGAGGTGGGGGAAGGGGCTAAGCTAAGAGTCTCATTCTTAGCCCCAATCCCCAAAAGTGGCCCTTTGCCATTGATGTCAAAGGGGGAGATATTTGAGTTAGGGGGAGAGCATTCAGTCAGGGGAGCAGTTTCTCATGGGGAGCAATTTTGGAAAAAGGAAAAATGAATGGTTACAGAAAAGGGTTGCCATCAATGACAAAGGGGGAGATTGTTGGAAATTTTGAGTTAGTTGTGTTGTCATTGATGTCAAGAGTTAGTGTCAGTGATCAGTGTAGGACTTGGAAAAAGAAGGGTTAAAATATTTATATTTTAAGCCCAAGATATTTGGTTTAAGAGCTTCACATGATTGGTCAAAAGGATGGTTAAATACCCTAAAGGAAAGGCCTAAAGGAAATAATATTATAATATTTATTATTATAATATTAAAGGAGGTCAAAAAAGGTCTAAGGGCGAAAGAGAAAAATACCTAGGCCCAATGGAAATAATATTATCATATTAAAGGTTAAAACTAAAGCCTAAGGTATTTTCTAAATTATTTATATTATAAATTAATTTATAAAATAATATTATCTAAACCCTAAAGTTAGGGTGGGCGCAAATTCATTTTTAATTATTCTCCTCCCTGCCAACGTTCGATGAGATTGGCATATGGTATAAATACCATATGTTTTGCCAACCAAAAGATCAAGTCTTCGATTTATGCATATGTGAAAAAGCACAAAAAATTCTAAGTGCGAATTTCGTGAGCATAAGAAAAGGTTTTTAATTTTTAAATGGGGCATCAAAAAACGTGACGAATAAATCATTCGAGATGCAGAGCTTTGTCACAAACCGATTGGTTTTGCTAGTGGCAAGTGGTCGGTGTGTAAGGCACTGGGAAAGCAAAGGTTCCACATTCAAGTCTCGATGGCTGCAAAGAGGTAAGGGTTTTTATTTTTGTTTGGTGCCAAATGAAGGTACTAAGCGAACGAGGTGATTTTCCCTCCCAAGTGAGCTCCTAGCTCATGTAGCAGTTGGGCAACGACTAGGGCGCTGGTAATAGTGTGACCTGGGATTGAATTCCATCGAGGAGCGCACAAGGTAATTTAATTTTTATTATTATTTTGTTTATTAAAGCGCATGGTCTAAGGTTGCATAGTGAGCATTATTTGAGTGCGTGGTCTAATTTGTTAAGTGAGCGCCTAGGGAGATATAAGGAGGATAAGTTAAAATTAAATTTTACCTTAGTTAAAAGGTTGTAAATGTTATAATTGTGATTTAAAAGTAAATTGCATTATTTCTGATTTGTATATTCAATTATTTTTGGAAATGCAATTTTTGAGTAGGGAGACATAAGTAAGAATTTTGGATTAATTTATGCATTAAATTTTTGAAAGAGGTTATAGTGAAGTTGAGTGATTGGAATCTTTGTTTGAAAAGTTTGGAGACTATAAGGTGTACTTAAGACTTGATAATTTTTGTATGGTGAATTATTTTTAGGAGGATATTTTTGGAGATTTTGAAATAGATAGTTGCTATTTAGCCTTGAGATTGGCAAAGAAGATTTGATTGTGATTGAGACAGGTTTTGAAAGCATATCTCCATCAAAACAAAAGGTATGGGCACATCTGCCTTGTGAGTGGAATATTGTTGGATTGAATGTTGTAATGCAAAGTTGGAGTGAAAAGGTTTGTTTGATAAGCATTGTTGGAAATGTTTGAGTGAGTTTTCATGTGCATGATTGGTGAATGTTTGTGAGGACAATTGAGTGTGAAATTGAAAACTATCTTGAACTAGGGTTTGTAAAAGGACATGAATATCATTTTTATGTGAAGTTGAGAACTATCTTGAGCTAGGGTCTGTGAAAGATCATGAGTATCATTGTTATGTGAATTTGGAATCATCTTGAGTTAAGGTTTGAGTTCCAAAGTGTGAGTTGTTAAAAGTATAGTGAAACACTTGGTTAGGGTTTGTAAGCAAGTTGTGTTTCATTGAGTGGATGGTTGAATGAAGTTGGATGAGAATTATTGATTGGAAGTATTGGAGTGATAGTTCAAGTTCTGTGAAATAAATTGTTCTTTATTCTAAATTGATTTGAAAGAGAGTTTGGAAGTGATTGAGTGTTTTTGTGAGTGTGAAACATATTGAGTCTCTAACCATTCTCTATATGTTTCTATGGTTAAACAAGATTCTAAGTGAAACTTGTTTGTGTGATTGAAGAGGTTTTTTGAAAGAGATTAAGTTGAGTTTTGTATGCAAGTTTTACAATTGATTTGAATAAGCTTTTGTGAAAGCTAGTGAGCAGATTTGAGCAAGTCCTAGAGGGGACTTAAGGACAGAGTTAAGCAAACTTTTTTGTTGACTTTGAGAATATTTGAGTAAGTCCTAGGGGACTTAAGAGTTAAGCAAGCTTTTGTGAAAGCTTGTGGGCAGATTTGAGTAAGTATTAGAGGGGACTTAAGGAAAAATTTGTGTGAGCTTTTGTGGAAGCTTACAAGCAGATTTGAGGTAAGTCTTGGTGAAGACTTGTTGAGCATATTGAACTAGTTCTAGGGAGGACTTATTGAGCAATATTTGAGGTAAGTCTTGGTGAAGACTTTTTGAGTAGATTGGATAAGTTTTAGAGATAGATTTGTTGAGCAATTTGAGGTAAGTCTTGGTGAAGACTTGTGGAGCAGATTAGAGGCAAGTCTTAGAGAAGACTTGAGAGTAGATTGAGCAAGTTCTTGAGAGGACTTGTGGACATATTTGAGGCAAGTCTTAGAGAAGACTTGAGAGAATTCTAATAAGAAAAAAAAAATTATTGAGGTGTATGATACCAAGGGAGAATTGTATATCTACTAACCATTAGTTACCTAGTTCCAAAGGAATGATATATACATGTCCTAACTAGGATCATCATTTTACATCATAATTGATCTCACAACTCATGGTAGAGATGGTCCTAAAGCTATGGATGAGGGATAAAACCATAAGCTATTAAATATGATGGTTAGTGAAGGGAAAATCTATACTAGTGATAGGTGTTCTAGAAGCACTCTAAATTAGGTAGTAAAATCACTCATTAATCAAGCCTCTTTGTGGGTTTCCAACTAAATAAAGAAAAAATATAGGAGTAGTCTAGAGTTCAAACATAGGTTGATAGGATATAGAAGGTAAGAAGGGATGGTGAAAAACACCCGATGGCACCTTTGGAAGTGTGAAACAAAATGGATTCCAAAATATGTGCAATATGGTTGAAAATACTTTAAAGGGAGATAAATTTCATGTCATCTTGAGAGGTTTCCAAGAGGTGTAAGAAAGAGCCAATAAAGATAAAATGGGATATGGTGGTATGGTCATGAGTAATACTTGGAGGTCGAGATTGTCATTCAAATTGAAGGTGTTATAATGCATAAAATATAGGACATAATCTACCCCTTCAATATGTTGTTTATAACCACAACATTGATGCTTGGAGGTTGGAACAAGGAGGAAGCATGGTCATGCCCCTATCACCTAGATGGAATCTAGTAGAAGAATCAAGGCCTTATCCTTTCAATGCTTGACTAAAACCTAGAACTTTTATGATCATTGAAAGAAAAATATTGTTTCTACCCATATCCCATAAGGACTCATAAGGGGTGCTAAAATTAAGGTATAAAAGGTAAATGCATTTGGCTAGGGATGTCATGACCCTCTTTAGTGAACTATTTGGCACAAAAAAACAATGTATTAACCTATGATTTGGTGATACCGAGTTTGAATAATTGAACCAACTATATTATATTTAGTTGATTTAGAATGGTATGTCATTGCTAACATATTGCCAAGTGTGCAGGATCGGGTACACTCATAGGTGGAGAAGGCAGAAACATCCACCATAAATGAGGGTACTTAAGATCAAGGGAAATGATGATTAAGGTACTCAGAGGTAACATGGATATATATATTCATATAGGCATGCATTTTCAGAAGGGATAATAATCAATTACTGATCACCTTGAGCCTTAGTTGATAGCCTAGTAGCTATCATAAAATATTTGGCTGAGATGGGTGATTGGGTTGATGGAAATATTCCCTCTTTGTTGTTTCGTAAACTTTATTGCTCTTTTCTACATCATGACTTGGGTAGCATAATGTTAGAATTTCAATAGTAGAACAACTACAGAATGCATGTAGTTGCATAAAGTAAATTTTTATTTTGAAATGTTAAGTGAGCATAATTTTTATGAAGAAAAAGGGAATTAAGTTTAATTGATAATTGAAGGTGCATTTAAACTAAATAATGATGTTTTGATTAAATGATGATGTGAATTAATTTAAACTCATTAATAAAATTTATCTTAGTGATAAATGAAAATTCATTTAAAGTGATTAAAAAAAAGAAAAAATATTTTAATGATAATGCAATTTCATTAATAAACTTTAATGAAATGAAATAAATGGAAAAAAAAGAAGATAAATCCATTTAATAATAGATAGAAATATTTTATTTAAAAAATAAACAATTAGGGTAATTGTTTTTAAATAAAAGTAATGTATTTTAAATGGTAATAAAATATCATAAGTGATGTTTTATTAGGAAAGGTACTATTTTCATCTAAAATCATCTAAATTTCCATTTCCCTCTATATAGAGTGCAACCTATGTAAATGACCTTGGGGCTCTATTAATTCCCAAAATGGAAATAAGCGATAAAAGAATGCTTGCCCCTAGAGTGAGGTGAGATGAGGGATAACAACACTGAAATAAAAGAGGCTCGAGGATGGCTCAAATTTTGAGATATGAGGGTGTGGACGGGCCACCTAGGAGGAAGGAGTACGTAAGGTAAGAAGAAATAAAAAGAAAAAAGAAAACGAAGGAGGAGGAGGCAAGAAGGAGGAAGAGGAAACATAGAGGGTATGAAGAGGAGTGAACAGTAAGCAAAGGAGGGAAGTGATAAAGGAGCCACCTGTTTCTAACACATAGGAGTACTAAGGTTGGAGTTGTCTAAGATTTACTCGTTTGCATACTTTTTTTATAACATGAGAATAAGTATAGAACCTAGTTAAAACCCCCTATAGCGTGTTAATTTTCTTAGAAGGTTTACAGCCTTGACATTTTAATTAAAATGTAGGTAAAAATATAATGTAGGTTTGGGCATCCTGTGAGACTCCTTGTTGTTTTGAATATATGGAAGCTTGGCCTCATCATCATCTAAAGCTTGTGGAAGGCATTATTTAACTTCCTAGTTTTTTATAAAAAACAATAGTCAGGGCCTTTATTGCATTTTCCACTGTGTATGTGTAAGGAAGCACTATGTTTTCCACTATGTATAAGGAAGAGTTGTGTTTTCCACTTTGTATGTGTAAGGAAGTGTTGCATTTTACACTATGTATGTTTGTGTAAGCGTTGTCCAAAAGGACCACTGTGTGTGGAAGCGCTATCCAAAAGGACCATTTCGTGTGGAAGCATTGTACAAAAGGACCACTGTGTGTGGAAGCACTGTCAAAAAAGAACCACTGTGTGTGGAAGCACTGTGTCTAGAAAAGCCACTAAGTTTTTATGGAAATGCTGCATTTTCCCACGATGTGAGTGTGGAAGCATTGTGTCTAGGAAGGCCATTGTGAGTTTATAGAAGCGCTACATCTAGGAAGGCCATCGTGAGTTTATGGGAGCGTTGCATTCTCCCACTGTGTGAGTATGGAAGCACTATGTCTAGGAAAGCCATCGTGAGTATGTGGAAGTTCCTGTAGTGAAACCCCTAGGCAGAGTGTAGAGTGTATGGTTTTACCTTCCTTGGATTCCAAGATAGTCATCATTTGACCTTCCTACCGAAGCTATTTCGCATCGCCATGACTTCATAGTAATCTAAGGTCCTGTATTATAGTAAGGTGTACCTTATGATAATAATATTAAAGCAGAACTTTGATTATTATGAAATATCTTATGAGATAAATATTAAAGTAGACCTTTTATTTTTATGAAATATCTAATGAGATAAATATTAAATTAGATATTTAATTATTATGAAATATCTTATGAGATAAATATTAAATCAGACCTTTTATTATTATGAAATATCTTATGAGATAAATATTAAATCAGACCAATGATTATTATGAAATATCTTATGAGATAAATATTAAAGCAGACCTTTAATTATTATGAAATATCTTATGAGATAAATATTAAAGCAAGCCTTTGATTTTTATGAAGTATCTTATCAGTATTTAATTAAAATAGACCTTTAATTATTATGAATTATCTTAGGATATTTTAATTAAAGTATGACCTTTAATTAATAATATTTAAACTATGTGACTTTAATTAAAGTAAGACCTTTGTTAAGTAAGATCATGAAGAGGCTATTTTAACTAAAGTAGTGAAACTTTGGATAAGGTTATGAATCTTTAATTGAGGTTATGAATCTTTCATTAAGGTTGTAAATCTTTGATTAGTAAGTCCATGATGTAGAATTTACTTAAAAGTGCTTCATAAGAAAACATAATTATGTTATAGGATTGATGACAAAGATTTTGTGAATTAAATGGATGATTAGATTTATTCTTTGAATTAAAGTTATGGGCCTTTGATGTAGGGAATGAATGAAGACTTTGTTTTAGAGGTTAAAGGTATGGGAATTTAATGCTTCAAAACATGATTAGATTTGATTGAGCATATGTGAATTAAATGGATGATTAGATTTATTCTTCGAATTAATGTTATGGGGCTTTGATTTAGG
The DNA here is from genome assembly GCA_028583015.1 of Wollemia nobilis. NCBI lineage: Eukaryota > Viridiplantae > Streptophyta > Pinopsida > Araucariales > Araucariaceae > Wollemia > Wollemia nobilis. The sequence goes on along the minus strand of JAQPPZ010017025.1, from coordinate 1,246,358 downwards.
GAATGAATGAAGGATTGTTTTATAGGTTAAAGGTAAGGGATTTTAATGCTTTAAAATATGAATAGATTTGATTAAAGTGAGACCTTGATCTAAGTAGAACATGTTGGATGACTCTTTAAGAGAACTTGAGAGGTGAAAATAAAAGTGAAGGATATTTTATAAAATCCATTATGCATTAGATGGTTGGATACTTAATTAAATTTCATATAGTTTCAATTTTGAGAAGTAAATGAATAGATGTATTTAGAGGTATGTCTATCCTGAACCATGAGCACACTGATCCCCTACTAGCCTCAAAAAACCAATGGGAAGCAAGGATAAGTGAGGAGTTCAATGGAACCAAAGAATAGGTAATCGTATTTTATGTTGATTTACTTATGTTCGAGTAGATTAGAATTATGGGGAGATATACCTGATGTAGATGGTAATAATATTTAGAGTAATAAGGACTTACCATGCAAGATTTAATGCAATAATTGGTTACTAGTTTAGAGAAGGTACTTTTACTTTAATATTGTGCTTGGATTTAATGTGTATGATTCTCTTTCTGTTGATGATATTCTCTTTTAGTATTAACCCTTATTTTATTTTATTTTCTTGATGCTTAGTGATTATGCCTTTTTTGTTTTAATATCTAGATGTATTTGTGTTTTATTGGAATGATAAAATCAATATTAAAGTTCTACGGTAAACTTAGAGGTGACCTAAGGGAATTGAAAACCCCTTAGGGTGAACATAGGTAACCTAAGGGAATTGACAACCCCTTAGGGTGAACATAGGTGACCTAAGGGAATTGAGAACTCATTAGGGTGAACATAGGAGACCTAAGGGAATTGAGACTCCCTGAGGGAGATAAAATACTAAGTTGTCGAGGGACAACATCTAAGTTAAGATAGCTCATCAGGTAGATGATATGGATAGCTTGACTCACAATACTTATAGGATAACTACATATAATCGATTGTGTATGGTATGGTGATGCATGCATACCTTCTATTGATTGAGGGTGATAAGTCTAACTCATGAAGAGTGATGAGATAGATAGACTTGTTTGTAATAATATATGTTACGCCTACACAAAGGGGATTTGTGTTAGGGTCCCTCATGAGATGTCAATTTCAAGAAAATTTAGGGGATTTAAATGTTAGGTAAATATTAGGTTTGGTTAGGGGTTCATGAGTCTCTCTCCTTAGAAAAAAAACTTTTTCTATTTTTTTATGTTTTTGTTTGTGTGTTTTTGGGTCATTACATTTGGTATCAGAGGTCTAGGTATGAGGGTATAAATATTCAATGTTTGCTTAAGGGAATTAGATATCTCCAATGAAGGCTTGCTTAAGGTAAAGGTTATATATGGGATGACCTAGGATTCCTTATTTGCTAGGATCTAACAGGAATTAACCCCAAGTGCAAGTGGATGTTAGGATGCCTTAGTATGAAATTTAATATTAGTGACACATCCTAGCCTAGGATGTTACCCTACTTAGATTTTTTTATGCATCTAACAAGAGAACTTTGTATTATGGATTGAATTAGAGATACAACTTAAGATGAAACTATAATCTAATTTTATTTTTTGGATGGAACCAGGTTAAGATGATACATAAGACCGAAAGAGGGAGGTCTACACCTAGGCAAACTCAACAAAGTAATATCAAAGAAGAAAACCAGGATGGGGGACCAACAAGCCCTAATAGGGAGGTAGAATACCTCACCATAACAATTACTACTATGTAGGATCAGATAAGATAATTGCTGGAAATAGCTACAAACCAGAATTCACAAGTTAAAGGCTTAGAGGTTGGTCCAAGTAGTGGACTAACTATGGAACAAGTGCAAGCCAGAGCCCAGGTATAAAAGGAGATATCTAGGGACATGAAAAACATTAGTATCTCCAATTTTTATGGGGAGGGCGAAGGGGATGCAACGAAAGCATGAATGAGAGAACCAAAGGTTCACTTTATGGTAAAAGGCTACTCATCAAGAACCCAAACACTTTGGGCTACGATCAAATTGGAAGGAGCTACTTTGGAATGGTGGGAAACCCACTATGAGGAAACTAAGTTTGAACCTATTGACACTCCATGGGAATATTTTGTAAACATATTCAAGAAAATATTTCTAACAGAGCATTTATATGCCTTAAAGTTTGAGGAATTTTCTAGTCTAAATCAAGAAACCAACATAGTGAAAGTGTACTACAAGAAGCTAGTGAGATTGTTTAAGTATGTACCTATTTATAATGAGAAAATGTAGGTCCACAAGTTCACTCTTAGATTTTAGTCTAGGATAAAGCATGATGTAGATATGTAGGAGCCTAAGTCATTGTAAAAGGTGTATGACCTAGCAAATAAGATAGAGTTACACTTCCGTTATAAATATGGCACCATATCCGAGCAAGCTCAACAAGAGCTAAAGAATAGGAATAGTGTTGGGTTTGTGAAATGGGAGGCTGGTCAAGAATGGAAGGCTAAGAAACCCAAAAATCCTAAGAGGAAACCTAATGGAAATCAAAAGAAGTTCAAGAAGAACTTTTATAAGAAGGATAACAAACCCAATAATACCAAAACTTAACCACATAAATTGCAAGCTCCAACTCCAGCAGTTAAGATAGGGTATTAGAAACCTAAAAAGCAACACGGACCCAAGGAATGGTGCTACAATTTTTGGGGATCTCATTACTATAATCAATGTCCATATCGAGCAAGGACTAGCACAACTAATGAAAAGGGAAGGAATCAAAACATCAGATCTACGCCACAATTGGGAAGTAGAAGCTAGAAGGACAAACCATCCCATTACTTGTGAAAGGTAAGGTTTTTAATAAGCAAGTAAACATTTTGATAGATAGTGGACCCACTCAAAATTTTATTTCGTCTAGTATAGCAAGGATTGTGTCAAAAAGTACAGGATATTTGACTCAAGGGTGGAAGGTTGAGGATGGTTCTAGGCAGACCTACTCGATGAACCAATGTTATCCTATGATATAAGTTGCTCTATTTAATGGGACTATGGAATGTTGTTTATATGTAGCTCCCCTACATGTATTTTATGTGATCCTAGGGATGGATTGGCTATAAGCTTGTAAAGTCTTAGTCAATTTTCAAGATCGATGGATTGAGTATTTAGAAGAAGGTAGGAGGAGACTCAAAATTCATAGCAAACAAGGGGTGTTTGAGCCTCGGATGTTGTCAGCTATGCAACTGAAAAAGATCCTAAAGAGAGGAGGAATAGTGTACGTAGTAAAACTCAATGAAGTGGAAGACTACAAAAAAGGTGAAATACTAAGACAACATCCGATTTTGTAGGATTTTAAGGATGTATTTCTAGAGGACTTACCTAGACTACTTCATGTACAAGAATTTGACTTCACAATTGAGTTGATGATAGGATTTGAACCTATTCATAGATCCTCGTATAGGATGAATCCCATTGAAATGTAAAAATTGAAGGTTCAATTTCAAGGATTATTAGATAAATGTTTGATAAAACAAAGTGTGTCACCGTGGGGTGCATCGATTTTTTTTATGAAAAATAAGGATGGTTCATTAAGATTGTGTATTGATTATAGGATGCTAAATAAATCTACAACCAAGAATCAATACCATTTACCTAGGATTGAAGACTTATTTGACTAGTTAAAATATGCCAACATGTTTACTAAGATCGATCCAAGATCTGGGTATCACCAGTTAAGAATTCATGAGGAGGACACTCACAAGATGACATTTAAGACTAGGTATGGACATTATGAGTTTATGATCCTACCATTTGGACTGACTAATGCCCCAATTGCTTTCATGAACTTAATGAACAATGTGCTCATGAAGCATTTGGACCAATTTATATTGGTGTTCTTAGATGATATCCTAATATACTCTCAAGATAGAGAATATCACGATAAACATCTTAGGATCATGTTATAATTGTTAAGGGAAAACCACATTTATGGAAATTTAGCTAAGAGTGAATTCTATGTTCCAGAGGTATGATACCTTTGACACATAATATCAGAGAAAGGAATTGTTATGGGTCCAAATAATATAGAGGCTATCCTAAATTGGCCACCCCCTACTAATGTGACTGAACTGCAAAGCTTCATGGGGTTAATGGGCTACTATAGATGTTGTATAAAGGATTACTCCAAAATTTTTGGAGCCATAAATAACCTTTACAATAAAGGAAAGGAATTCAAGTGGTCAGAAAGGTGTGAGGTTGCCTTTGTACTACTAAAGCATAAGCTTACTACCCACCAATACTAAATGTTCCTAATCCATAAGGGGACTTTTCAGTATGCACAAATGCATCAATAGAAGGGTTAGGAGGGGTACTCTCACAAGAAGAGTCAATAGTGGCATATACTTCAATGAAGCTCAAAAAGCATGAAGTTAATTATGCTACACATGATCTATAATTAGTTGTAGTGGTGCATGCTTTAAAGGTTTGGCACCAATACTTGGTGGAAGACCTTTTGAATTAAATACTGACCATCAAAGTATGCGGTCCATATTCACCCAAACAATACTCAATGTGAGACAGAGAAGATGGGTGGAATTTCTCATTGAGTATTATTTCAAGATTGAATACATAAAACTAAAGGATGATAAAGTAGTTGATGCTTTAAGTAGGATAAAATATATAGCAGCCATAACTAAAATTCACATGGACCTGATGGATTGAGTGAGATAGGAGCAATCTTGAGATGAGTATTACCAAGAAATTAGAGTTAAGATGAACATAGATCCTGAAGTAAATAAGGAATTTAGTATGAAATATGAATTTTTGTGTTATAAGGGAAGGGTCATCATACCAAAAATAGGTGATTTGAGGAACCTGATAATGCAAGAATCCCATAGATCTCCTTATTCTGCTCATTTGGGTGGAGCCAAAATGTAATAAAACATGAAAATAACCTTTTTTTGGTTAGGAATGAATAAGGATAATCATATCTTATGTTGCTCAATGCATTTAATGTTAAGAAGTTAAGGTAGAATGGTAACATCCTGTAGGAAAACTATAATTGCATGAGATACCTATGCAAAAGCGGTAGGTTATATCCATGGACTTTATAGTGGGTTTACCCAAAACTCAATACCAACATGATGCCATATTTGTAGTGATAAAAAAATTGACTAAAGTTGTTCATTTCATACTAGGGAATACTAAGGATGATGCTCAGGTGGTAGCTAGAAGATTCATCAAAGAGATATTATGATTGCATGAATTTCCTGAGGTAATTATCTTATATAGAGACTCCAATTTCACTTCAAATTTTGGAAATGCCTTCATAGTGTAGTTGGTACGAAACTAAATATGAGTTCAACATACCACCCTAAAACTAATGGCCAAACAAAGTGGGTAAACCAATTTATGATAGACATTATCCACAAGTACTGCATGGATCACAAGTCTCATTGGGAAGATTGTCTACCTTTGGTAGATTTTTCCTAAAATAATGGACTTCACTCCTCACTAGGAATGGAACCTTTCAATGCCTCATATGGTAGAAAGTGTAGAACACCATTGTCTTAGGATAACCTAGAAGATTGAGTTATGATTGGGCCAAAAATGGTCATGGTGATGTAAGATCAGCTAAAGGAAATTAGGCAAAGGCTTAAAGAAGCTACGGATAGGTAGAAGAGTTATGCATATCTAAAAAGGATGCCAAGAGAGTATTCTATTGGAGATAAGATGTTCTTAAGGTTTAATAACCCATAAGAGTGCTATTAAATACATGAAGTTGGATTCACGTTTTGTGGGGCCCTTTGAAATCATGGAAAATATCAGTTTGATTGCATAATGACTTGCACCACCTAATCTATCCAAAATCCATGACACTTTCCACATATCCTTGCTTAGGAAATATGTTGTTGACCTCAAACATGTGTGGGATGTTTCTAATTTTTAGATGGAAAATCTAGAGGCCATTGAAGTACTTCCAGTGAAGATTCTCAAGTTTCTTTCTAAGTCCATGCAGAATCAGACTCTTGAACAATGTAAGGTCCAGTGGGACCAATTATCAAAGAAAAATTCCACTTAGGATAAAGTGGAGGTTATGCAAAAACATTTTCCCTTTTTGCTTGAAGCTATATAATGTAATAATTCTTATTTTTTTGTCAAAAAAAAAAAAAAATTGGAAACACCAAGGATGGTATTTAATTCTAGCAGGGGAGGATGTCATGACCCTCCCTAGAAAACTATTTGGCACAAAGTAAACAATCTATTAACCTATGATGTGGTGATACCTATTTTGAACAATTAAATAAAATATATGATTTTTAGTTCATTTATAATGGCATGTTATTGCTAACATATTTCCAAGTAAGTAGGATCAGGTACACTCATAGGTAGAGAAGGTAGAAACATCCACCATAAACGAGGGTACTTAAAATCAAGGGAAATGATGATTAAGGTACTTAGAGGTAACATGGATAGATACCCTCATATAGGCATGCATTTTTGAAAGGGATAATAATATAATATTAATCACCTTGAACCTTAGATGATAGCCTAACAACTATCATAAAATATTTGGCTAAGATGGGTGATTGGGTTGATGGAAATATTCCCTCTTTGTTGTTTTGTAAACTTGATTGCTCTTTTCTGCATCATGATTTGGTAGCATAATGTTGGAATTTCAATAGTAGAACAACTACAAAATGCATGTAGTTGCATAAAGTAAATTATTATTTTGAAATGTTAAGTAAGCATCATTTTTATGAAGAAAAAGGGAATTAAGTTTAAATGATAATTGAAGGTGCATTTAAACTAATTAATGAGGTTTTGATTAAATGATGATGTGAATTCAATTAAACTCATTAATAAACTTTATCTTAGTGATAGATGAAAATTCATTTAAAGTGATTAAAAAAAGTTTACTTTAAATATAATGCAAATTCTTCAATAAACTTTAATGAAATGAAATAAATGAAAAAAAAAAAAAAGAGAAATCCATTTAATAATAAATAGAAATATTTTATTTAAAAAAAAGAAACAATTAGGGTAATTGTTTTTAAATAAAAGTAATGTATTTTAAATGGTAATAAAATATCATACGGGATATTTTATTAGGAAAGGTACTATTTTCATTTAAAATAATCTAAATGTCCTTTTCCCCTATATAGTGCAATCTATGTAAATGACCTTGGGGCTCTATTGATTTCCAAAAATGGAAATAAGGGATAAAAGAATGCTTGCCACCAGGGTGAGGTGAGATGAGGGATGGCAAAATTGAAATAAAAAAGGCTCAAGGATGGCTCAAAATTTTTAGAACAAATGAATATTCTCTAAAGTTATACTAGGATAGACACACTTGAGTTTCCACTCCTCCATGTGTCAGGTGAACTTTGAGTGGTGTCTTCATCAAACTTGATGAGTTGTTCCACTCCTCCATGTGTTAGGTGAACTCTCAGTGGTGTCTTCATCAGAATTGATGAGTTTTTGTAATCCAATGGCTCTCAATGATCAACTTTACTATTTATACAAAGTTGATCCTTGGAATAAATCAATCAGTTCTATTTTGTTTCTTCAAATATTGTAATGCTTTGTATTTCTACTCTTGGGAATTCTAACATGGTATCAGATCAGGGTATATTATGCTAACATTCTCTCTTGAAGGGGGTTTCGTGAACTAGTTCTTAATATCTTATTCTTTGCTTTTTAAAAAAAAGAGGTTTATTCATATTGTAGTATGCTCATATATGCAATTTTTTTAAAATATATTTGCTTATCGTAATACCTACTGGTTTATATAATTTTATTTTACCATTAATGTAAATATTTCAAAAATTTTGTGTTCACTACTTTGTGTATCCATATTGAATTTTTTTTGCCTCTTTAAAAAAACTCCTTAACGAACACAGCTTCCTTTAAAACAATTAAAGCAACGTTGCATCCCGTTCTAGGTGTTTTTTAATTTATATTATTTCTTCCCCTCTCGAATGCAACCATCGCTGCATTTCAATCAAGAAGAAAACTAATATAAATCAAACATTTTTTTAGAAACCCCCTATTTTTATTTGTCCTCCTACTTCGCCTACATTTAAATTTTTTCCTTTAAATTCCAACTTGTTCTGCTTTCAATAGCCTTCGCTGCATATTTCATAATGAAGAAGGATAAGCGTTCGGTGTCATTTTTCCCTCGCTACGTACCTTCTAACATGGAGGAAAGGGAAAAACTGTAGGCCCTTAATTTTGGTGGGCACTTAATTTTTTTTTGATCTTACAATCTCAAATTGTTTTTTCTTTGTAAATTTTAATTAATGTAAGGATCGCTCTCTACATCACCAATTAATGACTCTTGGTCTACCTACCTAGACCAACATTCGTAATTTTTTCCCGAACGTGGCCTTTGGCCAGCATTTTGTTGTGGCACACCTTGAGACTACGTCTCTCAACGGGAATTTCCCTCGTTAATTTTTTATATTCTTCGAAGATCTTGAGAATTTAGGATGTGTTCTACTTGAAGTTCATCATATATGTTTGTCCTTTGGTGCTCAAGAGGATCTTATTTCCCCTTGTTATATAAACATATTTCTAAACTTAAAATCATGAATCTTTTGTATTCCTAAGATTCGGTAAAGCTTAGATTGATATTTCTTTGGGCCCATTTTATATTGTTCCCTGTAGATCTTTGCAAGTGCTTTTTATTGAAGTTAGTGTGTGGTGAGATAATCTATTTTGCAAGTGAAATATTTAGAAACACTCAGGTCACCGCATCCTCTCTTTGGTGCCTTACTCTTAGCATCTCCGATTTGTCTTTTAAAGTTGGTTTGTGGCACAGTTGCTAAGGGAGAATCTCTGCTTTGGCGTCACTCCTCTCAACATCTCTCCAATGCATCATATGGTAAGGTGTTATATGATTTTTTAAAATAATATTTTTCTTATCCAATGTAGATATAGGAGTCTCATTTTTCTTGGATGTCACCATTGGTGCGGTGAACGTAGATGCCACCCTTCCTTATATCCAATGCAAATATAGGAGTCTCATTTTTCTTGGACGTCACTATTGGAGTGACGAACATAGATGCCACCATTTCTCATTGCTTGTTCATTGAAAGGTGCTTTGTGGACCCTTAATCGCTACCTTTCAAGACATTTTTTCCATTGCATCCTCCGTCTGACGTCAACCCCTTTAAGATACAAATATATATATATATATATATATATATATATATATATATATATATATATATATATATATATTGATTGTAGAAAGAAAAAAAAGCATTTCATTCCCTTTCCTTTCGAGATTTTTCTTCACCTAAAATCAAAGGAGAATTGTAAAACATTTAATAAACAATTTTCTGTGGGGAGTTTATAGGTGCCTTTTGCACCTATACTAAGTTTGCGGGGGGTGTCATTGCATCACTTTTTACATTCTTTTGCCTTATTTACTTTTTTCTTAAGTTGGTAATATTAATTTTGTTTATATATCTTGCTTAATATTAAAAAGGTGTTGATTAAATCCCCAATCCGTAATTAAATAAATTACTAAAATATTTTTTTACTATTTCTTTATTTCATTAAGCAAACTTTTATATTAACAACTTAAATTCTCTATTTTTCAAACTTATTTAATATTTTATATAGATATTTTAGTGAATTAAAAATATTTTCTTTCAAAAGAGTCTCTATATTAATTAATTTTTTGGGAATCAATTTGTTACATATAGTGAGTTTAAATGAAATAAAAGGGTATTCAATCCAATTCTTCCATAATAAAGAATAAATAAAATATATCTATTCTTTATTTATTATTTCATTAAGCAATTAAAAATCTTTGTGTTCAATTTATTATTGTTGAAAAAGAGTATTTTTTAATTATCTCTTTAAAAGCATTATTTCTCATTCTAAACTTCCTAAGAAGAACAAATAATTCATATCACCACTCACCTTATTGTACATACTAGTCAAATTATAGTTTCCCTCAAGTAAGGGTGAGTTATTTTGTAACCAATAGAGGCCTGGTTGATATTCACCTATGTTCCAAGTATCATATCTAATCAAATACTTATAGTTTCCCTCTAGTCAGGGTGGGTATTTGAGAAGAAAAGATATATAGGCCTGGCATATTTGTTCTCTTAACCATAATTAATATCAAATTTAATCAAAATACTTATAGTTTCCCTCTCGTTAGGGTGGGTATTTATTTAGTTATTTGGTGTTTCTAAAAATATTTGGCATATTTATCTCATTAACCTCATTAAATATCAAATAACCTCAAAATTACTTATAGTTTCCCTCTTGTTAGGATGGGTATTTTTGAGCAATTTGGTATTTTTATAGGATTCTGTTGACTAATATCCATTGCATTATCTAAATTAAAATTAAAGGGGGGACTTTGGGTTAACTTCAAAATTAATTCAATGAGTACAATTGATCCTCTCACTCCTCACAACTTCCATACACGAAAACCCAAAATTTTAAATCTCATTTCTCAGAAAGGGTTCACACACCTATTAGAAGAAAAGCAACCTGAGTTCGAAAAAGAATACGAAATATTTGTTCACAAAGGGAAAATGTATGAAACAATGGGTATTATAATCTCTAATGTGCATGAAATTTTATGGTTTCACATTTCAAATTGTAAAACTCCTTATGAAAGATGGGAGAAACTAAATACATTGTTTGGAAAAGTAGATCAAATAAGATCAATGCAACTAGAAGAAGAATTAACAACTCTATCTCTTGAGGACTTCAAATATATTGTTGACTTCCTCACCAAATTCAAAGAGGTCTTCACTCAATACAAAGGTAGTAGGAAGACTAAGACTGAAGAATAATGCATTTATCTAATCCTTTCTAAACTAAATGGTGTATTTCAAATATTTTCTACCACCTTTATATCTACCAAAGATGCTTTTGGTGCAACCTTTAAAATGCCCTTTTTAGAAGAGTTTTGTGATAGACTAACTAGGGAAGAAACAAAACTTGCAATATATGAAATATATTCTTCTTACTCTTCCTCAAAACCCTTATTAGCCTCCACCTCTTCTAAACAAAAATTCAAAAAGAAGGAAAAGGATCCCATAAATTGTACTCATTGAAAAAAGAATGATCATTCTGTAAAAAAATGCTGGAAAATATTACAACAACTAGAGGCAACTATGAAGGATCAAAATATAGATAATATAAAGTAAATAAGAAAAGTTGTTAATGTTCAAGGGAAAACCTCCAATTCTTCTTCTAATAATTGGGTCCTATATTTTTGAGCAACTCATCACATGACTACTCTAGATGAGTCATTCTCTTCTATCTTATCAAGTTCAACCTGTAGCATATAAGTTGGTGATTCTTACTTCATCCCAATCAAAGGAAAGGGTGATATAACCATTGATGGTGGCCCTATCAATAATGTTCTCTATGTTTCAAACATTGCTACAAATATCCTCTTCGTCTATCAGATTTGTGTTTCTGGAAAGGGAAAAAATGTTCTCTTCTATCCAATAGGAGTTGAGATAAGAGACTTTAAATATCCCCATTCTATCAAAGCCAAAGGAGATATTGATCACAAAACTCACCTATTTTACTTGAAAGGATTAAAAAATCTAGAAGGGGCCTCCTCTTTTGTGGCTCATGGAGATCTTGAAAGCAAATTTTGACATGAAAGGTTTGGTCATCTGAGTTACAACTATCTAAAGGAATTGAGCACCCATGAAATGGTATAAGTTTAACTCAAGTCTCTTCTATTTATGGATTTTGTCCTGGATGTGCTCTTGGAAAGCAACATCAAGATCCTTTCCACCCAAGTAGTTCTCTAAAAACTTCATCCCCTCTAGAATTAATCCATAGTGACTTGATGTCTTTTCCATAACCTTATTTCAAAGGAGAAAAATATGCTCTAACCTTTATTGATGACTTTTCTAGAAGAAATTGGGTCTACTTCCTAAAATATAAAAGTTATGTTCTATCCCACTTAAAAGTCTTCAAATCCTTAGTTGAAAATCAGGCCTCTTGCAATATCAAGCAAATTTACACAAATAATGGGGGGAAATACTACAGTAATGAGTTCTCCATATTTCTATCAAATCATGGCATCATTCATCAACATTCTGTCTCCCATAATCCTCAGCAAAATGGCATTGTAGAAAGAAAAAATTGAACATTAAAGGAAATGGCAAATTGTATGATCCATTCAAGAGATCTTCCAAAAGTTTTTTGGCCAGAAGATATTAATAGTGCCAATTATATTTAAAATTGCACACCTCATAAAGATCTTGATCATTTAACTCTTGAAGAAGCATGGACTAGTTCAAAACTAGATGTTACCTTCTTTAATATTTTTAGGTGTACTTCTTGGGTGCACATCCCAAAGAAGAAAATGAAGGCTCTAGATAAGAAAAGTAGAAAGCTCATTACTTCCTTGGAATCCAAATAAATCAAACAAATGTAGGTATTTCATTGTTTCAACAAAAATACACTCTAGATCTTCTTCGGAGGTTTAAAATATCAGATTGCAAACCTTCTCCTACACCTCTTTAATCTGGCATAAATCTAAGCACTTCCTACTCATCCTATTTATGTGATGCAACTCTATACTATCATCTTGTAGGGAGTCTGTTATACCTTACTCATACTCATCCAGATATCTCATATTTTGTTGGCCTCATATCTAGATTCTACCATCAACCTCACTTAGTCATTGGCAAGCAACACAAATAATCCTCTGCTACTTGCAAGGAATTACTCAATTTGGGATCTTATATAAGGGAAAATCCATGGATATCATTGGCTACATAGATTTATATTGTCTAGGTTCAGTAGAAGAAAAATATTCAACTTATGGCTATGTCTTTTATCTTGGTTCTTCACCAATAGCTTGGTTATGCAAAAAATAACAAGTGGTAGCCTTATCATATATAGAGGCATAATATAGGGCAACAATTTTACAAATTCAAGAAGATCTTTGGCTTCATAAAATTCTAAGGGAATTTGGTTTATCCAATGATAAATCTTTAACTCTTTGGTGTGACAATCAGAGCATAATTCACATTGCATGAAATCCAATTAAGCATCAGTGCACCAAGCATATTGAGATACATATGCACTTCATTCAAAAACACATTCAGAATGTGGACATATACTTGGAATATATTCCAAATTAGGAGCAAATTATAGACATCTTCACCAATTCATTTCCTTCTCTACATTACATACATTTGTGAGAGAAACCTGGAGTAATACAGCTGCATTGACATAGAGGTCTTCAACCTCTCCTTTTAATATTGTATTATTTGGAGGATGGTTTTCTACCTTGTGTTTTTTTCATCATCTATCCAAAAGTATATATTTTTCATGAGTACCTAATTAGGCCAAGTTTCCAGGATTCATTATTTTTTTGTGTGAAGAGGATAATATTCACCATCCAAAGACATGCCTCCATATTGGATATTTTTCTTGTAAAATATGGTTTTTACCCAAGGGATTTTTTCACCATCTATATATTGTAAATGAGTACCTCATTAGGAAATGTTACTGAGACTCATCCTTTTATTGTTTTAAGAGGACAATCTTAGCCACCTGGAGATAAGCCTCTTCCTTATTTATTTTTTGATTTATGGTTTTTCCCATTGGGTTTTTACCATATCTTCAAAAAATAAATTATTATACATGAATACCTCATCAGGCCTTGTTTTCGGGACTTATTTATATAAACCATGCCTAGTATCACTTAAGGGTGGGTGTTAGAATAAGTGAATATTATCTTAAGTTCTAATAGGATAGACACACTTGTGTTTCCACTCCTCCATGTATCAGGTAATCTCTCAGTGGTGTCTTCATCAGACTTGATGATTAGTTCCACTCCTCCATGTGTCAAGTGAACTCTCAATGGTGTCTTCATATGAATTGATGAGTTTTTGTAATCCAACGGCTCTCAATGATCAAATTTTCTACTTATACAAAGTTGATATGTGGAATAAATCAATCAGTTCTATTTTGTTTCTTCAAATATTGTAATGCTTTGTAGTTATACTCTTGGGAATTCTAACATAGATTTTGAGAGATGAGGGTGTGGACGGGCCACATAGGAGGGAGTACGTAAGTTAAGAAGAAACAAAAAGAAAAAGGAGAACAAAGGAGGTAAGAAGGAGGTAGAGAAAACATAGAGGGGATGAAGAGGAGTGCACAATGAGCAAAGGAGGGAAGTGGTAAATGAGCCATCAGTTTCTAATGTATAGGAGTACTAAGGTTGGATGTTTCTAAGCTTTACACATTTGCATACTTTTTGTATGACATGATAATAAGTATGAAACCTGGTTAAAACCCCCTATAGTGTGTTAATTTACTCTAAAGGTTTGAAGCATTGATATTTTAATTAAAATATAGGAAAAAATATAATGTGGGTTTGGGCATCCTATGAGAGTCTTTGTTGTTTTGAATATATGGAATTTCAACCTCACCATCATCTAAATATTGCGGAAGGCATCATTTAACCTTTTGGTGTTTTATAAAAAACAATAGTCAGGGCCTTTGTTGCATTTTCCACTATGTATGTGTAAGGAAGCGTTGCATTTTCTACTGTGTATGTGTAAGGAAGCACTGTATTTTCTACTATGTATGTGTAAGGAATTGCTGCATTTTCCAATGTGTATGTGTAAGCGTTGCATTTTCCACTATGTATGTTTGTGGAAGCATTATCCAAAAGGACCACTATGTGTGGAAGCTTTGTCAAAAAGGACCACTGTGTGTGGATGTGTGGAAGCACTATGTCTAGAAAATTCGCTAAGTGTTTATGGAAATGCTATATTTTCCCCCTGTGTGAGTGTGGAAGCACTGCATCTAGGAATGCTATCGTGAGTTTATGGAAGTGCTGCATCTAGGAAGGCCATCGTGAGTTTGCAAGAGCACTGCATTCTCCCACTCTGTGAGTATGGAAGCATTCTCCCACTCTGTGAGTATGGAAGCACTACATCTAGGAAGGCCATTGTGAGTATGTGGAAGCACTTGTGTTTAGTGAAACCCTTGGGTAGAGTGGAGAGTGTCTGGTTTTACCCTCCTTGGATTCCAAGATAGTTGTTGTTTGACCTTCCTACTAAAGTTGTTTCACATCTGCCATGGCTTCATAGTAATCTAAGGTCCTCGATTATAGTAAGGTGTACCTTCTAAGAATAATATTAAAATAGACCTTTGATTATTATGAAAAATATTATGAGATAAATATTAAAGCAGACCTTTTATTTTTAAGAAATATCTTATGAGATAAATATTAAAGTAAACCTTTAATTATTATGAAATATCTTATGAGATAAATATTAAAGCATACCTTTTATTATTATGAAATATCTTATGAGATAAATATTAAAGCAGACCTTTAATTATTATGAAATATCTCATGAGATAAATATTAGAGAAAACCTTTAATTATTATGAAATATCTTATGAGATAAATATTAAGGTAGACCTTTTATTTTTATGAAGTATCTTATGAGTCTTTAATTAAAAAAAAACTTTGATTATTATGAATTATCTTAGGAGATTTTAATTAAAGTATGACCTTTAATTAATAAGATTTAAACTATGTGAATTTAATTAAAGTAATACCTTTGTTTAATAAGATCATCAAGAGGCTATTTTGACTAAATTAGTGAAACTTTGGATAAGATTATAAATCTTTAATTGAGATTATGAATATTTCACTAAGGTTGTAAATCTTTGATTATTAAGTCCATGATGTAGACTTTACTTAAAAGTGCTTCATAAGAAAACATAATTATGTTATAAGATTGATGTCATAGGTTTTGTGAATTAAATGGATGATTAGATTTATTCTTTGAATTAAAGTTATGGGGATTTGATTTAGGGAATGAATGAAGGATTTGTTTTGGAGGTTAAAGGTATGGGACTTTAATGCTTTAAAAAATGATTAGATCTGATTGAGATTATGTGAATTAAATGGATGATTAGATTTATTCTTTGAATTAAAGTTATAGGGCTTTGATTTATGGAATGAATGAAGGATTGTTTTAGAGGTTAAAGGTATGGGACTTTAATGCTTTAAAACATGAATAGATTTGATTAAAGTGATACCTTGATCGTAGTAGCATATGTTGGATGACTCTCTAAGAGAACTTGAGAGGTGAAACAAAAGTCAAGGATATTTTATAAAATCCATTATGTATTAGATGGTTGGATACTTAATTAAATTTTTTATAGTTGCAATTTGGTAAAGTAAATGAATAGATGCATTTAGAGGTATGCCTATCTTGAACCATGAGTACCTTTATCCCCTACTATCCTCAAAGAACCAATGGGAAGCAAGGAGAAGCGAGGATTTCAATGGAACCAAAGAATAGGTAATTGTATTTTATGTTGATTTACTTATGCTCAAGTAGACTAGAATTATGGGGAGATATACCTGATGTAGATGGTAATAGTATTTAGAGTAAGAAAAACTTACCATGCAATATTTAATGCAATAACTAGTTACTAGTTTAGAAAAGTTACTTTTACTTTAATACTGTGCTTGTATTTAATATGTGTATGATTCTCTTTCCGTTGATAATATTATATTTTAGTATCAATCCTTATTTTATTTTATTTTCTATATGTTTAGTGATTATGCTTTGTTTGTTTTAATATCTAGATGTATTCTTGTTTGATTGGAATGATAAAGTAAAGAGTAGAGTTCTAGTGTGAACTCAGAGGTGGCCTAAGGGAATTAAAAACCCATTAGGGTGAACATAGGTGATCTAAGGGAATTGAGAATCCCTTAGGGTGAACATAGGTGACCTAATGGAATTGAGAACCTCTTAGGGTGAACATAGGAGACCTAAGGGAATTGAAACCCCCTTAGGGATATAAAATACTAAGTTGTGGAGAGACTACATCTGAGTTAAAATAGCTCATCATGTAGATGATATGGATATCTTAACTCATAATACTCATAGAACACCTAGAAATAATGGCTTGTGTATGGTATGGTGATGCATGTATGCCTTTGATTTATTGAGGGTGATAAGTCTAAGTCATAAAGAGTGATGATATAGATATACTTGTTTACAGTAACACATGTTACACCTACACAAATGGGATTTGTGTTAGGGTACCTCGTGAGATGTAGCTATTGGCAATTTTGGGTACTTTGGGTACATTGCCTTTGCTCAAGTGTATAAGTTGTCATTGATGTCAAAAGGCATTTTTGTGTTGATATCAAAAAGAGTGTGATGTCAAAAATATCTTGAGAAGCTTCATAATGTTAAAGGGTTTTTATTAAAACCATGGTGACAAGGTTAAAGGTTTTTCTTAAAACCATTTGGACTCATTAAGGGTTTTTATTAAAACCAAGCTTAACTTAATGCAAAGGTTTTTACTTCTTGAAAAACCTTGAAGGTCCATGTTTATTATTAATAATTAAATTAACTCAAACCTTTGACAAAGGTCTAAGTTTAATTTATTATTAATAAAATAATAATAATTATTATTTTAATTATTATTAAAGGGTCTTTTAACCCTTAAGCGACGCACATAAAGAATTCATTTCGCCGACGTGTTGCCATCGTTGGAGGAGCGCCGACGTCAAACAGTTAAGGAGAAATGGCTATATAAGTGGGGATGATTTTCTAAAGTGATGGTACCTTCGATCGATGCAATTTCGTAGCTCTGTGTCCTCCGTAAAAGCGATGTTTTCGCTGTATTTCGTTGTCCATCCATATTGAATGGCCCAAGATTTTCGTGCGCTTGACGTCCGGCAGATTGCGTTTCTCTGACATTTGATAAGACTACGAACTGTGTTTTCTGGTTGTGCCTTGACATCCGATTGTTTGCGCTTCACACTTGTTGATTGGATTGCATGAGGGATAACGGTTTTTGTTTGCGTTGCGTGGACATTTAATTCTGCTGCCAGGGAGTTACGTTTTTGGACAGCGCTCATGATGATGGTGGTGGCTTGAGGAAAACGTTTACGTTTTCAAATCCTTGGTGATTGAAGGAAGACAACACATAGGATTACATTATTTTTCATGCACTTGTGCTCCAATGGTGGTGGTGTGTTGAGTGAAGAAGCGTTGAGCAGAGGTGCCAAGTTTGACCCGTGTTGTGGGCAATTTCATTTTGGTCGTGATGCACGAGGATAGCAGCAATGAAAGCGCTTTAGCATTTGTGGTGGTGTTATTCATTTTTCTCCAAAGGTTGGAGAACTAAGGTTGGCCAAGTGTTGTGATAGGTTTTGAGTTCTCCTTCTTCATCAAAGTAAAGGTATGGGCAACTTCTTCCATGTATATTGTTGATGGTGTATTTTTTGAAATTGAGTTTGGAGTGAAAAGGTTGTCTACTAGGTATTTTTTGTTGGTGTAAATCCTATTTTCTGGATATTGAAGATTGTTTATGCATTAAAATCATTGATGAGTTTTTTGGGTGAATGCATAATTCTGGTTGAGGAAGAGGAAGCATTTTTGCACTAGGGTTTATGTTAGTAAGTCTTGCTACTTGCATTGAGATGGTGAAACCCTTAGTTGGCTGTTTTGATATTGATGGTTGAGTTGCTTCCATAGAGGTTGTTTTGATCAAGTTAGTGCTTTACTTGATACATGATTTGGGCTTACTCCATTGAGTTGATTTGAGCAAGTTATTCTTTGCATTTGGTGATATTGTGTTGGTGGCTGTTTTGTTCAAATATCCTTGGAGGGAAAAGGATTTCTACTTGTTTCCTTTTCTTGTGATGATTGGTTGAATGCTTCAAGGTTGATGTTGAGTTGAATGGTGTTGGTTGACTAAACCTTGTTTGATGAGCATTGTTGTTGAAACCCTAATTGTTGGTGAAAAGAACATGAGTATCATTGTTATATGAGATATTGCATGGTTGGCAATTGTTGGGTTGTGTTTCATGTTCTTGAGAAAAGCATACTACATCTATCTTATTCTTTTGAGATTGAGATTGAGTTGAGATTGATATTGGGAGTTAAGTATAGAACATATTGAGTCTCTAACAATTCTCTTTATGTTTCTATGAGATTTGAGATTGAGTTGAGATTGATATTGGGAGTTAAGTATAGAACATATTGAGTCTCTAACAATTCTCTTTATGTTTCTATGAGATTTGAGATTGAGATTGGGAGTTAAGTATAGAACATATTGAGTCTCTAACAATTCTCTTTATGCTTCTATGAGGTTGATGAATCACATTGGGTCTCTAACAATTCTCTTTGTGGGTTCATGCTAAGCAAGTTTTTCTTGGTGAGCTTGCTGAGGTTTTGGACAGGTTTCGGTGGGGACTTGTGAGTAGGTTTTGGACAGGTTTCGGTGGGGACTTGTGAGCAGATTTGGACAGGTCCTAGCAGAGGACTTGTGAGCTGGTTTTTGAGAGTTCTATTAGAGAACTTGAGGACAGAGGTGCATTGGTTCTTTGAGAAGAACTTGAGGATAGATTTGGCAAGTCTTTGAGAAGGCTTGTGTGTAGAGGATTGATTTGTTCAAGAGTTGGATAGATCTGACAGACAGAGGAAGACTTGTACTAGACCGACTGACTATGTTTGGTATAGGTTGCTAAGCTACTGTGGACGTGATCATAGAAGGCAGAGGTCTCTTAGGCTAAGCATTGAGGATAGGAGGTCTTCGATGGAAAGGAGTTCCACGTGTTGGCAAGAGGTAGAGGCAGTTGATCTTCTGAGGGATCATTTCTAGAGCAGAGGGGAAGGTATCTCCTTTGAGCAGAGGCTCATAAATTTAGATAGAGGGGAAGGTATCTCCTTTGAGCAGAGGCTCATAAATTCAGATTGGGGGAAGGTATCTCCTTTGGGCCGAGGCTCATAAACATTGTAATTGGGAAGGTTTCCCAAAGAACTTTGAGATAACTTTTAGAGAAAAGTTTTGTGGACGTAGCCCGGGCATTCCGGGTGAACCACGTTAAAATTGGTGTCACTTTGTGGATGATATTGTGCATTGTTTTGATATTGCTTTGGGTATATTGCTTTACTATTTTGAAGTATAAAGGAAAAAGTAAAAAGAGGTCTTATACTGTTCACCCCCCCTCTCAGTATAAGCTTGTGTTCTTCAATTGGTATCAAAGCGGGTGCCTTCGAAAAGTTTAACAGCTTGAAGGAAAAGCTAGTAAAGAACACAATGGATCATTCAAGTGGCAATGCAACACCTATTCTTGATGGGTCAGATTTTGGTCTTTGGAGTGCAAGGATGAAGGTTCATCTAATGGCACTTGGGAATGAGGTTTGGGAAGTGATTGAAGATGAGTACACTATTCCTGAACATGGTCCTATTTCTAAAGAAGAAAGGCTCCTACATCACAACAATTCAAAAGCAATGAATGCAATCCTGAAAGGCTTACAGAAAGTAGATCTCACCAAAGTGATTCACTGCAAGACAACTAGTGAAATGTGGAATCAGTTGAAGGTGGTTCATACAAGTGATACAAATGTCAGAAAGGCCAAGTTGAGACACTTCAAAGGTATGTTTGAACAACTCAAAATGAATGATGATGAAAATATTAGTGACTACATGCTTCGTATGGATGAGGTTGTTAACTCCATGAAAGACTTAGGTCTTGAGCTTGCTGAAAATGATGTTTGTGATAAGATTTTAAGATCTCTTCCTAATAGATTTAGTGAAAATATTTCTGCTATTGAGGAAGCTAAAGATTTGGATAAGTTGAAAAAGGATGAGCTCCATAGTATACTTGCAGCATTTGAGTTGAGAACTCAAGTGAAGGTTGATGTCAAGAAAGAGGCAGCTTTCAAGGCTACCAAGAAATCCAAGGGTAAACAACTTCAAGATAGTGATGAGTCTTCTAGTGATGAAGAGGCATATTACAGCAAGAAAGGCAAGTTCTCTAGAAAGCACAAAAGTATGAAAAATATAAGATGTTTCAATTGTGGAAAGTTTGGTCATTATGCTACTGATTGTATCTGTTCCCAAGAATGAAAGTGATGAAGATAAACAGGATTCTAAGAGCAAGGATTCTAAAAAGCACAAGCATCACAGGAAGAACAAAGATGAGCACAACAATCAAGGAAAGAGGTATTCTCACAAGCACAAGAAGAGTTTCTACCTAGACAAAGCAAGTAAGTGTTCTAGTAGTGATAGTGAAAGTTCTTCAAGTGATAATGAAAATGAGATGTTGTTCATATCAAAAAAAGAGGAAGAACCGAAACATAGATTCATTATCATGAAATGTCTTAGATGTGGAAATTTTGGTCACCTTGAGGATGATTGCACAAATAATGATTTGGTTTCTAGTATGTATGAGGATGCTTCAGAAAACTATAAGGAAGATGCATGTATGGTTTTTGAAAAGGGTAGCACCTCTAGTGATAAGAAATCTGAAAAAGGCTTTGATGATTCAAAAAGCAAACATATAGAGGAAGGTGAAGTAGATCTTAAAGGTGAACTTATTAGTGCTCTTAGTGCTTTGAAAAAGGAAAGAAAGAAGAATGCTAGACTCAAGGATAAGTTAGATGAATGTTGTATGGAGAGAGATGATCTTATAGAAAGTCTTGACTTCTCTATAGCTAAGACACAAGAACTCAAGGATGAGTTAGAGTCTAAGGTTCTTGAGTATAGTGAGTTAGAACAGAAAATGGCTTCTTTGAAAGAGGAAACTAAAGAGTACAAGGATAAGCTTCACAGGTTTCAAGATAGCTCCAAAAAGGTTAAGTCACTCATCAAAGGTCAAAGAAAGACAACAGATAAAACAGGCCTTGGTTTTGTTAAGCCACACAAGGAACAAGTTGGAGAGTCTAGTAAGAGACTCCAAAAGGAAGAGAGTTCTGATGAGGAAGGTATTTCTGAAAAGGAGTCCTTGAGTGATAGATGCACAGAAACAAAAAATAGGAAACAAAAAAAGGGGAGAAAGTTTATAGGACCTAGAAGGTCAAATAAAGGAAAGTTTCAAGGCAGATGTTTTGCTTGTCACAGGTTTGGTCACATAGCTTCACATTGCATGGCTCAAGTGAAGAAGGTAAATGACAGTTTTAGAAGTGCTAGTTACTTTCAAGGGTATTGCTACTCTTGTCAACAGTTTGGGCACAAGGCAGTTTATTGCAAGGCAAATAACAGGAACAGGTTTGATCGTAACAGGTTTGGTCAGAATAGGTTTGATCGTAACAGGTTTGGTCAGAACAGGTTTGGTCGAATGGTTTGGTCCGAAAGTTTAAGGTTTGGTCAGAACAGGTTTGGTCAGAACAGGTTTAGTCAGAACAGGTGGATTCAAAGAACAGGTATGCCTAAAAGAAATAACATTGTTACTTGTTATAAGTGCAACAATGAAGGTCACACAGCTAGACAATGTAGAGCTGAACTTCCAAGGTACAGGAACAGGAACAGTGGTATGAACAGGTCCAAGGATCAAGGCATGGATAAGAACAGGGATGAGAACAAGAACAAGAACAGTGACAAGAATAGGAATATGGACAAAGAGTTCAAGAGAAGGCCCGACAAGGAAGTTATAGACGCTGATGATGATCAGTGGCCTAATGGGAGTTTTACTCCCACCCCAAAATTAATCACCTCATCGGGAGGTGGGGGAGGGACTAAGCTAAGAGGCTCATTCTTAGTCCCGAGCCCCAAAGGTGGCCCTTTGCCATTGATGACAAAGGGGGAGAGATATGAGTAAGGGGGAGAGCTTCAAAGTGAAGAGGAAAGCTTCAAGTCAGGGGGAGCAAAACTTCAAAGGAAGATTCTCAGTTGTGGGCATAGTTGGTCAGTTGTTAGCACAGTTGGTTTCAGTTTTGGCTCTTGAGAAGTGTTTTCAGTAAAGGTTTGCCATCAATGACAAAGGGGGAGATTGTTGGCAATTTTGGGTACTTTGGGTACATTGCCTTTGCTCAAGTGTATAAGTTGTCATTGATGTCAAAAGGCATTTTTGTGTTGATATCAAAAAGAGTGTGATGTCAAAAATATCTTGAGAAGCTTCATAATGTTAAAGGGTTTTTATTAAAACCATGGTGACAAGGTTAAAGGTTTTTCTTAAAACCATTTGGACTCATTAAGGGTTTTTATTAAAACCAAGCTTAACTTAATGCAAAGGTTTTTACTTCTTGAAAAACCTTGAAGGTCCATGTTTATTATTAATAATTAAATTAACTCAAACCTTTGACAAAGGTCTAAGTTTAATTTATTATTAATAAAATAATAATAATTATTATTTTAATTATTATTAAAGGGTCTTTTAACCCTTAAGCGACGCACATAAAGAATTCATTTCGCCGACGTGTTGCCATCGTTGGAGGAGCGCCGACGTCAAATAGCTTAAGGAGAAATGGCTATATAAGTGGGGATGATTTTCTAAAGTGATGGTACCTTCGATCGATGCAATTTCGTAGCTCTGTGTCCTCCGTAAAAGTGATGTTTTCATTGTATTTCATTGTCCATCCATATTGAATGGCCCAAGCTTTTCGTGCGCTTGACGTCCGACAGATTGCGTTTCTCTGACATTTGATAAGACTGCGAACTGTGTTTTCTGGTTGTGCCTTGACATCCGATTGTTTGCGCTTCACACTTGTTGATTGGATTGCACGAGGGATAACGGTTTTTGTTTGCGTTGCATGGACATTTAATTCTGCTGCCAGGGAGTTACATTTTTGGACAGCGCTCATGATGATGGTGGTGGCTTGAGGAAAACGTTTACGTTTTCAAATCCTTGGTGATTGAAGGAAGACAACACATAGGATATTTATGGACTTGGTCCAATGGTGGTGGTGTGTTGAGTGAAGAAGCGTTGAGCAGAGGTGCCAAGTTTGACCCGTGTTGTGGGCAATTTCATTTTGGTCGTGATGCACGAGGATAGCAGCAATGAAAGCGCTTTAGCATATGTGGTGGTGTTATTCATTTTTCTCCAAAGGTTGGAGAACTAAGGTTGGCCAAGTGTTGTGATAGGTTTTGAGTTCTCCTTCTTCATCAAAGTAAAGGTATGGGCAACTTCTTCCATGTATATTGTTGATGGTGTATTTTCTGAAATTGAGTTTGGAGTGAAAAGGTTGTCTACTAGGTATTTTTTGTTGGTGTAAATCCTATTTTCTGGATATTGAAGATTGTTTATGCATTAAAATCATTGATGAGTTTTTTGGTGAATGCATAATTCTGGTTGAGGAAGAGGAAGCATTTTTGCACTAGGGTTTATGTTAGTAAGTCTTGCTACTTGCATTGAGATGGTGAAACCCTTAGTTGGCTGTTTTGATATTGATGGTTGAGTTGCTTCCATAGAGGTTGTTTTGATCAAGTTAGTGCTTTACTTGATACATGATTTGGGCTTACTCCATTGAGTTGATTTGAGCAAGTTATTCTTTGCATTTGGTGATATTGTGTTGGTGGCTATTTTGTTCAAATATCCTTGGAGGGAAAAGGATTTCTACTTGTTTCCTTTTCTTGTGATGATTGGTTGAATGCTTCAAGGTTGATGTTGAGTTGAATGGTGTTGGTTGACTAAACCTTGTTTGATGAGCATTGTTGTTGAAACCCTAATTGTTGGTGAAAAGAACATGAGTATCATTGTTATATGAGATATTGCATGGTTGGCAATTGTTGGGTTGTGTTTTATGTTCTTGAGAAAAGCATACTACATCTATCTTATTCTTTTGAGATTGAGATTGAGTTGAGATTGATATTGGGAGTTAAGTATAGAACATATTGAGTCTCTAACAATTCTCTTTATGTTTCTATGAGATTTGAGATTGAGTTGAGATTGATATTGGGAGTTAAGTATAGAACATATTGAGTCTCTAACAATTCTCTTTATGTTTCTATGAGATTTGAGATTGAGATTGGGAGTTAAGTATAGAACATATTGAGTCTCTAACAATTCTCTTTATGCTTCTATGAGGTTGATGAATCACATTGGGTCTCTAACAATTCTCTTTGTGGGTTCATGCTAAGCAAGTTTTTCTTGGTGAGCTTGCTGAGGTTTTGGACAGGTTTCGGTGGGGACTTGTGAGTAGGTTTTGGACAGGTTTCGGTGGGGACTTGTGAGCAGTTTTTGGACAGGTTTCGGTGGGGACTTGTGAGCAGATTTGGACAGGTCCTAGCGAGAGGACTTGTGAGCTAGTTTTTGAGAGTTCTATCAGAGAACTTGAGGACAGAGGTGCATTGGTTCTTTGAGAAGAACCTGAGGATAGATTTGGCAAGTCTTTGAGAAGGCTTGTGTGCAGAGGATTGATTTGTTCAAGAGTTGGACAGATCTGACAGACAGAGGAAGACTTGTACTAGACCGACTGACTGTGTTTGGTACAGGTTGCTAAGCTGCTGTGGACGTGATCATAGAATGCAGAGGTCTCTTAGGCTAAGCATTGAGGACAGGAGGTCTTCGGTGGAAAGGAGTTCCACGTGCTGGCAAGAGGTAGAGGCAGTTGATCTTCTGAGGGATCATTTCCAGAGCAGAGGGGAAGGTATCTCCTTTGAGCAGAGGCTCATAAATTCAGATAGAGGGGAAGGTATCTCCTTTGAGCGAGAGGCTCATAAATTTAGATTGGGGGAAGGTATCTCCTTTGGGCCGAGGCTCATAAACATTGTAATTGGGAAGGTTTCCCAAAGAACTTTGAGATAACTTTTAGAGAAAAGTTTTGTGGACGTAGCCCAGGCATTCTGGGTGAACCACGTTAAAATTGGTGTCACTTTGTGGATGATATTGTGCATTGTTTTGATATTGCTTTGGGTATATTGCTTTACTATTTTGAAGTATAAAGGAAAAAGTAAAAAGAGGTCTTATACTGTTCACCCCCCTCTCAGTATAAGCTTGTGTTCTTTAGTAGATTTCAGCAAAACTTAGGGGATGTAAATGTTAGGTAAATACTATATTGGGTTAGGGGTTCATGAAGGGTTCATGAGTCTCTCTCCTTAGGAAAAAAATAATTTTCTATTTTTGTATGTTCTTATTTGTGTTTTTGGGTCATTACAAGGGAGTACAAATAAAAGGTGGGGTTATGGTAGAATGTTCTTATTGTTAGATTTTGATATAATATGCCAAGGGAGATAAAAATCATGAGATGTAGAATAATATGAAAGAAATTAAATATGCTAGATGATTGAGATATGCAATAAAAATAAATGATATAAATGAATACAATGTAGCTATGGAGGAAGTGAACACTCCATTAATAAATATATTGGACTACATTACACCCATCACCACTGGATGGTGATCCACACAAAACTATACTACCTACTAATATCTCTAATATACTATGTCACCAGCTCTCCCTATTCTATATCTATCTAACAATGAGGCCTTCCTTATATAGGTAAAATAGGATACTTGACCAACACTCTATCTAGTTGTACAAGTGACACCTTACACATTTACAACTTGCACATTGATACTTGTGCATTTATTACATTGCATGATATAACTAGATAACTTCCCCCTAAAGTAATATAATGTCCCAAGTATGTACCTTGAAAAATACATTTACATAAACCAAATGGTGGAAGATAATCTATTTCTAACACCCCCCTTTATTACATTATTTGGATATTGAAGATATTTAGTCTTCAATATGGATCTTCTTCTTCTTCTTGGGCTTTGTACTCTCCTTTTGCATACTTTATATTCAATTTCAGTAGGTAATCTATGTCTTCATATGATTCATAGTAAGTTATAGCTGAATCTAAAGATTCTTATTTCATCGAATGATCTTTAGCTTGTTCTGATTCATCTTCCTTATCTTTTATACAACCATCTTTATAGTTCTCTTTGCAAGTGTCTTCATTTGGTTCTGATTGTTGATGTATGATTAGGGTATGGTGCAATTATTCTCTTATATTTTAATTTTTGATATTTCTAATATTACCTTTTAGGTGTACTGGTTCTTTATTTTATTCAACCTATTCCTCTCTAAATATGTTAGTAACATTTTGAACCATTACAATGTCTTTTGAGATTCTCATTGAGTCTAGGATGTATGTATTTTCATGGATTGAACCTGTTGCTTTTATTCCATCTTGGTTCATAATGAGACATGTATTGATCCCATCCATATATATAAAGTTAATCATATGGTTTTTTTCTACTATATTGCTTACTGAGATGAGATTTAATGTTAATCTAGGAACATACAATACATTTTGTAGTAGAAGATTTGGAAATGATTTTTTGGGAGTTACACATCCATATCCATGTATAGGATAAATTTGGCTATCTATAATTATTAGTAAGTAACCTTTAGAAACTTCAATATAGTCAAACCAATGTATGTTTACTATCATATGATGACTGGATCCTAAGTTAATATACCACTTGTATTGATGTTTTGTGAGATGGTTCCTATTGGAGCAAGTTTTACATTCATTGTATGACATTCCTTTAGCCATTTGAAGAGGTTGAATTTGAAGAGATGAGAGAATTATAGTCTTCCTTACAAGTCCCTATATTTGGATATGCAACCTTTGATTGAAGTATATAAGTTTTATTTTATGAAACCTTTAGTAATATTTTATATTTTTAGGATTCCTTATGTCTCCCTAGTAATGAGAGTATGAGCATCTAATTTTAGGTTTTGAAGAAATCTTATATCTTCCCAACTTGACAACCTTTTCTCAAGTTTTTTAGAATACCTTATGACTCCCTAATGTTTTTGGAGTATGATATAGTGCTTTTGTAAAAATAAAGTTCAATTTTATGATTGATTTTGTACAGTCAAAAATTATTTTTCCTAACACCTTATTTTTTGTAATTGAACTAAGCACTTTTCCAATTTTGAAGAGGTTTTAATGTTGGATTCCTTTTGTCCCTTTTTGAGAAATTTAGAGACAAGAAAATATAAATTTTGAACTTTTACAATAAATATTTAATAACCTCTTTTGGTATTTTATTTTCTTGCATTCAATCTTGTAATGCTTTGGATTTGAGACTCACCAAGTTTGAAGCTTCTATTTCTATTTTGGTTAGTTATGTTCTTCTCCAAGTTTTGATGGATTCTAACCTTTTTGGTTGGCTTCTTTCAGCCACTACGAGTTGAATAATTCTATGCTTCAACATTGTATTTAGACACTTGATACAAATAAGATTTTGTGTCCTTCAAGAACACACAATATTTTTCTTTTTAATGCTTCTATGGCCTTTTCTATATCAAGGCTTCTATGGTATTTTTAGTATCATGATATTTTTGACTTCTACTTCAAGGATTATATGTCATTTTATTCAAGGCTACTATGGCATTTTTATATCAAGGCTTCTATGACCTATTATTTAATTTGTAATGGAGATCTTTTGTCTCCTATCTTCACCATGCATTTTATTTATAAGTCTTCCTTTGTAGTGTTATTCTCCTACATAAGGAACTAATCACTACACTATGAGGGTACATTGAACTTCAAGTAACGAATTTGGAGTCTCCTAGATTTTTACCATAGGAGGAGTACCAATATTCTAAGAATTAATTATGTACAACAAAAGAAATTTTGGGCAGTAGTTAGAAAATTCTAAATATCATGTATCTTTACTAGATGATCTGTCAATCTAGTGGATTGAATGTTGAGTCCTGGTCTTCATGAGTTTTTCTATAACTCTATGGAAATACTCTAGTCAAATGCAATTTCAGTATTTTTTGGAATTGAGATTTCTTTTAGTCCTCACTTGTGACTTTCTTTGATTCTATCACCTAGATTCTTCTGAGATATTTTTATAATGACTAGTCCAATGACACATCAAGTTGACAAAACACTCAGGCTTAATAATGATGGTGATTTTCTTGTAAACTTGCATAGACTAGATCTAATGTAGCTCTACTACCACTATTAACTTTTGATATAATATGCTAAAGAAAATAATAATCACCAAATGTAGAATAATATGAAAGAAAGTAGATCTACTAGATGACTGAGATATGCAAAAATATAAATGATATAAATTAATAAAATGTAGCTATGTATAAAGTTAACACTCCATTAATAAATCCAGGGTTATGCATAGTGCCTATTTATTGCCAAATTGGAGATTTTTAAAATTTTTAATCGGCTAATATTTAGGACTGTTGACTTGGGCCCATTAGCCAAACAAATTTGGGTGCAAATTTTTTTGGGTTGATTTGCCCCAATTTTATAATAATTTGACCATCTTAAGTTTAAATTTCCAACATTGTCCCTAATAATAGTGAGCCTTATACATTCATTTGGAAACTATTCACCTATATTTTGAAATTGATTCACCAAAATTTTATAAATATATTTTGGGGCTGACCCCTTATGCATAAACCTAAATAAAGCTACTGGAATATATTGCACCCATTACCATTGGATGGTGATCCACATAGAATTATACTACCTACTAAGGTCTCTAAGCTACTATGCCACAAAATATCCATGTTATACATATATCTCACAATGAGGCCTTCCTTATATAGGTAAAATAGGATGCTTGGCCAACACTCTATCTAGATGTAAAAGTGACACCTTGCACATTTACAACTTATATTGAAACTTGTGCATTTATTACATTGCATGAAGTAACTAGATAAATTCCCCCTAAAATAATCTAATGTCCTAAGTATGTACATTGGAAGATACATTTACATAACCCAAATGATAGAATATAATTTATTTACAACACTTATGCTTAGGGTATGCTAGAGGGAGATATAATAGACAATGAGAGTCAGGGAGGAAAGGAAAAACAATGCAATAAATCAATATAACAGACATATCCATGCAACAAAAAAGAATTTATGCTACAATTAGATTACTTGTATACATAAGTAAATGAGGTAATCATCACATCATGGAGGATAAAGCATATATGCTTAAGCTAGGACAATTTATTAATGGTGGGGACTGACTAGAATTAGTGATTTAATGTAAGTGAAATGAAAGTGGAGAACTAAATATGTAATCTTGACTAGTGTCATCATCACATATTTGCAAATTCCAAAGATTTATCATAAATAGGAAAATCATTTAATTATGAAAAATCAATCATGAAAATTGGAGATGAAATCATGTGATACTATGTCAAAGTACCCTATGATACAAGTGTACATCTATTAATATTATAATGAATGTGAGTTACATTTTCCTAAAGTATATTCTAATGTGTGAGAGTTTACCAATTGTCATGTAATAAATTATTTATGTGTGTAATGTTTGAGATTGTACAATGTGCATGGAAGTCAAGATTCATGTGTAGGTGGCAGATATACAAGTGTAAAGTCACATAATATGTGGTAAGATGTAAATTCAAGAGACATGAGAGTTTTTTCATATGTGACGAATAGGAAAGGATGCATCCCTTGACATGTGATAAGAGCAATAGGTAAATATTTAAGAGTCACATTCTGAGGCTATATTATGGAGGTAAATATCCATCCATTATAATTTAATTTTATCTCATGTAACTCAAACATGCCTTACTTTGGAATGGTACTAAGGAGAAAGGAAAATGGGCCTTGGTGAAATGGGATACTTTATGTCTTCCTAAGAGTGAACGTGGGTTAGGATTTCGATCTTCAATTAATAACAACAAAGCTTTAGCTACTAAATTATATTGGAGGATGTTGCATAACCCCAATGCTCTTTGGACCAATAATCTCCGTGCTAAATATCTGAGAACAAAAGTCCTGAAGACCTTGTTCACTATCAACTTCCTACCAAAGGTTCTCTCATTTTAGCAATTCTTAAGACTGGTGAGGATTTGATAAAGAAAAAATTATTTTGGATCATTCATAATGGTCAACATGCAAATTTTTGGACAGATTCTTGGGATGGTCACAAGCCTTTGATAACTTAGTTTCCCGATTGGAGGCCTTGGATGGAGGAGCTTCACCAAGCTAATTGGATAAAGGTGGATAATTACTGTTGGTACCATACTGGTAATTAAAAGGTTGGTAGATATTGGATCCCTATTGAGGACTGGCCTATTCAAATCCCAGAAATGCAAAGACAAGATATCCAAGGCATCCTTCATATGGTATCCCTCTCTTGGTCCCATGAAAAGGATTTTTTTGGATGGAACAACACTACTAAGGGTAAGTATTCAGTTTCTCAAGGTTATTTTACCTTATGCCATAATAATCCCAACCATTATTCTGACATATTTTCTCAATTGTGGGCTCAAAATGTCTGGCCTAAGGTGAGGTTCTTTAATTGGATTTTATTGCATCGTAGGGTTCTTACTGGTGAGCCAAGCATGGTTTTCATGGCCCTTTTAGATGTGAAATGTGTGAAAAGAATGTAGAAAATATCAACCATATTTTTATTGAGTGTACTTTAGCCTCTGAGCTATGGAGGAGAATGGCAACTTTACTTGGCTTATAGTGGTCCAATTTTTTCACTTTTGAACAGACTTTGGAGGGATTGGCCTAATCAAGAGGGTGTTGATAATTTTATTAGGCAGTTAGTTTGGATGGGTTCTACCATTCTACTTTGGAATATTTGGAATGAAAGGAACAACCAGATTTTTAATCAAGATAGGAAGGATTTTCACTATATCTGGCAAAAGACCATAGCCAACTTAGTTGAATTAGCCCATCAACTCCTTAATCACCCCAAAAACTCCCACCAAATATGGGATCAAGTGATGCAAATATTGAAGATTAAACCTTCTAAGGGCAACCAACTTAAAGGGAATGTGAGTATTAGTAAGATGGATAGGACTAGAAATTGTCAACCTCCTCCTAAGGATTTTGGAAAAGTCAATACTGATGGAGCCTCTAGAGGGAACCCTGGAAAAGCCAGTGTGGGAGGAATTGGTAGACTTTCAGATGGCTCCCTGGTTTTTAATTTTGCTAATAATTTGGGTATTCTTTCCAATAACCTTGCTGAGGGGTATGGGATCCTTAGAGGCCTTCAGGAGGCTACTAAGGTTGGATGGGAAAAGGTGTTAGTTGAGTCTGACTCTCAACTTATGATTAATCTCTTGAAGACCCCTTCTAAGAATCATAAGGTGGATTGGAGAATAAAAATAATTATTGAGAAGATTCAGTTAATCCAAATGGGATTTTTGAAAGTTGATTACAATCATGTGGTCAGAGATCAAAACAAGAGTGTTGATGCTTTAGCTAATTGGGCTTTGGACAAAGGTGATCTTACTTGTTATGGCCACCCTCCTATATGGTGGGCTTCTCAAATTAGGGAATCTCTTCTTTCTATCATTTCTTTGGATGGCTCCAGTTTTGAAGGTACCTAGTTTCTTCTTGTTTTTTTTTCTCTTTGGTTCATTCAGTTTTTTTAGTTCCCTAGCTCATTCTATTCTTTATTTTGTTTCCTCTGTTGATTCTTGCATTAATAGTCTTCTGGTCTAGATAGGTCCTTTTTTTTTTCATTTTTTTTTCCTTTTGTCTTCTTTGTTTAGTTTTTTAAGGTGGATGGGTTCTTTTGTTTTGTTTTGTTTTTGTGTTCTTTGTGTTGGTTTTTGTTGTTCTTGTGTTTCTATTGTTTTGTTTTTTTTCTATGTTTTTTGTTATTGTTCTTGTGTTTTTTTTCGTTCTTGTTCTTGGGTTTCTCTTTGTTTGTGTTATTTCATTTTTTTTATGTGTGAGTGTTTTCTATGTTTTTTATTTTTGTTTATTGTCTGTTGTTGGTTGTTTTTATTTTTATTTTTTAGGTTTTGGTTGTGTTTATTTTTCATGTTTTTTTGGGTTATGTCTTTGTAGTGTACTATTGTTTTTGTCTTTTTTGTGTTTTGTTATGTGGTTCTTGTGTTTTTCTATGTGGTTTGTGTTGTGGTTGCTTTTATCTTATTGTGTGTGTTTGGTTGTGCTTTTGGTTTTGACACACTCAAGGAGCATGTTTTTTATTTTATTTTATTATTTTTGTTGTTATTTCCTTTTTTAAATTTGGTTTTGTGTGTTTGTTTGCTCCTTGAGTATGTCAAAGGTGGTAGGCCAGGTTCGAGTCCTGAGCATTTTTGGCGGAATGGATACCCCTGCCTCCGTGGGTCTTACCCGAAAGTGGCATCCCTTTTGGGATGTTTTCCAGACAAAAAAAAAAAAAACATGCCTTATGAGTAATAATCAAGTGATTTCTTATTATGAGATATTGTCATTATACTATGAATGTAATCAATTCATATTAAAATTATTATGAGAGTAGTATTTTATGTGATTGACTTTATTTATATTTTATCCTAGTTTGAGAGACCTATGATATAATTTTGCTAAAAATATATTAGTTGTATTCTTAGTTATCAAGTTCAGGTTTGTATTCGAATTCGACACTTTTAAAGTTAAAAAAAAAATCGAAATAAAATTAGATATATTATAAATGCTAATATATAAACTTAATATATACACAACATTTTTTTGGATCCAATATAAAACCAACATTTTCCAATCACATTGCCCCAAAAATTAGAAATAACAATAATAAAATCGGAAAATTAAATACTCTCCAATCAAATTATATAGTTTAGTAAATAATTTAAAATAATAACACTGAATATGTCTGCACTTAATGGGCTGACTTGATTCTTTGCATAGCTTTTGCACCGTATAGAAAATTTTAGGTATAACGAAACACAATGAAATTAAAAAATAATGTTGTTGATGAGATGAGGTAATTTCCCATCTGTTCATTCGTGACTCCAATTTAAAAGGAAAACTTTGGTAGATGGTGATTTACACATTTGGGCAACCCGGAGATGGGATGAACAGATGGGAAATTACCTGTTTTGTGATTTACACATTTGGGCAACCCAGAGTTGGGGATAAATAGATGGGAAATTACCTGAATTGTGCTTTGTAAAAAACAAAACCACACATTAACATGCCAAAAAAAAATTGTCACAGTTTTTTTTCATATTCGACGAATTTCAAATTTCAACTAAAAAATTCGACGAATTTGATAATTAAGGTTGTATTAGAGCCATATTTGGAGTGAATTCGATTATTGTTGGAGAAAAAAGTTGCAGATTGAAAATGCTAGCATTAGAGATGCACTTTGGCATGAATTTGAAGATAGTGAAGCATAGAATGCTAGAGAAAATATATTTTATAGAAGGATCCACACGAGGAGAATGTAGTCCAAGGAAAATAGACTGCCAATAAATATTTGATTTGTATTTAATATACCCTAATGATGTTGGAGGTGAATCTACTATGAAAAACTATATTTGAAGAGCAAAAATAGTCATTTTAAAGGTGGAGACAAAGCAAAACCAATAGAATAAAAGAGCAAAGGAAAAGAGAGTGACTTTGTGAGTGAGCTAAAGTAGAACTAGGAAAATAGAAGAGCAAATATGCAAGTAGTAAGATCCTATGTGAGCAATATGAAGTAGAATTAGCAATATAAAAAGTAAAAGTGAATGTAGTAAGCACCTATGAGAGCAAGCCAAAGAAATAGTGAGGAGCTTCACATTTGAAGCTGAGCCAAAGTGCATAATGTAAGAGTGTGTTGAAGAACCAAGTAATCATAGATAAAGTAAGGAGGAGGAATACAAAATGCTAGAGATTGAGAAATCACCTAAGAGAAAAATTGATAATTGTCATGACCCATCATGGTAGGACCTCCCTTATTATTTGATTGATGTACTAATGTGTTGATAATTAATGCATGATTTTATTTTTTTCTATCTAGATGAGTTGATAGTTGTAATTCATGCTTATTTGAGTTGTATTTTGTTATTTGTATAACATGATACTACTAATGAATTTTGTGGTTGTAGGACTAGGTACTCTCACGAGTGGATTGATATGGGACAACAATTGGATTTGAGAGAAATATGAAATTGAAAATGATGAAATTTTAGTCTAACATCTCACGAGGGTAAAACAATTATGTAGATACATTTTCTTATGTGTATGTTTGATTAAATACATCATCGGATAAAGAGGTTGCTATAAAGACAAAATATCCATTATCCCTATGGTTAGGGGTCTCTTGTAGGTGGTTGATAACATTGCAATTATCATGATGAATGTTCCGTAGGGATTAGTAATGGTTGTGCATTATCTATATTCTTGCTTATTATTGGATGCATATTAGTTTAAGCAAGGACAACTTTTGGCAAGAGCCCTTGTGTTTCTTAGGCTCTTAATTTATCATTAAGATGCATTAATACTTATGTTTCAAAATATAGAACTTAATTGATTAATTATTTGAAAAGGTATTAATAATAATGTTAGCATTATTAATACTTAAAAATATTAAATACTAATGTTAATAATTAATATTAGCATTAGAAAAGAGAAATTAGTAATAGTATTAATTAATTTAATACTATGAAATGAGTAAATAATTTAATTACTAATACCTTTGCTAAAATAGTATTAGTAAATTAATATTAACCTTATTGAATTGATATTTTTTAAAAGGGTGTATTTAGTAAATATATATTATTATAATGAATAAGGTCATAGGCAAGATAAGTAAGAATGTGTGCTACATAGGCATAAGGAAATGAGACAGGAGGAGGAGGAAGAAGAAATTCCAAGGCAACTGGATACCAGTGAGATTGTATGCTCCTTTGATAAGTTGTATGTAATGTATATTGGTCAAGAGTCTTACACAATGTTTGAGTATTGTAGGTGAACTTCCTAGATCTAGTTGGGAGGCTTCTCTATTACTTTGAATGGTTGTTCATGAAGGGGGATGTGATGGAAATAAATCCATTTCACCGATGAGGGTTTCTATAAGACCATACACCTCGCGATAAAACCAAAAGTCACCCAAACTATTGATATTCATATTTCCCATACTCTTGATCTTTCTCTCCCCTCTAAATTTGATTTCATTCTTCTTTCTATCAAGGTTTAGGGTTGATTGCTAGTTTGGGCTTGCTTGTTGTGATAATGTGAACGAAAGATTCTAGCAAAGTCATAAGGAATTGAATGCAATAAAATCCAGGTATGTGCTAGAGATTTTACATATCTATAGCTTTGGTATTCATTTAGTAAGCATGGATTCCATATATTTACATATAAATTTTGCATTGGGATTTATTTCCATGTGACTATTCTATGCATTTATTTTTTTCTATTCTTTAGTCAATGATTTGACAAATTTTCTTCCATTGCATGATAATCTTTCTATTGAAATTAGATTCAAGGTTTATGGTTGAAAGTGGTAGTGGATGTGAGTTGATACAAATGAAATATCTACAAATTAATGCAATGAGAATAGAGTTAGATACATGTTTTTGCTTTGCAAGTGGCCATATTCATGGTAAATCCGACAACGAAAAGGAAAAGCTTCATAGTCAAGTTTTTGAACCCATGTAGTTGATCCAAATTGTATTTCAATAGAATTTGGAATATGATTATTTAAGTCAATTTCAACACAAATATGAGCAACATATGTTACCTTTTTATCCATTGTTTGTTGTGAAGGTCAAACCGACTTCCCAAGAAGAAGGGCAATCTTATGCAAGATATTAGTTCTCCATAATTCCAATGGGAGCCATGGAAGTCGTACCCATACTAGAATTCATGTTGACCGCTCTTCTAATGGGTTGAAACCCACATGCTAGGGTTTAATAAAGAGTCCCACTTGGTTATAGAAATAATGACCCCCTTCAAATGCTTTGTTACGATCTACAATACAAGAGAAAACCACCATAAAATAGTTGTTCGCACTCAGCATCACCTCCACATCACCTTCAAGATTCCAAGTCTTCCTAACCCAAGCCTCCATAAAGGGGAGAGAAATTCGGATGCCCAAAAATTTGCCAATAAGGGCATGTTTGGTTAGATACTCCACATCTTCCGCCACCAAGTCTGGTTGAACCACTAGAACTGGCCTGGCTTCACATCATTTCAAACATCCATTGTTATTTAATAATTGGTTCCTGACATGCACTAGAAAATCATGTTCCTTCCAATCATTTTCATATGAAAAAACATCATGAGCATGCACTTTTTGTGTCGGAACCGATGCCATCACGATATTCCTCCAATTTTTTAGACCTCCTCTAGAAGCTGTTGCCATACCCACAAAGCAGTTTTTCTTCATCAAACCCTAGCAGAGTAGTTTTTCCTCATAAAACCCTAGTAGATCCCTCAAGTTTGGATAAATGAAAAGCCCCAATAAAGGAAGGGGAATGGGATAAGGAAGGTTTTGTTCCGGTAAAATCCTAAAATAGAGGACAAAGGGCAAACAAAGAACTTAAGGATAGCCAACCATATGCTCTACTCAACTATTTTGAAATATTAGATGATCTTGATCAGTGCATGGAAATACCTAAAATGTCGCTACCTGATGCAAATATAACAAGGTCAAATCAAATGTCTCTTCTTGAGGGGGAACTTAAGGAATCAGATCTAGGGGGTTTAAATGAAGAACAAAGGGCTTTGGATCTGAGTATAGGGAATATGGTTGGGTCTATCCCTATAAGGGAAACTATTTTAGAAAGTGGTACATATTTAGTTATGCCCTCTCCTACTCAGGCACTGATGCAGTTATCCTTGGATTGCAAAACTCCTACGGTTTTGGGATTGCAGCAAAAAATAATTAAAAGAAGTTTTTCGGATAAGAATATGAAGGTGGGTCGAAATAAGGACCAGGATAAAATTAAGTTAATTAGGGAGACTTTGGTGGAGTCAGGATTGGTGAGAAAATTGGACTCCCATTTTTATAACCCCCAAAAATGATTATCCTCTCATCGATTGTAAGGGAGTTGAACAACATCCCCAAACAAAAAGTTGTTTGTGATTTGGTTCATGTGCATTCTTCGGATGTGGTTTTTATTTAGGAGACTAAATTGGCTATTGATAGTATGTTAAATATTTCTCTCAAGTTATGGAGAAGGGGGCAATGCCAGTGTATTGGTGCATGTGGATATGCTGGTGGTATCGCTTGTTTATGGGATCCGATTAAGATATCCCCTCTTACTTGGATTTCCAGCAGATGGTTTATTTTTATGGTCGGGCATGATAATGAATCTAGTGAAACCATCCTACTTAAAAATATGTATGCTCTTGTTGATTACAATGGTAAAGTAAATTTATGGGAGCATATTTGCTTTGTGAGAAGTTTGGTTCCCATGTACCCATGGATTTTGTTTGGATACTTCAACTCTATCACTTGTTTGGAGGAGAAACATGGTGGGGTGTACCATATTGAGCCTTTTTCTTTTGTCTTCAGTGCTCATATCTAGGTGAAAGCATGAGGATACAAAAGCAAATAGGCATATCGGGTGTGATGCAAACAAAAGAATGCGAAACACTAAGTCCTACTAATGAAGAAGAAGGACTAAAGTGCATGAAAAAAGGGAAAACAAACGAACTGAAATGAGATATAAAGCAAATGTAAAATGCAGAACTTTCTTTTATTAATTTTTCTTTGATATCAGGTTACAATAAGTCTCCTTCCTTTTTGGGGACTAGGAGTGTTAGATATAGTTTTGTTGCACCATGGATGGTATGCTCCCCTTTGAGATGGCCAAACGTCATCATCACTTGCATGAATGTGCCTATAGTTCCTTACTACTCCTCTGGTGTTGAGATCCTACATTCATAGAAACAAAAAATGATTAATAGCACCTACGGATGGAGGGAAACATGCAATCCCCAAGGCCTCCGGTTAATGCATGCATGAAATAATTAAAATGGTAATCAAAACATGTCAGAATAAGATGAAATTTGGATAGAAGTATGCAAACACCATCATGAACATACTGCAAAATTAATAGTTAATAAATCTACTGTAGATTTCTAATCACTCCGGGGTGGGACGATTAGGACTGTCATAAAATGTCAGAAAGTAACCTCCTAAAGGTCCCATATAGAGGCCTCCAAAATACTTGTAAATTTGGGATTAGGTAAAATGGGGCATTTTGAGATGACCCAGAAGGTTGGATTTTGTAGATTTGGCCTTGATCACCCTATATCCAAAAATACTCCCTGTATGTTAGTGAAAGCGAAAAGCAATGAAAACATAGTCAAAACTCATCAGAATGACATGAAATTTGAATGGCAGCATATATGAAAGACATAAAATAAAATGAAAAAGAAACAATAAGGAAATATACTATAGGTTTCTAATCACTTTGGGGTGGGGCGATTAGAACTGCAATAGGGCGGGGAGGGACCCGAGGGCAGGACGCCCACCATTTGGGGCTTGGTTTCAGCACCAATCCACTTGGGATGGGTCAAAAACCTCCTAGGGGGTTGTGTCGATAAATTGGGTGGGATATTGTGGCAAAGTGTTCACTGGATTGTGCTTCTAATGTTCACCCAATAACCTCCCTTCCAAAATAGAGATCAAGGATGTAAGAAGCACAAGTGAGGGGTGACGATGTAATTCAGCAGCACTTCGTTGCTCCAAATGCTCCTGCTCTATTCTCATTTTGGGGTGAGAAGACTCATAATTTTATAGACCTGAGGGTCTCTTGTGAATGAGCATGTAGAGGCACCACTTGGCCATCATGCCTTGTCAAGGGAGAGAAGATTCCTCCTTGATCAAGGGCTCCATGACTGCCTCTATGACTGTCTCTTTGAGATCAAAAATGCTCACTCACACTCCCATGAATTGAAGGTGGAATTGAGTGGCAGATCTAAGCTGCCATTTGTCAAGGTTTGACCTTTTTCCCATAAAACCTGTTATTCGACCCACCTTGGAGTGAATACTACTAATCGTCCTGGGGTGGGACGAATACCAGTTTGTAATCGTCCCAAGGTGGAATGAATATGGAGCAGAGTGCCTGAAAGGTGCAAAATTGACCTATGACCTTCCAAAACTATTTTAGGAGTGGTTAGGACCACTGTTTAACCTTTGGGGGCTGCCTTAGGGGCTATGTATGTCAATTCAATTAGTGCTTGTTGTCACATAATCGGATTGGTGTTGTTTTGGTGTCTATAGATGCCCCTTTTTGGGATGCGTTGTGCGTGGCACAATGCTAAGAAAAAATAGATAACCAAAGCACTAATGATTAGGATTTCTCAGTTACCTAACCAAATTTTGATACCCCAAGTATGGAAAAGGTATGCATTCTTGAATCCTTGCTTCTAACGAGCTAAGGAGCTTAACGCAAGTGTTAACCTTTTTCGGTGAGGTGTTACTTGATCTTGGACATTGTTCAATCATGAATAGGCAAAGGGCGCAACCTTTTTTCTATGGGAACCTTGAGTTCATGATTCTAGAATTCCAAGTTTTTGACCAGCTTGTGATTATTGCTTGTTTGCTACCCCAAGTAGGAGCGTGATTGTCTTCATCAATGATTCTTTGAATGTATGCTATTTCCTTGATTAGGTGTGTATTTGTTGATTGGTGACTAAGTTTGACTACTCCCTCAAGTGACGAATCAATGAGGGAATGACCGAAATGAGAAAAGCAATGAGTCGCTTGACCCAATATGACTTTTGGTAAGGGTGCCTTCAGTTATTTTTCGTTGAATGCTTATGCAGTTTTTGAACAATTTGACCTATTTTTGGTGGGTTTTAACCCTTTTTTGACGTTTATTGGGTCTAAAATTGTCAAAAATCCATCCTCCCGTGAGTGGTATGGATATGGTAGCCTTCTTAGGGAGTAGTATATTGATAATTTGTGGGCTCGACATTGGTTTTGCATGCAAATAACATCAGGTGCAAATGCGACTTTGTTTGGCAGTTTTATTGTTGTTTTTGGGTGGGCTTTGACCCTTTTTGTGACGCCTTTTGGGGATGAAATTATCAAAAATCCATCCTCCCACGGAGTGGTTCGGCTATGGTAGCCTTATTATGGAGTAGTATAGTGACAATTTGGGACCCCAACGTCAATTTTGGATGCCAAGAATCACAGGCACAAAGGCCCCTTTGTTTGGAAATTTTATTGCTATTTTTGGTGCATTTTGGATGTAGTTTTGGTTGTTTTTTATTTTCTTGCTCTGTAATCATCCCTGGGTGGGATGAATACCAATTTTGTAATCATTCCAATGTGGTATGAGTTCTAACTAGAGCGCTTGTCCCAGGGTGGAATGATTACAGGCCTAAAATCCTATATAAGGGCCAAAACTAGGTTTTGGGCTCATTTGCATTTGTTTTTTCTGGCAATTTGGAGCTATGTGGAGGAGGAGTTCGAGCCTGCATAGCGGAGTGCTTTCGAGATTTCATGGATACCATGAGTTCACGGATTGGATCATCAAGTTGCGGAGCTGAGGCAAGATCGGTAGGTTCTCCTTCTCTTTATTTTATTTTATTTATTTTATAGTTCAAAACCGTAATTTATTTATTGTCTTATTTTTTTGTTTAAACTAAGATTAAAACCCTAGTTTAAGTGTTTTGTATTTGTATTTTGTGTGGCATTGTTTAAACTAAGATCAAAAAACTAGTTTAAAAAATTGTTTTTATTTTCTTTTTCTTTTTATTAAGTTTAAACTAAGGTTAAAAAATTTGTTATTTTTCTAGAGTTAAAAACCCTGGGTTTAAAATTTTGTTTTGTTTTTTTTTTTTAAACTAGAGTTAAAAAACCCTAGGTTTAAATTTTGTTTTTTTGTTTTAAACTAGAGTTAAAAACCCTAGGTTTAAAGTTTTGTTTTTTTTTTAAACTAGAGTTAAAAACCCTAGATTTAAATTTTGTTTTTTTTTTTGTTTAAACTAGAGTTTAAAAACCCTAGGTTAAAAATTTTGTTTTTTGTTGTTTAAACTAGAGTTAAAAAACCTAGGTTAAAATTTTTGTTTTATGTTGTTTAAACTAGAGTTAAAAACCCTAGGTTAAAAATTTTGTTTTTTGTTGTTTAAACTAGAGTTAAAAACCCTAGGTTTAAATTTTGTTTTTTGTTGTTTAAACTAGAGTTAAAAACCCTAGGTTAAAAATTTTGTTTTATGTTGCGTTGTTTATTGATTTTTTTGAATGTTTGTACTGTGCATTTTGTTAATGTTGTTGTACAGTTTATTAAATGTTTTTGTTGTACAATTTGTATACATTGCTATATATATTTTTTTTAGTTTTGTACAGTTTTATTTGATGATTTGTACTTTTACTGTACAGTTTTTTTATACTTTGTTTTGCTGGATTTTTTTTGTTTTTAGTTTAAACTAAGGTTAGAAACCCTAGGTTGAAATTTTTTGTGATTTGTTTGTTTTTTTATTCAAAATAAGGTTAAAAACCCTAGTTTGCAATTTTGTAATTTGTTTGTCTGTACAATGTTTTTTTTTTGTGTCTGTATAGTTTATTTGAATTTTAGAATGTTTTTGTTGTACATTTTGTTAATGTTGCTTGTACAGTTTATTTTTGTTGTCATGTTTTAATGTTTTAATGTTTTTTTGTTTTGCAGGTGGTGAAAAGTTGGTACAATCAGTCGATGATATTTTTTGAAGTGTGGGAGGCACTGACTATTGTAGATTGGGAGTGGCTTGATGCCCTTGGGCTCAAGAAGGTGACTCGGTTAGAGCCTGTGGTGGGGGATCGGGCATATCTGACTGCCCTGATCAGTTTGTGGGATCCCTGCACCAACACCTTTCATCTCCCAATAGGGGAGATGACGGTGACTATGGAGGACGTTTATCAGATTCTATGGATTTTGATAGACATGCTGCCCATTTGGAATACTCCTTGTGATCAGCAGACGACGGTGCTAACACAATGCTTTGGGTATACGATGGATATGGGTGTGGATGATACGGTGGATAGGGCAGAGGGGGACTACCTAATTGGCAATATTTTGGTGCAATGGTGGCTGTAGAAGGGCATGTTGGGGGTGAGGCATGCACTTCTCATGACTCTCATCTCCAACATGCTGCTTCTCGACTCCTCAGGTGCGAGGTTCCCTTGGAACCTACTTGAGGTGGTGTTTAGACTTGTGGAGTGTCCGACCTCAGTGCCACTGATTATGATGTGGGGTCAGACATTACTGGCACAGCTTTATGATGAGTTGTACAAGTTCCACTTTAAGAAGTAGAAGGGTATTGAGTGCATCTACTTGTTGCAGTGTTGAGGGTGGTAGCACATAGTTGAGGAGTGGTCACAGGTATTGCATTGGACCACTCGGGTAGAGATGGTGGATAGGGATATTGGTTATGTTGCTCTATGACAGAGGTCAGATGAGCAGGGTCGATTCGATGATGGGCAAGTGTTGTAGGGCACTATATCGATGCCTTCTCGCATCTTGCTCTAGGGGAGGTGTTCTGGCATCCATATCGGGACTGTCTAGCTTGGCCTGAGGCTAGGAAGTGGCTCTAGCAGGCATGCAGAGGGAGGTGGATGATCGGGCAGCATGGGACCAAGCAGGAGTACTTCTCGT
Source organism: Wollemia nobilis (assembly GCA_028583015.1). Taxonomy (NCBI): domain Eukaryota; kingdom Viridiplantae; phylum Streptophyta; class Pinopsida; order Araucariales; family Araucariaceae; genus Wollemia; species Wollemia nobilis. The sequence goes on along the minus strand of JAQPPZ010017025.1, from coordinate 1,203,340 downwards.
ACGTCTGGGTGACTCGATAGTTTGTGGTGGGGTAGGGATTGCCTAATGAGCCTTTGATATATAAGCGTCGAGGCAATGAGAGGACTCTGGCCTAGCTAATCATTGAGCTTCTATGTGAGGAGTCAGATGCAGTGGTCGATGTCCCTAATGTGGACAATGTCGGGGTGATTGTAGAGTACAAACAATGGTGGACGATGCAATGATGGTGAGGTCAGGGGCCTCTAGGAGGTTCGAATGAAGTAGAATAGGGTGGTGAGGATGCAGAGGCATTAGGGGAGGGTTGGGGTTCTCTACACAATGATGCAGATATGGTGGATGTTGAAGACTTGACTAGGGATGACCTAGGGAGTAGTGGGTGTCGAAGCAGCCCACCATATCAGAGATGCCCATGCCTCAGGCAATACCAGGGGAAATGGAGGCTAGGTATCATGCTGAGATAGAATTATTAAAGGATATAATATAGAGATGACATGAGGAGCACGAGGAGGTTCTATAGGACAGGGATCTCCTACGGACTTAGTTTGTGGGGTGGGAGAATGCATTGGCTATGTACTACTGGTGGGATGGGGACACAGATGCTTCATGGGAGAGGGATCTCCTATGGACTCATTTGGCATAGTGTGATGACGCATTGGTTGTGTACCATCGATGGGAGGTGGATTGGGTTTGACACCAATTAGAGTTGTAGGCAAAGATTATCCACATCGATGGGTAGTTACCTAAGCTCACTAGAGGTGGATCTTCACGCCAAACGAGAGACAATGAGACTGAGCAGTTTGCTTCCTCTCATCATAGGTGGGTGGGTGAGGGTAGCACTAGTGGGAATGATGCGAGGGTTGGCAGCAGCCACCCTGAGAGGTCCCATAGGACCCATACCATTGGGGGTAGTTCCAATCGCATCGATCTTATGTGATCATGGTGGACGACTCCCTAGGCTTGGGGTTTTTGGGTTTTTGATGTTTTTGTGAGGTTAGAGGGCCAAATTATTGTAGCCTACGGGAATTTTGGCGATATATATACATGAATTTATTTTTTATTATGCACTTGTCATGATTTAGCATTTATTTTATGCACATTTAGTTAGTTGATGTATGCATGGGTTATTATGAATGCGATGTTTCTAATTATATGATGTATGCATATGGAATGGATGAAATGATTTGTTGATAACTTGGCGGTGGCACCATAGACTGTACAAGATTTTTTGGCTTTTTGTACTATGTGATGACTTTGCATGTGTAATATTTTTTGTTTGTTTTTTATTTTTCGATGGTGATGCAAGAATGGACATGTACAACATTTGTTTTAGAATGTAGTTAATGTTTTTCTTAGATTCAGATGTTTTAACTAACTAGCCAAGACTGTACATTTATCTCACAAGAATTTTGAACAAGGTACAAATCAGAATTGAGTTTGACCAAGTTATTTCACATCCTTGTGTGTGCGATTGAATTTGTTTATGTGGTATTTGTTAGGATACCGCTAGGTAGGCTGTCCACCAAACCTGTACTAAGGATCACCTAATTAGCTCCACTAACTCCTTTGTTGTATTTAGTAATATTAATCCATAGGACAATCTAAGGTACCATAATCTAGCTCATCCACATGCAAACATTGGTATGCTCACATGCAAAGCTAATGTGATAGACATATCATCATGCGTTTAGGATACCACCATTGCCAGGTAGGTTGTCCACCAAACTCATAATGAGGATCACCTAGATGGTTTTTCGAATGCTGAGAATTCTAGGGATTCAAGATCAGGCATGTTTTGGTTGCTCGACTTGTTGGGATACTTGCTCTCTTACATAATGAAAATCACTATTTGTTTTGACTTTTTTTTGTTTTTCTTGTTGAGCAAGGGGTTTGAGTAGTGGTGATAACCACTGCTATTATTTTGATTTTTGATTTTGCATTTGGATTTCAAAGGTGAGCTTGTAGGTTGTTGGCTTACGAATGGCATTGATCTCGTTTGGCTTTGGGGATGACTACCCATCCTGTTTAGGGACATGTAGTATGAATCCTTATGACTTGGGGGACCAAAGGTGGTTGGGGATATTATTATGTAATGGCATTGATCCTTTTGGCCTTGGGGATGACTACCCATCCTATTCAGGGATGTGTAGTATGAATCCTTACGACTTGGGGGACCAAATGTGATTGGGGATATTATTATGTAATGGCATTGATCCTTTTGGCCTTGGGGATGACTACCCATCCTGTTCAGGGACGTGTAGTACACATCCTTACGACCTTAGGGATCAAAGGTGTTTTGGGATTTTTGTTAGTGGTGAAAACCATTGTTTATTATGGGGAATTGGATGGGGAAGAGTGTGTCCTTTTGTCAATTCTCAGCATTCTTGAACCATTCGCACAGGGGGATGAACAGGCTAACCTTTCACCTATGATACCCTAAATTGCTTTGTAGGTTTCATCTTCCATTCACACAACTTGGGAATTTTTATGTATTTTAACTTGTGTGGGGATGCTACGTAACAAGGTGTGATCCAAGTAAAACGTTACCTTTGTAAAATATGTCTGACTGTGTATAGATTTTGACTAGAAATCTAAAGACAGCTAAATGATGAAAAACCCTAACGACCTTAGTGGACAACTGATTATAATATGGAGAAAATGTGAAGGGCATTATTTTGGATGGGTGTTGTTTATAGAATGGACTGAATGTGGAAAATGATGGAACTGTTGAGCAATTACAATCTATGGTGCTTGTGACATGTGTGACCAGCAAATATGCAATGTATGTATGCGATGCCTAATGCAGTTTATTATTTTTTTGTGTTTTGATTTTTAGGAGTATGCATGGAAGTTAGATCAAAATTTTTGATTTATTTTTATTTATTTTTTTATTTTTTTATTATTGTTTATTTTTGTTTGTTTTTGAATATTTGTTTTTGACCAAGCAATTGTGGGAATCCTTGGAGCTTTTGGTTTGACCAAAGAGTTTATGGATACCTTTGGGGCATTTAGGGGTTGACCAAGCGATTGTGGGAATCCTTGGTGCTTTTGGTTTGACCAAAGGGATTATGGGCACCTTTGGGGCATTTTGGGGTTGACCAAGCGATTATGGGAATCCTTGGAGCATTTTTGGGTTGACCAAGCGATTGTGGGAATCCTTGGAGATTTTGGGGTGACCAAAGGGTTTATAGATACCTTTGGGGCATTTTTGGGTTGACCAAGCGATTGTGGGAATCCTTGGAGATTTTGGTTTGACCAAAGGGATTATGTGCACCTTTGGGGCGTTTTGGGGTTGACCAAGTGATTTTGGGAATCCTTGGAGAATTTTTGGGTTGACCAAGCAATTGTGGGAATCCTTGGGGCT